>OV121074.1:45865687-46465687 GCA_921293005.1 Nemoura dubitans | reverse complement strand
ATGCCCCGTGACGGTTTGTTGAGTCCCCATTTCGGGCACTGTGGAGGGAGTTGCCCCCTATTTAATCTATGGCTTCAAATCATTGTCAATTTCCTCTCCTTCCTAAACCAACTTCCTCCCAATCCAGCTCAATAACTTTTTTATTTGATTTAAATGTGTTTAAACCGTCCCTACGATTCTTCACAGTCAAGATCTGCCATGAAAAAAAAAACATTCCAAAATATTTCGCCCTTTAAAACCAAGAGTGCGATTGACCAACATATTGGCACTCCCAAAAGTGTCAAGAAGCTACGGGACGGGTCCTTGCTTGTGGAATTATCTTCAGACGATATGGTACAAACAATGTTAAACCTTAAAGGTTTCGGCCAGCACTGCCCACTCAACGTACAGCCCCACAAGGCGTTGAAGTCTTGTAAGGTTGTGATATTTAGTCCCGATCTCTTGGCAATGGAAGAAGAAAAAATTCAAAGCGAACTGGAAGAACAACAGTCTTGTCTCCGAGGTCAAACGTGTGCATACGAGAAAGGATGGCGTGTTAAAACCTACCCCGCTCCTCATTTTGACCTTCAACACCACCAATCTCCCGGATCACATTTTTGTTGGCCACATTCGTGTGGATGTAAGACGCCACATTCCAAATCCGATGCAATGTCTGAAGTAACAGAAATATGGACATATTCAAACCAATTGCAAAAACTCATTCGTTTGTCCTAAATGCGGCAAGTCCGACGCACACGGGGACACACCCTGCGGCGAGAAGGCTACATGTCCCAACTGTGGAGACGCTCATCCGGCCTGGTCGAGGGATTGCCCCGTGTGGATTCGTGAGAAAAAGAACATGGATGTTAAAGTCAAGGACGGAGTGTCATACTCTGAGGCACGTAAGCGACTCCAGCATTGTTCACCATACGCCGGTCCCCATAAATCTTTGCCTGCTGCAACTGCTCAATCAGACTCCGTCAATCAAGCTTCAATCACGCCTCAGACAACAGAACTTGAAAATCTTATGAAGATGATATCACTCCTTTTAGCAGGCCAAAAAGAGAATAAAGAACAGCTTGACATTCAAACAATGAAAATTGAGGAGCAAACTGAACAGATTAAACAACTTCGGGAAGAAAATCTAGAACTCAAAACTCAAAATCAAAAAATGAAAGAGAAACTCATTGCTCTGAAATCTCAACCACAAACACCAACCAAAAAACAACAACAACAAAAACAGCAGCAGCAGGAACAACAACTACAAAAACCAAAGCGACCTGTTGAACATAACAATACAAAAGACCAGAATAACACCAAGATCCAAAAGTTGGATGAAACACAACCCTCAGACTACGAGCAAACTGAGGTTAGTGCCAAAAAAGTTCACGACAGGATCACGTTCCATACCACCGACGAGGATGATGAGGCTGAGCCCATGAAAATGGTCAAAGACGATCTCCGACGAAAGCTCGTGAAAATGAAAGAAAAGAAATAAAATATCAAAAATATTTTTAAAATGTATAGAAGATAACTTTGGTTTAGTGTAGTACGGTTTTGCTCTGTTTGAAAAGACTTTCGGTCCTAAAAAGGACCTTTGTCGACGTTTCGTCGGCGGTGGCGCCGACATCTTCAGGACTGGTGAAGAGCAGCAGATGTTCGCTGCTTATAAGCCGTCAAGACGGCGTTTTTCTGCTCGGTCCGTGAGCGTGTGGGAGGGGGTGGGGGGACCGGCCACTCAGAGCCCTGACCGACCTGGATTGGTCGGCTCGGGTTAAGCAACATGGTCACCCATCCGCGCCCGGGCTCGGACGGCCGCCGCACGGGTGCGTGTGGCGGGACCATCGTCGCCGGTACTCGTCGTCTCGGGGCCGGTGGTCTGGCCCCCGCTCGGTCTCGGCATCCCGACTGAAGACTCGGACTCAGGGCGGCTGGCGGGGGCCACCAGGATCTTGTCGGTGACCGGTCGCCAGGCGTGCGGCAGGCGAATCGAGTCGTCGCGCTTGTTCGTCAACGGCCAGTTGCCCTTCCTCGACTGCCTGATCAAGAGAAGACCGGACGTCACACTCGGCCACACCGTATACCGGAAGCCGACGCATACCGACCGCAACCTGAACGCCGCCTCGCATCACCCCGACTCGCAGCTCCGATCGGTAGCCAACTCGTTGGCCTACCGGTCAAGGACGATCGCGGACGCGGACCACATCGACGAGGAAGCCCGGCACCTGCGAGGAGCTCTCAAGAAGAACGGCTTTTCGAACAGGGACTTCGAGCGGGCCTGGCACTTAAAACCCGCCAAGGCCAAAGACACCGAACCCACGCCGAGAGCCCTCGCCTTCCTGCCGTACGTTCGAGGCACCACGGACCGCATCGCCAAGCTGCTGGCCGCCGCCGACGTGAAGACCGTGTTCACCGCGGACAAGAAGATCGGCGAGTTTCTCCGCAGCATCAAGGACAAGATCCCCTTGGAGGACCGAGGGGTCTACGAGGTACCGTGCAGTGACTGCGAGAAAACCTACGTCGGGCAGACCAGCCGCCACATGTCCACGCGTCTCCGAGAGCATCGTCGAGCCGTGGACCAGGGGCAGAGCACGTCATCGCTGCACCAACACGTCGAGCAGACCGCGCACTCGATCAACTTCGAGGGCAGGAAGTCCCTGGCCGCGGTGTCCCACTACACGGCGCGGACCATCCGGGAGGCGATCGAGATCGAGAGACGACCGCACAACATGAACAAGCGCGACGACTCGATTCGCCTGCCGCACGCCTGGCGACCGGTCACCGACAAGATCCTGGTGGCCCCCGCCAGCCGCCCCGAGTCCGAGTCTTCAGTCGGGATGCCGAGACCGAGCGGGGGCCAGACCACCGGCCCCGAGACGACGAGTACCGGCGACGATGGTCCCGCCACACGCACCCGTGCGGCGGCCGTCCGAGCCCGGGCGCGGATGGGTGACCATGTTGCTTAACCCGAGCCGACCAATCCAGGTCGGTCAGGGCTCTAAATGGCCGGTCCCCCCACCCCCTCCCACACGCTCACGGACCGAGCAGAAAAACGCCGTCTTGACGGCTTATAAGCAGCGAACATCTGCTGCTCTTCACCATTCCTGAAGATGTCGGCGCCACCGCCGACGAAACGTCGACAAAGTTCCTTTTTAGGACCGAAAGTCTTTTCAAACAGAGCAAAACCGTACTACACTAAACCATCAATTTGCGGCTCTGAAACACTTCGCCATTCGAAGATAAGTTTATAAGTTTTATAATATGTTTATAGAATTAGGATTTTTATCATATTTGTTTCGACGTATAAGACTTTTGTGTCTATTTAAAGTGTTTTAATTTTTACTTTTTTTTAGGCGCAAAATTACCTTAGCTGTTGACGCGCCTCTAAACCCCACAAAACAAACAAACAAACGAGATAAACAGATACTGTGTTTGTGTTTGTGTGTGTCTTAACTTGGGACAGTACTGAACGTTCTGGATTTCCCCGGGTATATATTAAATGCTAGATGCAAACAAAAATGCAAATTTGAAGCAGTGTGTAACGGATTTATATCATCAACTTAGTTTTTACAGGTTAATTTGTTTTATTTCACTTTAAGAGTAAAAGTACAAGACATCAAAATAAAAAGATGTCGCCCATATCACTGCTATACAAATAAGCGCCCCTCAAGAAGGTAACCTCCAAAGCTGGGGCCGAGTAATTCGTGACAACCCTCCAGTTCCTATAGCCTAGTCCGCATATGAAAAAATAGTGTTAAAAGGCGAGGTGAGTTTGGGAGCTAGGGGGATCAACAAAACCCCTGCTAAGAAGCGGGGTTTCCATCTAGGTAATATTCTCCAAAAAAACAGAATCCCGCTTTGTGGATACGAAAGGTAAACTGTTAGGGGTTTCTGCCAAAACCCTAGAAGAATGCACAGCATCTCCTTTAGGGCCGGTATTACAATAGGCGTTAACCGAGGGATAAAGTAGGAGTTAGACTCAACCTGGGGTTAAGCTCTATTTTCGCGTATTACAATCATTCTCAACCCCGAGTTAGTGCTGCAACCCTAGGTTGTCTTCACTGTTACTTTGAGGTAGGTATAAACAAATTAACCCCAAGTTGAGACGAGATAAGTTGAGGTGGAAAATGACCACATCAATTATTCGCACGTTATTTGTAAATTATTTGTGCTAAAAACTCGCTTATTTGAGGTTCTTTGAGCCAAAGCAGCTATGAAGACATAAAAGACAAATATCAAGGTTTGAAAATCAGCGCTCTATTAATTCTTGACACTTCAGAACCTTCGAACTGTCAATTCGCCCACGCCTACTCTTACCGTCGACGGCTGGTATTCAACGTTTATTTGCCAAATACGAACGTGCACTAGCTGTGAGACCTCTGGCCAGCGAATTAAAGGGAAGCCCCTAAATTTATTGCATTGCACATTTATAAGAAACCTTAACCAATGTTTACTACAAAAGTTTCACATGGCAATTGAATTTGGCTTGTAACCTTAACCTAGTTTATACCTATCATGCCTAGACTTGATCTAGGCATCTAATTTCTATCTGCTTCTGCAGAATATGATCAACCAGCATCTGCTCGTTCTGACAGACGAAGAATCTGACGAAAACGACCAGATAATGGCAAATTTAGCAGCACAAGGGCGAGCTGCAAAAGTCTTTCGGCCAAGACCAAACCATTTTGAGCGCCTGAGTGACGATGAGTTTTTTGTTCGGTTTCGCCTGACAAAACCCACAGTCCTTGACTTATTTGGTCGAATTGAGGAAGCAATTACATCTCCCACAGATCGAAACTTCGCTGTCCCTCCCATAAACCGTTTATTGTTGACTCTACGGTTTTATGCCGCGGGCTCCATGCTCATCTCTGCTGGGGACTTTGCCGGAATTCATAAGTCAACTGCATGTGCAGTTGTTCACAAAGTTTCAAATGCAATTGCTAGTTTAAGCAACGAAGTTATACGCTTTCCTAATACTTCTGAGGAGATCGAAGACGTTAAACGTGGATTTTACGAGCGGGCTAGGTTCCCAAACGTTGTTGGTGCAATTGATTGTACGCATGTGAGAATACAATCAGTTGGTAGGTATAATGCATGTTGGTAAATTTTGCTTTTGCACGTGCGGTGTCACATGGTAGACATTTTGTATTTCTGTATTCTTACCCACTAGATGGTACCTATTCTATCCATGTAGGCACATAATTTTTTTCAAATATGTTTAGGTGGAGATGAACCGGAAACATTTAGAAATCGAAAGGGGTATTTCTCAATCAACGTTCAAACTATATGCGCCGCCAACTTACGAATTCTCGACATTGTTGCACGCTGGCCGGGGTCATCGCATGACCGCAAAATTTTTAATAATTGTAACATGAAAGCACGCTTTGAGAGGGGCGAAATGGGCAATGGGCTTCTGGTGGGAGACTCTGGCTACACGCTTTCCCCTTACATGATTGTTCCTCTTCGAAATCCAGAAACACAAGAAGAGCAGTTATTTAACGAAGCCCAAATTCGCACGAGGAAAGTGGTGGAAAGGCAGTATGGAGTTTGGAAACGACGCTTTCCAATCCTTTCCCTTGGCATGAGGGTCCAATTAGACCATGCCCTCACAATCATTGTCGCTACCGCAGTGCTTCACAACCTTGCCTGTGACGCTCATGAGGAGAACCCAGCTGAGGAACCTGGCCTGGAAGCCAATTTGGATATCGACATGCCGGGTGATGTAGTGCCTGACAACCAACATGGAGACGGTGCTGTTCGTCAGGCCCTAATTAACAATTACTTCAGAGCTTTGCTTTAAATGTATCGATGATTGTTTCTAAAATTAATTAAATTTGGTTTGGTTTGGGTATATGTTATAATATATAACCATTTATTCATAGAAAAGTTATTTCTCACAATTGGTATGTTTTTAACCAAATTTTTATTTTTACTTAATTATTTAGGTAAATGGTGAATGGTTAGTAATTGTAAATGGAAATGGTCATCCTAGAATGCATCAATTTTTTTTTCAAAAGTTCGTTTTTCAAACGTTGACCTTCTATTTTCAAGTCGATGAGAGTGTTCTCTTTCTCATTCAGCATTTTCTTCATAGCAATTTCGTTTTGAACAAGCTCTAGCTGCAGATCAGCAAGGTTTTTCTTCGATTCAGCGAGGAAAGAATATTTTGTGTGTGTCGTCGACGCGGGCTTCTGCGCCTTGAATTTCTCAAGACTTGGACGGTTGCGATTGGTTGAGAAAATACGTTTTGGTTTAGTAGTTGTACCTATGTTGGGCATGAATGACACTTACATTAATGGTTGTGGTACAATAATTTTTCTCCAATAGTGTTATTTATTATCAAGCAAAAAAGTGACAAATGCATGTCGGTATATTGATATTGTGTCACCTTCTAAATTTGTGGAAGGAGAGCAGGGAGGAGAATCCAATGTATTATTTCCAGAAGTCGAAGTCGAGGGACCCTGATTAAGCCGTGCACCTAATTAATATTTTATAATTAGAAATTAGTTTACATTTTTGCATGGATAGAGTACCTACAATAATGGCCGGTATAGATTTTCATTTACGTTTTGGTAAAACCAAAGCAGGATGCTTCGGTTGTTGCAGCTTTTCTATGTTGTAGAATCTCCAGTCACTTTTAACGGTACTACGTTCAAATACATGGTTTTCAGGATCGTCGACATACTCTTCGGAAATTATCACTGGAATGTCTAAGATTTCCAGTTCTGTTTCCACCTGTAGAAATAAATTGTTTTACATAATATTATGCTGCTGTAATTGAACAGTTTACTTTCAGTTTACAGTGATTTTGCTTGAAATAAATAAAATTATTATATTTCAGCAAAAACATATATTTAAAAAATCTTACCGGCCCCAAATCCAATTCCATGTCTTCTAGTTCACTGTTGGGACCTCTTTCCTCCTCTTCTCCTGCATCTTTTTCTGCTTTGCCATGCTTCTTTTTCTGGCCCACTGCCCTGTCACCGTCGTGAGCATTGAATAGCCCTTCGGCAGATAAAGCCAGCAGCTCAGACAAGTCGTCTTGAAATGGGTATGGCTTTATTTCTCCTGGCGGTCCACCGCCTGTGGCATATTGTGATTGCCGCATATTACCCTTGTAGGTGCGGTACTCCTTTTTCATATTTTTGTATTTTGCCTTTAATACTGTTGCCGTTCTAGGGGCAGATGATGTCCCGGAATTGTATTCGGTGGCAAGCAACTCCCACTCCGCATCCTGTGGTATTTGTTCAGTGAATTAAGGTTTTGATATATTATTTCAGACTACAATTAATGCCGGGCTAAAATGACTTCAATTTGGAAAGGCCAATATCCATTGTCTGAGTTAAAAGATAGTTGTGACTTGTGAGAAACAGAAATAAGTTTCAGTTCTAAATTAAACATTCATTTCTAGCCTTTGTGTTGTATTATACAAGCCAAGGGATGCTTACCTTTTCTTGCCAGGAGTACTTGTCAGTTTTCTTACATTCGATTACTGACCCATGGTTTTTTACTAGCTTAATTAAACGTTTCTGATCGTCAAAAGTAAAATTTTGGGATCTGGTTTTCTTTTTATTCGGTCCCGCCATTATAACAAATGCTATCCAATCTCCAAATAATACATGTATACCAACATAATGTTGGTGAAAACAATACCAACAGCTGAAAAAATATCTTGTGTATTTTAAACTCTAGGTAGAACCCAGGCTTGGTTAACCCTACCATTTTGCTCCATTGTAATACCCAATTTTCCTCAACTCTGGGTTAACATTTATGTCAGAGTTGTTTAACTCGAGGTTGAAACCAAGTATTGTAATACCGGCCCTTAGTGGACTCGGGCCCTGGGGTATTAAAAAACGAGGTATAATAAAAAATCGCCCAAAGGCAATCCCCTGTGCCTGGCCGTTCCTTGGCTGGCCCATTCTCGTCCCCCTCTGTTGCCGCTAGGTAGTGCCGTTGTTGCCGCTGTTGCCGCTGTGAGTGTTGCAGTTGCCGAGCGACACTGCGCTCTGGACTCCTGCGCAGCCACCATGCAAACCCGAGCCAGCCTTGACGAGGACGACGAGTTTGACGTGAGCACGACTTCAAACATCAAAGAATGTGTTTTCAACTGTCACACAACTTAGTAGGCAGTGCTTTGTATCGGGTCCAAACACATCACAAGGTTTCAGGCTCAATAGTAGTGTTTTCATAGCCGGACTCTGTGCACTGTTAAAAACCTTGGAGAATATCGGTCATCGGAATAGAAATCTTTCTTCGTTTGCTCGAACTTATGAAGCCCTCTCCAAGCCCCACTCTGACTTGTCCAGTCCAGGAAATACACTCACTCCTGTCGTCCCTGGCTTCTCAGGACGTCAGGGTGATGTACTGTTGGATGCCTGGACATGCTGGAATTCGGGCGAATGAACTTGCTGACAGAATATTGGACACTGCGAGTGATTGTTGATGAGCGTAGCGAGCGAAGCGAGCGAAACGAAATCATCAATTTCACTACTGCTAAAAAAAACACTTGGTGTTTGTTTGTTTGTTTTTGTTTTTGTATTTTTTGTATGTGTGTTTGCGCGCGCTCTACATGCCAAACGCCTGCTTCGAGTGGGATGAAATTTTCAGGGTGTCTACTTTTGTTCTCAACTTAGACCCCCTGCCCTTTTCAAGAAAATCCTCCACACCCTTCACTTTCAAAGCAGAAAAAAGAGGAAAATTCGACAATTGGGCATGTTTGGAAAAGTACGGAAATTTATTTAAAAGTGCGTATTTTTTTCAAATGTTCCCAATTTCAATTTGCCTTAAGAAACCATCGAAACCAAATCGAAACATCACACCAGATTTTTCCAAAAAAACCAACCCAATTAAACCCAATAAAAACCCTTGGGCATGAGTTACATCTATGTATTAACATGCACATTGCTTTATGACCTCAAAATGAGCATATTTCCGCTACCCTACAGCTCGGACAGAAGCAAAGAAAGGCCAGAATCGGTTACAATTACAAGTGATCAGAATTTTCGAAAAAGCAATGGTCCGGCTTGCTGCTCCATGATTTAGGCTTTTTGCCTCAATCTTTTTATGCGCTAAATACAAATCGCTACGCTCATCTTCAACGCAACACAAATTGCGTTCGCCCTAGTACTAAACAACTGACATAGACCTAACAAATAATTGATGAGCGTAGCAAGCGAAGCGAGCGAAGCGAAATCATCAATTTCACTACTGCTAAAAAAAACACTTGGTGTGTGTGTGTTTTTTTTTTTTTTTGTATATGTGTTTTTGCGCGCGCTCTACAGGCCAAACGCCTGCGTCGGGTGGGATGAAATTTTCAGGGTGTCTACTTTTGTTCTCAACTTAGACCCCCTGCGTTTTTCAAGAAAATCCTCCGCACCCTTCACTTTCAAAGCAGAAAAAAGAGCAAAATTCGACAATTGGGCAAGTTTGGAAAAGTACGGAAATTTATTTAAAAGTGCGTATTTTTTTCAAATGTTCCCAATTTCGATTTGCCTTTAGAAACCATCGAAACCAAATCGAAACATCACACCAGATTTTTCCCAATAAAAACCAACCCAATAAAACCTAATAAAACCCCTTGGGCTTGAGTAACATCTATGTATTAACATGCACATTGTTCAATGATCTCAAAATGAGCATATATCCGCTACCTGACAGCTCGGACAGAAACAAAGAAAGGTCAGAATCGTTAACATTTTCAAGTGATCAGAATCTTTGAGAAAGCAATCGTCCGGCTTGCTGCTCCATGATTTAGGCTTTTTGCCTGAATCTTTTTATGCGCTAAATACAAACCGCTACGCTTATCTTCAACGCAACACAAATTGCGTTCGCCCTAGTTTTAATCATACTTCAAACATTAATATAAAAAATACTGGGATGCCGACGCTGACAATAAACTGAAAGCTATAATCGAAATCTGGGATTCTTAGATTCGATCGTCAAGGCGCGAAGAAGTCGTCCTTTACGCGATTACGCATGGGCCACACGCTTCTAAAGGACTTTTATTGATGAGCGTAGCGAGCGAAGCGAGCGAAGCGAAATCATCAATTTCACTACTGCTAAAAAAAACACTTGGTGTGTGTTTGTTTGTTTGTTTGTTTTTGTATTTTTTTGTATGTGTGTTTGCGCGCGCTCTACAGGCCAAACGCCTGCTTCGAGTGGGATGAAATTTTCAGGGTGTCTACTTTTGTTCTCAACTTAGACCCCCTGCCTTTTTCAAGAAAATCCTCCACACCCTTCAGTTTCAAAGCAGAAAAAAGAGCAAAATTCGACAATTGGGCATATTTGGAAAAGTACGGATATTTAATTTAAAGTACGTATTTTTTGTCAAATGTTCCCAATTTCGATTTGCCTATAGAAACCATCGAAACCAAATCGAAACATCACACCATATTTTTCCCAATAAAAACCAACCCAATAAAACCCAATAAAAACCCTTGGGCATATAATACATCTATGTATTAACATGCACAATGCTCAATGATCTCAAAATGAGCATATTTCCGCTACCCGACAGCTCAGACAGAAACAAAGAAAGGCCAGAATCGCTTACAATTTCAAGTGATCAGAAGTTTCGAAAAAGCTATGGTCCAGCTTGCTGCTCCATGATTAAGGCTTTTTGCCCCAATCTTTTTATGCGCTATATACAAACCGCTACGCTCATCTTCAACGCAACACAAATTGCGTTCGCCCTAGTCTATTCACATTGGACATCTTGCAGAATCTTGAGAATCTTGAGGATCTTGCAAAGAGGCCTTGACTGTCAAACACAGTAAAGACGCTACTCAATTGGAAATTCTATAGCAAAGAACATCGGTGATGCCATCGACACAGACAATTTATTCATGTTTTTGGAAGCTTCCGATTTAGAAGATAAAATATCAATAAAAAAAAATAGAAAAAAGGGTGCAAATGACCTTCTGGCTGACGCGCAAGAAAGCCTCTAGACCTCAAGCCTTTTCGATGAGGGCGCGTGTTGCAGGACATCGCGCCAGGCTTCCTGAATGCCGTGACGAACGCGCGAGGACGCCTGCCGGCGCCGACGCCGATGCTGGCGTCACTGGGGCAGGGACGACGGCCGTCACCAGTGATAGACTCTAGGTATCCACACTCCCGTCCTTCCTGATTGATGAGCGTAGCGAGCGAAGCGAGCGAAGCGAAATCTTCAATTTCACTACTGCTTAAATAAACACTTGGTGTGTGTTTGATTGTTTGTTTGTTTGTTTGTTTGTTTGTTTTTTTGTATGTGTGTTTGCGCGCGCTCTACAGGCCAAACGCCTGCTTCGCGTGGGATGAAATTTTCAGGGTGTCTACTTTTGTTCTCAACTTGGACCCCCTGCATTTTTCAAGGAAATCCTCCACACCCTTCACTTTCAAAGCAGAAAAAAATGCAAAATTCGACAATTGGGCAAGTTTGGAAAAGTGCGGAAATTTATTTAATTGTGGGTATTTTTTTCAAATGTTCCCAATTTCGATATGCCTTTAGAAACCATCGAAACCAAATCGAAACATCACACCAGATTTTTCCCAATAAAAAACAACCCAATAAAACCCAATAAAAACCCTTGGGCACGAGTTACATATATGTATTAACATGCAAATTGTTCCCAATTTTGATTTGCCTTTAGAAACCATCGAAACCAAATTGAAACATCACACCAGATTTTTCCCAATAAAAACCAACACAATAAAACCCAATAAAAACCCTTGGGCATGAGTTACATCTATGTATTAACATGCACAATGCTCAATGATCTCAAAATGAGCATATTTCCGCTACCCGACAGCTCGGACAGAAACAAAGAAAGGTCAGAATCGTTTACATTTTCAAGTGATCAGAATTTTTGAGAATGCAATGGTCCGGCTAGTTGCTCCGTGATTTTCAAATGCTTTTGCCTCAATCTTTTAATGCGCAAAATACAAACCGCTACGCTCATCTTCAACGCAATACAAATTGCGTTCGCCCTAGTAGTAATATATTTTTGTTATATTTTAATTCTCTTCGGGTGAATTGATGGGTCATTCCAGACTTCATGTTTCGTGTGCCACTCAGGCCGTGTCTGAATTGGCTCTTCCATGCGATCTCGCGTACTCGTTCTTGACAAATGCCGTCACAAGTACTGTCCGCATTGCAAATCCCCTGAGACCAAGACCGCACAGCAGAGCGAGTACGCGAGACTTCGAAGATGCAGTCTCGCACACTTGGTCTCTGGGACTTGCCTGTTATCAAACGGCGGTCGGAACCGTAATTATGTAGGTAGCTAAAGTTACCTGTACGAATATGAAATTAATGAAGTCACCAAGACCAAGTGGGCAAGACCGAGACCTAATACGCGAGACCGAATCAATCAGTCACATACTCTGCAGAACTAGACGCCGCACGATTGTGCACCGATGACCCCAGGAATGCAAGCCACGTGCACAGCTGGCCAATCTGTGATGTAACACTGACGACTGCCTCTGCACTCGGCACCAAAATATCAGATTGAAACAAGTTGACCATAGAGATTCATCTCCATTACGCCCTCCCCGTATTCACCGCTAGCATAACTTGCCAATTATGCCAACCGTCCTCCATTAACTAATTTACAAGATAAACTATTATTAAACTGGTTTTATATAGACAGTATATTTCTTGAAAAATATAATTAAACGTGATCTTCAAATTGTAGTTCAGACTATTATCCGATTCCAGCTCCAAATTTACCGCAAACGCGTAGATTTACAAAAATGAAAACCTTGAACTTAAAAAATGTTGGGGCTGTGCCCCAAAACCACAGCGTTTCCTACGTACGTGAATGCATGTCTAGTACCCCTCCTACGATCCTGGCGCCATCTACCCCTCGGTGTCGGTCGGCTGCAGCCTGGCGTTCCACGAGCCGAAAGTGCGTCCGCCGACGGCTCGGGAGGCTACGCTGCTCGAGGCCCCGTCGGATCCCATGTCTCCGCCGCCCACGCCCCCACCGAGCCTGGAGGACGAGTTCCTGCCGCCGTTGTCGCGGCCTATGCTGCCTCACACCCTGCACTTCCACGTCGATGCGCTGCCCTTGGACCTCGCCTCCGTCCCGCTGCCTCAGCTCTACGAGTGAGTGACCGCTCGGCACCGCTCGCTGACGGGAACCGCGAGCAAACGAGCGCCACCGAACTAAGACCGTGCCGCTTAATCGAAAACGAAGACCTGCACGCTAAAAAGGAGCGAATACTGATTCACTCTCAAAATTACGCAAATATTGGTCACAAAGATTCATTTTTCGCTCGTTAAGGGGGTTGTAGACAAGGCCCATTGAATCTATAACGAGCAATCTACGGGAAAAATTGCTTATTTAACAATCAAACCCGACAGTTAACATCATTTTAAAGAACATTATATTTTTAAAAAATTCCAAGAAACCAAGATCTCACTGAGATACACGCAATTCAACTTATGTACCTAGCGGCAATTAGATGAGGATAATGGCTGATGATGGGGAAACCAAAATTCTACACCACCTAGCTGTCTCCTTGCTCTTTGTCACTGTCCAAAAAAATATTCATTTTGAGCTAAGTGGCTGTGGCCTGTAATTATTTTTGTCACCCTCTGCATTTTTTGGGGTCAAAAAAGACGCATTTGAAACATCGCAGGAGAATTTTGATTGCAGCACGACTTGTCAAATGTTCCGGTTAGTAAGTGGTCCAATTTTCGATTGTCTACCAACAGTAGTTTGGGCTATCTAATTGCCGTTGTGTTTAACCCGTAAAACGCCATCCCTAACTGACATGGATACCTTGGTCTAGAATGTGTCTTGACGGCCGAGCACTTCGAGCTCGAATCTTATCGCAACTGACGTAATCTGCTTACAAAAAAATGCTCGTAAAACACAGAGGATTATAGCAGCCGAGATTGTTTTGAAAATTAGTGAATCAATCGCAGCCGTTTGCGCGTCTCCTATTCAAGCTAGAGATGCGATTCAAGCTGACTTTTGATCAGTTTTCAGAGAGGAATCGATTGGTGTTATTGGGAACTTCGAATTTGAAAAAAAGACACACTTTTATTATTTGAATGGAGATGTTTACTGTGAAAAATTCAAAGTATTCGTAAAACTCTAATCTCTTACTCATTGGACATTTCCATAACCCACAACAACGTGGATTTTTTTCTTATTTATATTTTGTAAAGTGAGATGGAAGATACCCGTTAAGAATAAAAATTCAGAGCAGATCAGTTTTCGAGGCGTGTACCCATAGTCTAAAAAAAAAGTCATCAACTCTATGCCACCACTTGTGCTACTCCCCCCCCCCCTCCTCGACATGTGATGACATGACCCCCCCCCCCCCCCCACACCGACAGGCTTCTGGGCGACATGCTGGCTGCGCGCGACTGCGCACTCAACCACGCCACCTTCTGGGTGCTGGACTCGCTGCTGGAGGCGCTGCTCACGGCGCAGCGCGCGCAGCTGCTGACTGCGCGGGGACAGTGCGCTTTCGTCGAGTGGTTCGGCTTCCTGCTGACAGCGCTCACAGGTGGGTACGGCGGGTCGAAGAACTGCAGCTGTTTTGTCGTATTGCGGACTTGTTTTGCGGCTTCTAAAAGCTTTCAACTCTGAACGTAACAACTTGGCAGATTCAAATCAGAGTCTTACCACAGCCAATTTCTTCTTAAAGGGGCATTGAAGGCTTGAAATTGATTTTTATCATCGATTAGGTTGATAATTAATAATGGCCTGCCTCTGGGCAGCAAAAAAAAACTTATTGTGTCTTCAGCCGTACAGAAGTTACCAAAGTCTGCGTTTTTCGGCCTAGGTGCGTAGAAAATTACTTCTCCCAAATTTCATGGCCCGTTTAGCTTAGCTGGTTAGAGCACCAGCCGCGAAAGTTGGGGACCCGGGTTCAAATCCCGGAATGGGCAACATTTTTGGGAGGCTAATTTGTGTACATAATAATAAAATGAATAGCCAATTACGAGCTTTCGTAATTTAAATAAGATTAAAAGAGAATTCAACGCATCCAACGTTAAATTGGAGTTACTCGAGGTTGAATGTAAATGTGGTTGCAGTATAGCATCACGCGGTACCAGAGCCACTATGAGTATTCGTAGACTCTGGACCATACCCCCCTGGGGACATTCAATTCTCACCCTGTATGCAAATTACTTCTCCCAAATTTCATGGCCCGTTTAGCTTAGCTGGTTAGAGCACCAGCCGCGAAAGTTGGGGACCCGGGTTCAAATCCCGGAATGGGCAACATTTTTGGGAGGCTAATTTGTGTACATAATAATAAAATTCCCATAAGGTTCCTTAGCGCTTTTTCGACCCTTAGCACCCAGAAAACCTCTAGTCCAATATACTTAAATAATTTGAGCATAGTCCTCCAACCTCCTTCTGTGTTAAAATAATTTGGCTCTTTGATAGGACCAGCCTTTTAGCCGCGGTAAGCGGATTACCTCAAGTATGTAATTAGCGTGATGCCTATTTCTCGTGCAGCGCCGCTCTGAGCGTGCCATACCGAGCCGTAGCGGCAGCAACAGCGCTCGTACAGGAGATTATGTAGGGAGGGGACAGTGAGGGTACAAGAGAATCATACTCGTCTCGCCGATCGCGCCGCGCGGAACGCTAGATATCTTAGATAATTAATTAAAAATCCATCCTTTCAGAAAATTCTTTCAAATACCTACGTCGAAGTTACGAATCTATGGTAAAAATTAATTTTCAGGCGTCCTAAACCGATTTGGATGAAAATTTCAGAGGATCCTTTTATCTCAACTTAAACCCTATACGTTTTTGGAAAAATCGGTTCAGAGCTTTTTTAATAAATCTATCTGTTTCGATTGTTTTTAAATTTGGAATCTCTGTAAATGTCAAAGTTCTTTACATATATTTACCAAAACTTGTTGTTGAATGGACGTGTCGACCTTATACATATTTATTTTGCCTGATAATCTGAGGTCGGTAGGACTCTCCGATTTGTTTTTTATTCGCATTTTTGGAGTGTTTTTCGTGATTTGACACTTGATTCAATAAGAGTCCGGGTTCCTTCGTTTCCTAGGTTACCAGCTTTGTTGACTTCAAGTCTGGCCAAGGCATAGATTAGACAGTTATCAGAAGTTTAGTCAATTTCGTTTATGGAAGTAATTTAAAGTAAATCCATGCGTCATAAATTTTTCCCCAATCTCATAAGAAACCTCGGGCATAAGTTATGTCGAGTTCATAATTTGCATGTTTTCGCTATCTGACAACTCGGAGAGAAAGAGGAAGGCTTGGTGCTCCAAGTTTTCAAATTAAACTTTTTATCCGCAGTTGATCCGCAGTATAATCCGCTACGCTCATCTTCAACGCAACACAAATTGCGTTCGCGAAGCCCTAGTGTAACAAAATTTTGCACTTCCTTGCCGTTGAGACCATGAAGGTGTATTGAAGTGAATGAGCTACATAATTGTAGTAAACGAGTAATGGCAAAGACGGCAGCAGACTTTCGAGAATCTCGCAGTTTGTAGCCGAAGACAGGAAGGCGCCCGTTGTTCTGTTGCTCTCTTGGTGCTCTGAAGGAACAAAGAACGGTGACCGCTTCGCTTGGGCCGACATTGTCAAGGTCTGTCCGTGGTTGTCGGGGATTGGGTAAGACGGTCGGGTCTGATGTGGATTCTTATCGATACTTGCACACTGCAGCAGGACACTGCAGGCACACTATTTACAATTAACATCTTCCGGTGATTTTCGTGACCACAGGCGTGACCATATTCATCCGCGCTTCAGTTCGAAAGATTTAGTCTTAACAAATTGATGCAGCTTTTTAATGCAAATAGTTGGCATTAAATGGAAGCTGTGATTTCAAAAAGTAAATTTATTGCAATTTGCATCAAATTGCCGTTTGGACTGTTTCAAACCACGGATTGGTCTTCATAGACAGACACCTCGCCAGCGCCATCTGAATGGTTTTGTTTTGATTACTACTGGTATGGCAAAAATGTTTCTAGATTGAGTACCTACCAACGGAGTAGATACTCTGTACCCAGTGCTAATGGAGACCTAATTCCTTACTTCTAATGTCTATCAACGACCTACGGTGTATACTTTGACTGCTGTTTCCACAACCCTGGTTGTGTGCTCGGATGGAAATTCAATGTGTGCTGTCGATGGCTGACATGCCTTGTCACAACACGTGTTGCTTTCGCGGTCACGGGCATAGAAAACGGTGTGGCGCTCTTAGTGCGTGGCCCTCTAATTCACTTGGCCGTGTCGTCCAGAGCACGCGTGGACGCGCGCCCAGTTGTTCGCCCATCTCGAGTCGGCCATGGTGGCGTCGGTGCGGACCTCGGCGTCCGACGACTGGCGCATACCCTGCCCCGAACGGCCGGCGACGACCGAGGAGGACGCCGTCGCTACCACGGTCGTCGCGGCCGAACCGACGCCGATGGACGCTGTCGACGTCGCCAACTTTGACCCCGTCGCGGCCGTCGCGGAACTAGCGACCATCGCTCGTCTGCTCTACGCCACGTACGTCCTGCACTTTGCGATTGACGTTAAGGGAACCTCCTGAACCAAAGACTAACCGTAGCAACAGAGCTTTCCGCGAAAGAAGCTATCCATGCTCTCAAAATGTATTATACAAGCATTTCAAACTTGGTTTTAAACGCTACGTGAAGTCTCAGTAAGGCCCGGTTTTACCAAGTTGTGTAACTCGTAGCTGTATCTGCTACAGCCGCGGTGGGTGCTCGCTGTTTGCCAAGGTTCGGCGACGGGTTCGCCCACGCCGTGCAGCATCGCGCGTTCTGCGAGCCCCAAATCCCGACCACCTGTCCGCTCGAGCGCATGCTGCTGTTCCCCAAGACGCTGCGGCCGCCGCCCAAGAAGGAGAAAAAGCCCCAATCGGAGGGGAAGCCCAAGAAGCCCAAGAAGCCCGAGAAGGGCGGCAAGGGGGGGAAGTCCACCAAGGGGGGCAAGGTAGACAAATCCGGGAAGTCGAGCAAGTCCGATAAGTCTGAAAAAGGGGGCAAGTCTGACAAGTCTGAGAAAGGAAGCAAGTCAGATAAGTCTAAGAAAGGCGGCAAGAAGGGCAGTCAAAAGGGCAAGTCGGATAAGGGCGACGGCGACATAGGCGGCAAAGGGAAGAAGGGCGCCAAGAAGGACAAGCAACAGGTGGAGGAGGTTGAGGAGGTGCAGCTGCCACCGCCCGAGAACCCGCTGTCGAAGTACCGCGTCGAGGAGGTAAGGGGTGGCGACCGGCACGCTCTTGTCGCCGATTGCCAACCAATTTGCAAAACGTAAAAAATGCCGCTAGCATTGATACCCATGGGTTCAGATCTAAAAAGTAGAGTTAACGATTAACCCTCGCCCGCGGGGGAAAAATGATAAACGGCCAATTATAAAGACGCCAATAATGCAGACGTACAGGAGTAGTGATCACAATTATTGTAAAAACATACTTACGATAGGTTTCGCACTAAACCTGCTGAACTCCCCGTGGTGTTACGTGGCTCTCGGCGGGCAGTGCGATTGCGATGACGTCGTTGTGCCGGACAGGTGGACTGGGCGAGACTGGCCGAGACGGCGCTGCTCAACAAGGAGTGCGTGTGTCGCCTGGTGGAGGCGTGTCCTGAGAAGTTCTTCACCGACCTCTACCCGCCCAAGCCGAAGAAGGAGACGAAGGACAAGCTGGGAAAGAAGGGCAAAAAGAAGGGAGGGAACGATAAGGGTGGAAAAGGGAAAGAGAAGGGTGGGAAAGGGAAAGGAAAGAAAAAATGATGAAGGGACGATAGATAGGGCCATGGCAATACAAAAGGCTTCCTGAACATTACTTTACCGTGGTTTTAGTCCAAGTTTGGTATCAAATTTATTGTAATTGCTTTAAAAGAATATCATATGAAATGAATTTCTTGATATGGTGTATTTTCATCTATGGTACTTGTGTAAGCCTTCACCTTTTAGGGTTTAATGTGGTAGAAGTGTATATTGACAGCTTTTTGTTAGGTATTCCGGATATTTTTTTCTGTTAGTACCTAATATTTGACACTGAAAATTATATCTATCACAATATTTATACGGTTTATCAATGTTTAAACAATTTCCTGCGTAGCTTTGGTTATCAATTTAGAGTGCTTATTTAAAACTAGATCTGGACGCAGTTTTTGGGATCCTTCATTGGAAGGAAAACTCTACAGAATGAATAAAGATAAAAATTTCGGGAAAGCAGAATTTCGAGGGAAAGCACGAGGAACGCTTGGATGGATTGGGTCAGGAAGACGGTAACAAAGCAATGAAATCTGTATCGGGACATTTTTGTAAATCATCGATTTGTTTTATTAATGAGCGTAGCGAACGGAGCGAAATCTACAGTTTCACTCTCAAACATCAAATATTTTTCTCAACATCTAGACCCCATGCGTTTCTGCAAAATCAGTCCGATATCTTTTAAACCAATTAAAATTTACGAGCATTCTTATATTTCTCGAAAACTGATCAACTCTGAATTGGGCTAATTTTTCTTTATGTAACTTTGCAAAGATGTGAAGCATAATAAAATGAAGAATCTTGAAAAGATTGCATGTCTCGTTCATCACCTTTTTTGCATTTGTATGTACAAGTTTTGCTGTTTGTAATTGATTTCATATGGGTAATCTGTGGTGAACCATTTTCTTTCGTCAGAAAATTATTATGAAAATCAGAATAGCATCCATATTAAATTAAAGGGGATCACATTGCCTTCAAATTTCAGTAATGCGTGGAATTCCTCAGACAATTAATAATATTCCCAAACGTCGCTTGCTTTGATCACTTTTTTTGCAAACGGAATTATCTGTGCCTTCGTGTGTAACCGTTAATTGTTTGCTTATGGTCTTTATCGATTGCGATAGGCAACAAGATAAGGTTAATTTTTGTTTGTTTGTTTTTTGACACATTATAACTGTGACTTGAAGAATACATTGTAACGTCACGTACCTTCTACTCCCAACCACCAGGGCGCCAACTCCCGATCCGCCCGACGACTGCCGAAGCCTACCGTGTGGGTCCTATAAAAGGGGAACTTTTGGAGGCAGGGACCAACTTACATATAAATACAAAATTCTAACATAACGCGAATTTACTTTAGATTTTAAACAAGGTACACAACTCCCTATGTCCCTGAGCTAGCTAGAATCTGGCCAGGATTAAAAATATAAAGGTACTCAAGTACAGTAGTGATGACCGCGGGGTCTAGCAGCCGTCGAAAGTGCGTCGCCGAGGCGTCGGACTGGGCGACAGCGAGGTGCCGAGAGTGCGTCGACGAGGCGTCGGACTGGGCGACAGCGAGGTGCCGAGAGTGCGTCGACGAGGCGTCGGACTGGGCGACAGCGAGGTGTCGAGTGACAATGAAGCGTCCACAGGTGCGACAACGAGGCGTCGAAAGTGAGTCCACGAGGCGCGTCGACGAGGAGTCGTGCGTACCACAATTGACAAGGCAGCCGCTCCTCTTCCTCCGAAGCTCCGAGGTCTTCTGTATGTCGCCGTGTGCGTCGTGCGGACCCGCGTCGTTTGGACCGGCGTGGTCGAGCAGACGCAGCTCACCGCTCCGAAGCTCCGCGGCCCTCTCTTCGTCTGGTGCCCGTTCCTCCAGGCGGACCTCCAGGCGATTCCCCTCCAGGCGTACCGCGTGATCTTGCCGGCCAATTAGGTCGCGCGTTTCTTGAAATTACCATATATGGTCGGAAAGAATTTCTGCTGACGATGGAATCTGGATGGCGCTCTACTCTCTAACTAACAAATATCTAGTTATATTTCTACTAAATTTAACATTTCAAAAATCAGGACCTAGGCAGTTCAGGATGGAGTATAGGACCAGACCAAACTGCAAGCGTCGGCAGGCTCTCCCTCCGCGATCGTCGGCTACCAGAGATTACGAATTGCTCAACTATGGTGCAATATGCACACCACGGCAAGAAAGCTGGCGCCCCAGGAGTCGTCTTATCAAAGATTAACTAAAATAGACACGTGGAGGCCAGGAGCATGGGTGAAATTCGATGAAACTCACAACATATTCCATACACATGATATTAGTGGTTTCTTACAAATATACAATCATCATATTATATATTTTTACGATGTACCATAAATACAATATCTGACTATATAAATTCATGAGAGGAAAGAAAAGGTTATAAATTATAAATCAAATATGATGAGGAATTAGCTAGATTTAAGTTTTAGGTACTACTATTAAATAACACAGTTTTCCCACTATCTTGTACATAAACTAAAAGAAGTGAGGCCTTGTAACTGTGTTGGCATTTTATTGAAAGCCGTTGGCACAGCATACCGACAGGCGACAGCAACTGTCTCAGGCCATGCTTTTTATTGTAGGTGGGAGCCGCGTATTGGCGGTGTGTACATTGACGTTTTTGTGCTCTTTAGTAAAATAATGACATAAAATGAATCGATACAAATAGTTGTTTGAAAGGGAGTGAAGTGGCCTTTTTATAAAAATCATTTATATCCGTGTGTTCTATTGTAAATTGATACGGTGTAATTGATACGACATTTCAATGATGCATTTAGGTTTTTAACACATTATAAATACAAACCGGCAAAGTTTAAAAGTTGAGAATAGTCAGTAAAAGTTTCCAGCACGCAACCGTGGGCCTCACCGCTCCAAATACTCATACTTTTTTATTTATACGTTTCGGCAATAAACAAGCGCGGTACATAAAAAAGTGTCTCAATAAAATGTATACATTAAGTCAATAGAAACCAGTTTACAACAATAATATTGTATAATAGTCATTTCCAGTTGAGTGGATGTTTAAGAAATCTTCGCCCGTACTTCTCTCACCGACATATACCACGAATAGGTTAGCTTCACGATCTGTGGAGCCAACCAAAGTGAGAACATGTTAGCTTCACGATCTGTGGAACCAACCAAAGCTAGAATGTTAGCTTCACTATCTGTGGAACCAACCAAATCGATAATGTTAGCTTCACGATCTGTGGAACCAACCTGAGCGAGAATGTTAGCTTCACTACCTGTGGAACTAACCAGAGCGAGAATGTTATCTTCACGATCTGTGGTACCAACCAGAGCTTTACTATCTGTTGAACCTAGAAAGAGAGAATAATCATTAGTTTTAGAATGGAGTTTAATATCAATGATTTTTGAAAATTAATCAACAAGCCATTTTTAAGGGAAACTGGGTTTCTTTTTCCATTTTATAAGAAGAGAATGTATGAGAGCAGCAAGAAGATATCATCTTCTGCTGTCGTAAAAGGTTACGAAATGGGGTGACCCAGGGATGATAGGAGTGAAATAAAGACAACATTTTAGATCGACTTAAGACGTTAAGTAATGGTGGAAGACACAACTACGTGGGAGGTCACAGAGAAACTAACGCAATTTGTGAAAATTTCAATACTAGATTTTTGGTGGGACGCTGTATTTTGGGTACAGAAAATGATCTTGAGATATTATACAGTGATCCCTTGCATTCGTTACCTACCGAGTAAAACAACGGCAATGACACGGGAATGAAGCCGGCCACCTTGATAGTAGGCTGGTTGCTCCTGGAGGTCATGATGCCCATCGCCTGACGGAACCTTTCCGACGAGCCCACCCAGCCGCTTCGTCCCGGACCAGCGACCAGCCAAGACGGCGTCCCGGACCAGCTCGCTCTGCATGAAGTACAGAGCCAGCCAAGCATCAGAGAAGAGGTTGTACGAAAGAGTGACATGCATATTATTTTGAAGCCAATGGACCATTGTACTTAAAGGTGTTTTTTTATAAAAGGAAACGTTAGTTCATAGTTTACGTGCTTATCTTTTTGTGTGGCTGAGCGCTGCGCCTGTTCCTGTTGCAATGCTTTGATCTTTCTCATCTTTCTCATATATTCTTTATTTAAGTGTGTGTGTGTGTGTGTGTGTGTGTGTGTGTGTGTGTGTTTTTTTTTGTATGTATGAACTAGCTACAAATGCGCCAGAGTACAGACTTTAAAATGTTATTTCAGTCGTTTGCTTTAAGACAGGGCGAACGCAATTATTGTTGCGTTGAAGACGAGCGTAGCGGTTTGTATTTGGCGCATAAAAAGATTGAGGCAAAAAGCCTAAATCATGGAGCAGCAAGCCGGACGATTGCTTTCTCAAAGATTCTGATCACTTGAAAATGTAAACGATTCTGACCTTTCTTTGTTTCTGTCCTAGGTGTCGGGTAGCGGAAATATGCTCATTTTGAGATCATTGAGCATTGTGCATGTTAATTGATGAGCGTAGCGAGCGAAGCGAGCGAAGCGAAATCATTAATTTCACTACTGCTAAAAAAAACACTTGGTGTGTGTTTGTTTGTTTGTTTGTTTGTTTTGTTTTGTTTTTTTTGTATGTGTGTTTGAGCGCGCTCTACAGGCCAAACGCCTGCTTCGAGTGGGATGAAATTTTCAGGGTGTCTACTTTTGTTCTCAACTTAGACCCCCTGACTTTTTCAAGAAAATCCTCCACACCCTTCACTTTCAAAGCAGAAAAAAGAGCAAAATTCGACAATTGGGCATGTTTGGAAAAGTACGGAAATTTATTTAAAAGTACGTTTTTTTTTTTTTAAATGTTCCCAATTTCGATTTGCCTATAGAAACCATCGAAACCAAATCGAAACATCACACCATATTTTTCCCAATAAAAACCAACCCAATAAAACCCAATAAAAACCCTTGGGCATATAATACATCTATGTATTAACATGCACAATGCTCAATGATCTCAAAATGAGCATATTTCCGCTACCCGACAGCTCAGACAGAAACAAAGAAAGGTCAGAATCGTTTACATTTTCAAGTGATCAGAATTGTTAAGAAAGCATTGGTCCGGCTTGCTGCTCCATGATTTGCAAAGCTTCTTGACTTAATCTTTTTTTGCGCTATATACAAACCGCTACGCTCATCTTCAACGCAACACAAATTGCGTTCGCCCTAGTACATAGATGTAACTCATGCCCAAGGGTTTTTATTGGGTTTTATTGGGTTGGTTTTTATTGGGAAAAATCTGGTGTGATGTTTCGATTTGGTTTCGATGGTTTCTAAAGGCAAATCGAAATTGGGAACATTTGAAAAAAATACGCACTTTTAAATAAATTTCCGTACTTTTCCAAACTTGCCCAGTTGTCGAATTTTGCTCTTTTTTCTGCTTTGAAAGTGAAGGGTGTGGAGGATTTTCTTGAAAAACGCAGGGGGTCTAAGTTGAGAACAAAAGTAGACACCCTGAAAATTTCATCCCACTCGAAGCAGGCGTTTGGCCTGTAGAGCGCGCGCAAACACACATACAAAAAAAAAAAAAACACACCAAGTGTTTTTTTTAGCAGTAGTGTAATTGATGATTTCGCTTCGCTCGCTTTGCTCGCTACGCTCATCAACAAGACTATTATTTTAGAGAAACAGCCGAATTCCTCGTGACGGGTAGAGTGCACCTTACCTCGGTGGTGATCATCTCACCCAGCCAGCAGATGAGCCAGGTGTAAACGAGGCACCCTAGCAGAGCAAGACTGATCATGAAGAGCAGCATGCCGGGAATCGGCTCCTGCAAAGTTCAGGGCGACCTTTGTTAGACTAAGGCAATGCTTATCCAGTGGTAGATGAATGCATTCATGAATTAACTCAGAACTGGCTTCGTTGAGAACGGATACCCAGACTAACGAACGATAACCCAATGTCATTAAAAATAATATTAAGATTCACATTCTGCTAATACGTGGGCAAACGCAATTTGTGTTGCGTTGAAGATGAGCGTAGCGGTTTGTATATAGCGCATAAAAAGATTGAGGCAAAAAGCCTAAATCATGGAGCAGCAAGCCTGACGATTGCTTTCTCAAAGATTCTGATCACTTGAAAATGTAAACGATTCTGACCTTTCTTTGTTTCTGTCTGAGCTGTCGGGTAGCGGAAATATTCTCGTTTTGAGATCATTGAGCATTGTGCATGTTAATACATAGATGTAACTCATGCCCAAGGGTTTTTGTTGGATTTTATTGGGTTGGTTTTTATTGGGAAAACTCTGGTGTGATGTTTCGATTTGGTTTCGATGGTTTCTAAAGGCTAATCGAAATTGGGAACATTTGAAAAAAATACGCACAATTAAATAAATTTCCGTACTTTTCCAAACTTGCCCAATTGTCGAATTTTGCTCTTTTTTCTGCTTTAAAAGTGAAGGGTGTAGGGGATTTTCTTGAAAAACGCAGGGGTCTAAGTTGAGAACAAAAGTAGACACCCTGAAAATTTCATCCCACTCGAAGCAGGCGTTTGGCCTGTAGAGCGCGCGCAAACACACATACAAACAAACAAACAAACACACACCAAGTTTTTTTTAGCAGTAGTGAAATTGATGATTTCGCTTCGCTCGCTACGCTCATCAACTATATGGCTGTGAACATTGGTTTGGATAATTAAAGCAAAATGCAGAAAAAGGAGAAGTATTAGCGATATCTTTTTGAGTTGAACTTATTTATGTCAGCTTGTTTGACTCTGACTACTTTAATACTTACATTGGTTACAAAAGCGAATGCAAGAATAGTCGGTGTCAACGAGCAGTTCAAATGATTGAGGAGAATGGGATCCAACGCTGGCAAGATTGTGTTGACAAAACTAGAAGAACCGTTCAATGAAACATCTGAAAACTCGTTTAATAAACAAAAATGCTTTGTTGGAAATTGCTCCCAGTACGATTTAAGCAATGCATGATGTTACAATTTTAATAAAATATCAAATATTGGTGAATTTATCTTAGAATGGCATTGTAGAAGTGCAATTAAGATTTTGCAGTGATTGATACCTACTTCTAAGTACCGAGTACGAGCAAAACGACCGCGCCCAGGGCGCACTTACCTGAAAATAGACTGATGATGGCGGACACACATTCCGAGTCTCTCCTCGTCGTCATTGTCTGCGTATACTGTCGATCTGTCTAAACGGCCGTCATGGCAGACTGATTCAGAGTTATGTATTTCCGTGTTTGGTTTGAATACGTTTATTTCTGCATCATACCGCTCATTGTCCATATTAATTTCTCTTTTTTTGCCACTGATTTCTTCATGGGACCAACATTTGACCCTTGGGGTCGACCGCTCCCTTTTAAGCTGTCGCAGGTTGAAGTTGAGAAGCCTGAATTGACCAATGGCAAGGACCAATAACAACAACGTGAAAAAGTACCTACACTGCCATGAGTAGATGAAAGCCAGTCATCATGGCCACGATATCTGCGATCCACGTCGCTTCGAAGAGGGGGGACGAATTCACGTCATACGGAAACCATAAAGTATAAAGAAAAAGTATATTTTATGAGCCTGTGTGTGTCCTTGGGCGGGCGAGCATTATCCAGTTAATTTGCGTGTAATATTCCCATTCCTCTTACAGATAATTTTGCCCCGTGAGAGGAACCCGGCAGCGTAATATGAGTGTACACCCGACTGAGGTACTCGAAGTGAAAATATGCCAATAATACAGTTCTCTACTGAAAAGAAGCAAACATTTGTCCAGAGCTGTTAAAAAAAGCACACAATTACTCAAACCGAAAACGTACGGTAAGAATCAAGAGAAAAAAGTTATAACATGAAAAGGATTCCTATAGTCCCAAGAAAGTAAATCACCCAAAAGGACGAAAAAATAAGATGATTGGAGTGGTTCCTTTCGGTTGAGAAAAACAACAAACAAGTTCCCTCCAAGTGTCGAGCACGGAACATACGGCAAGTGAAGCTAGTGACAATACCACTCAGTACCACTGCACATGTCGTCAGCTAACTCTGCTATTACGAATCATACCATGCCTAACGAAAGCTTAGGACTATGGCACCTCAGTCGGGTATACTTTCATTACACGCGACCCGGCAGATTAACATTAACGCCTCTTACTTGAAATATATATTTATGAATAACTTACTCGTAAAGGAACGTCCTCGTGGCAAATCCAAAACTGACCATGCCAAAGCCACTAAGTGCAAAAAATGCCGATCCTCCAACGTAGAGTAGGACGCAAAACTCTGCTATGCCTTGGAGCGACAGAGGATCTCCGCTGGTTGCTCGGAGAGGCGGGTTCCGTTGAGGAGCATCGCTTCCAAGGCCACGATGGCATCCTGCAGACGATCTCGACGGAGCCACAGAGTGCCGGCGTCGAGGACGAACACGAAATACACAAACCCGTTCACGGAGGACAAGACGGCATTCGTGATGTCACCGTGTCTCTTGTCGTAGACGCTCACGAAGCAAATGACCGTGAAGTAAGGGATGAGGACGATCAGCCAGATCCCGTTCAGCGATCGGGCGAGCAGAGAACGCCGAGCGTATTTATTGCGTTCTTCGGACCAGTATCCTGAAGAAAGTGAAAGCTTTCTGGGATTCTTGGCGAAAACTGGCATAGATTTTTGATAAGCGAGGCGAGCGAAGCCAGCGAAGCGAAAAAAAACTAAAAACTGCTAAAAAAAAACCCTTGGTGTGTGTTTTTTTGTTTTTTTGTTTTTTTGTATGTGTGTTTGCGCGCTCTACAGGCCAAACGCCTGCTTCGAGTGGGATGAAATTTTCAGGGTGTCTACTTTTGTTCTCAACTTAGACCAACTGCCTTTTTCAAGAACATCCTCCACACCCTTCACTTTCAAAGCAGAAAAAAGAGCAAAATTCGACAATTGGGCATGTTTGGAAAAGTACGGAAATTTATTTAAAAGTGCGTATTTTTTCAAATGTTCCCAATTTCAATTTGCCTTTAGAAACCATCGAAACCAAATCGAAACATCACACCAGATTTTTCCTAATAAAAAACCAACCCAATAAAACCCAATAAAAACCCTTGGGCATGAGTTACATCTATGTATTAACATGCACATTGCTCAATTATCTCAAAGTGAGCATATTTCCGCTACCCGACAGCTCGGACAGAAACAAAGAAAGGTCAGAATCGTTTACATATTCAAGAGATCAGAATCTTTGAGAAAGCAATCGTCTGGCTTGCTGCTCCATGATTTAGGCTTTTTGCCTCAATCTTTTTATGCGCTAAATACAAACCGCTTCGCTCATCTTCAAAATACAAACCGCTACGCTCATCTTCAACGCAACAGAAATTGCGTTCACCCAAGTACTTTATATTTGATGAGCGGAGCGAAATCATCATTTTCACTACTGCTAAAAAAAAGCACTTGAGTGTGTTTTTTTTGTTTGTTTGTGTGTTTGCGCGCGCTCTACAGGCCAAACGCCTGCCTCGATTGGGATGAAATTTTCAGGGTGTCTACTTTTGTTCTCAACTTAGACCCCCTGCGTTTTTCAAGATAATCCCTTATACCCTTCACTTTCAAAGTATAAAAAATAGCAATATTCGACAATTGGGCAAGTTTGTAAAAGTACGGAAATTTATTTAAAAGTGCGTATTTTTTTCAAATTCTCCCAATTTTGATTGTTGCCTTTAGAAACCATCGAAACATCACACCAGACTTTTTTACTTGAAGTTGACTTCAAGATTTGACAAATATTAGACATTTTTTCAATTTCGTGCATGCAAGTTTTTGAAAGAAAGTCCGCGGCAGAGATATATCTCCAACCTAATAAAAACCCTTTGAGCACGAGTTACATCTATGTATTTACATGCACATTACTCATTGATCTCAAAATGAGCATATTTCCGCTACCCGACAGCTCGGACAGAAACAAAGAAAGGTCACAATCGTTTAAATTTACAAGTGATCAGAAATTTTGAGAAAGCAATGGTCCGGCTTGCTGCTCCATGATTTTCATAGGCTTTTTGCCTCTACCTTTTTTGCACTATATACAAACCGCTACGCTCATCTTCAACGCAACACAAATTGCGTTCGTCCTAGTTATATAAGAAATCCATCACAACTTTTCTAGTGTTATATTGGTACCATGGATGGTGTATTCGTCACACAATTGTTGTGTGCAAATAAAGGTTCTCGAATTTTCCTTTTTGTTGCTGTCAGATTTGTTTTGCTTGCTTCATGTCTACTATGAATCAGCAGTCAAGTGCTTGATTCACAGAAACGTGCTCTGACAAACATGGGTGACAGTATTTTTTCGAATTAAAATGTCTTCTCCAAAAACAATACTTCGCAAAAAAAACATTCGCATATTGATCTAACTTCAAATTTTTGAGAAAATAAAAATACCGGTCCCGATGGTTCCAAAAGCACCGTTATTGTTTCTTTATAAGTGATTTTTGCTATCGAGCACTATACTAACTCTTGTTTGTTTTAGTTGTTTGTACAGTTGTTCAATTCATGTTCATGTTCAGAACATGTTTAATGAATTCATGTTCAGTTTAGTTTCAATTCCGATTTGGGAAGTTTTGTAAAAACACCGTTTCACATTCTGCTTTGCTTTCGATCTCGTCCCCAGCGACGATGTTACGTGCCCTGCACAAGTAACGACGCAATGACAATAGCTATTGTTACCAACATTGCACCAACTTAGCTGAAACATTCCAAATGTATGCAGTATAAAGAGTAAAAATAAACATAGAACATTTTACTGGTTTACTTGTAATTGGGAATAATAATGCACCCAAAAGTTTTCTGACGCATAAAGTTTCACTGATCGATGAAAAACGAGCTTATACCTGTCATTATATAGTCACGTACCGACTATTATATTTATTCTGTAATTTTTATTATATTAACTGTTTTGCTCTAGAATTAGTTCACTAGTACTTGAGTTTCCCAAACAATTCACAATTTGTTTTAAACACAAGGAAATTGTAGGGCTGAGTACATAACTTAATTGAAGAAAACATATCTGCACTTTGTGTTAACACTTTGTAAAAGTACTTTGTCCCATATCATAACTATACTTAGTACAATCAATCAATTTTGGCACTCACGATGAACTCTAATTATTTTGAGAAAATCCCTGGGGACGACCATTGCAACATGGCTTTACTAAAACCAAGGCTACCTTGAAGCCATCTCGACCTCGAGCGCAGAGTTTTGGGCTTGGCCCCTTTCAAAAGCGACTTCGGCATCTTCGACTAGCTTAAGGTTCCCTCAGTGGCAGCCATCTTGAATTTTGGAGTTTTAGGTAGGGATGGAGAAACTATGAAATTTTATATCGATATTCGATATCAGTAAAATATCGATAAATATCGATATATTGAAATATCGATATATCGAAATATATTGAAATATCGATATATTTAAATATCGATATATCAATATATCGATATATCGATATATCAATATATCAATATATCGATATATCGATATATCGATATTGCAATATATCGATATATCGATATATCGATATATCGATATATCGATATATCGATATATCGATATATCAATATATCGAAATATCGATATATCAATATATCAATATATCAATATATCGATATATCGATATATCGATATTGCAATATATCGATATATCAATATATCGATATATCGATATTGCAATATATCGATATATCGATATATCGATATATCTATTGATATATTGCAATATCGATATATTGATATATCGATATATCGATATACCGATAATTCGATACACCTGTATATCGATTCATCGGCATTAATTTATCAATAATACATTGATATCAATATGTAAATAAGTTGGTATTATATTGCCATGCGCATGCCCTACTGTTAAAAAATATATTGCATGATTTTTGTGCGCTCGTTGAAATCTTTTTAAGATGGGTTCATTGTGCGTAACCTCGTAAAGTATACACTTGTTAGGCCACACCTGTCATCTGATTGCAATGAGAAAAGTATCTGCGGAATCCTCATACTCTTGGCAATCAATTGACGTTTTTAAAATGTCAAAAATATTAGAGGTTATTATCTTTTTATCCGTTTGAAAACAACCTTATAAAGCTTCAATGAATAACCTTAAACTGTTGACCAGATGGTTACAATTTACCTACAATATTTGATGCTCTTGCAAGAATGAATAAATTTTATAAAGACACAACGCACGTACGGTTGCATTTACACTCGGAATACTACGTCATATTCTGGTTAAAGAAAAGGTTCGCTATACCTGCCAATTTTAGGACATGCAAGAAAATCAAAGTAGGTATAGTACCTTGGAGTTATAATTCTGCTAAAAAGCTATTATTGTTTACTCATAAAAGAACATGACTAATAAATAACTATCTATAACAAAATAGTTTGAATCGTCATGCTGGGCCATTTATCACATTGATATCAAACATCATGTTTACGCAAAAATATTAGGGATTCAAACAAGGGCTTCCGCGGGCCAGTGTTGTTGTATACTGAATGGAAATGGTTTGCTACCTGAAGATTATAATTATTCTAAGAAAGATCCGAGAAATCCGAGATCCGAGGCATCTGAGAAAGATGCCCCGAAAACCCCACCATGCACTGCCGAACGTCAAAATTAGCACGGTCCCAAAACGAAGGAGAGGAAGGAGAGGAATGATAGGAAGGATAGGATTGGCACTTAACTCCATTTCACGTTTAGAAGGAGAATGGATCTGCATCTTCCTCGAGGACCCACTGCTGAGTGCTGCTAGACACGAGCCAAGAGTTTCAAAACTGCCCAAAGCTTTTAGTCTGACTCAAGACATGGCTTTGGATTTTGAAACTCTTGGCTCGTGTCTAGCAGCAGTGGGTCCTCGAGGAAGATGCAGATCCATTCTCCTTCTAAACGTGAAATGGAGTTTAGTTGTTGATGCCACACTGATTGGTGCTACTGATTGTTAATATTGATAAAAATGATGGGAAAAATGTTAAGAAAATAAAGCTTCGTTCGTTTGTCCACGAAATCGATTTTTGGTGCCCATGACGGTAGCTATATACGGTATACCTATTGCTATACGCATATAGGTGACGTCGCAAGTCGCAACGAAAACCAAATATAGGTGGAAACTACATTGTATCTTATTTTATTATTATGTACACAAATTAGCCTCCCAAAAGTGTTGTCCATTCCGGGATTTGAACCCGGGTCCCCAACTTTCGCGGCTGGTGCTCTAACCGCTGAGCTAAATGGCCATTAAATTTGGGAGAAGTAATTTGCATACAGGGTGAGAATTGAATGTCCCCAGGGGGGTACATTTCCCGGAATTGTACAATGTACAAGATACATTGTATCTTGTTACAAACTCGAAAAGGAAACAATCAAAGCATATAATTCAATGACCGTTGGTATATTATACCATATAAATTGGTAAATGCGAGTGAGGCCGCCAAACTACTCTATATTGCAGATGTGTTTTATTGTGCTCACAGCTTCCACAAATTATAACCTAGGGATCCGAAAAAAAACCGTGTGCAGCTCATTTGTTAATGTATGTTATTATCATAAAAAATAAAAAAATAAAATTCTAATCCACAAAAAAAATTATAGCAATGGGCTATATTTGGCTTTCTTTACAAAATTGCTGAAGCAGATGAAACAGAGATAAAAAAACATTTCGTTGATGTAAACACAGCTCGTTTCATTGTCAATACATCATAATTTTTTTTAAATTTTTGAACCAAAATTACTCCGCGTATCACACACATTACGCAGGGGTGTTTTGCATGTTTTGTACCCGTGTTTTACTAGTTATCTATTTTAATTTGAAGTGAAAGCCTCTAAATGTTTTGAAGCTAAAGGTAAATCGGACCTCTCAATTCGAACATCTTCCTTTTCACCCACACACACTGTGTGGGTGCTTTCAGAATCCCGGCCGTCGAGGGATCGCCAGACTTTTATGACCATCCCCATTGTTACCAGTTTCCAGATGTTTTCGCCAAGCTAGCACCCTGTGCTGAGAAACCGATGGCAGAGAATTTATATTTCTCATTTCTAGAGTATATAGTTTGTGTGTACAATAGTTGATAATTGGCGTAGAAATGTGATTCAAACTATTTTGACATGTGATCATTAAAAGTGATCTTTTCAGATTAAAATGCAAATTGAATTCCGAAATATTGATTAAACTTTCCTCGCATCTTCCTTAGAATAATAAGAACCATTCAGGTAGCAAACCTTTTTCATTCGGTCAACCTAACACTGACCCTTCAAGGGCTGATGAGCTGGTGCAAATCCCGGGTATTTTAGCGTACACATAATGTTTGATATCATTGGTGATAATCGGCCCAGAAACACGATTCAAACTATTTTGTAATATCGAAATTAATCGTGTTCTTTTCATCTTAAACAATAAAATATTATATAATAGAATTATAGATTTAAAAAAAATTGCTACTTGTACATTTCTTGCATGTCATAAAAATGGCAGGTAGCGAACCTTTTCTGTAACCAAACCCAGAGGGTTGCTTGTTCAAAAGAATTAAAATGGGAGCTTAAAGTGCCCAAGATTGCATGGGCCGAGCGACTTCCTCAAATTTTGTGCATAAAATATTTGGTATCTGTGGAAATAATTGGTCTAGAAACTCGATTTAAATTATTTCGCGATCGCGTAATCAGAAGTGGTTTACTGAACGTAAACATAACCATAACGCTCGTTGCCAAGTCTTTTTATAAAATCTGTTCATTATATATTTGAGCAAGAGCATAAAATTTTATAACAACGGACACCAGTTTGTAAAGATCACAACAAAAAATCCTTAGAATATTTTGAAAGCCAGTGCATCCCGCCCCATTCGCCTATCAGTTAGGACCCTCGGTGGCCCAAATCGGACCTCGCACTCCTCGAATTAGAGTTTCCACCCTTCTTAAATAAAAAGCATCTCCTCCAAGGAATTGCCTTTCCATGTTTGTTTGCGTGCATTGGAAAGACAGCTCATAATATTTCATTGAAGTGTTGGAAAAATATAGGAAGTGGAAATGTAGGACGTGGGTTATTTTCTCAAAATCACATATAAGTCAATAGTTTGAAAAAATTCCATCTCTTTTAATCCTGCAAATGGTTCTTTTCTCTAGTATGGAATGATTTGAGAATAACTTTCACATACAAAACTATAAATAATCTATCGATAACAAAATATTACCACAATACTGTTATTTGCAAACAATTTTTTCTTATCGCAAAATACAATCAAACGCATTAATGTCAAAAATCAAAATAATATCATGAAAGTGAATAACATAAAAATAAAACAATACGCTCAATGACAGTTCAATAATAGAAAAACACGACATACATAGACCTCAGGGCCAGGGCGTTGAGGATTAACATGGGTTAAACGTGAAATAATTACATGTAAATAAGAAGATAATGGAACGAATCGAATTTTGTTAAAATGATGCTGGTCAACAGGAAAATTTGTCGCTTCTAATACTTGGGTACTCTTTTCCTGTTCATGCTGAGAAATACAAGCTGTTCAGCATGTTCGGGCGACAGGTTGGTGCGATGGTCTGTCACCACATTTCCTCCGCAGCTGAACACGCGTTCAGAAGGAACGCTGCTCCCCTGGATGCAAAGGAATTTTTTCGCTAAGGTAGCCAAAGTGGGCAAGGAGGGCTGATGGTTTTTCCACCAAGTTAATGGATCTTCGTCCATATCAGCCATCGGGTAGTGTAAAAATCTTTCCACTTCCGACTTCATTTGGTCGCGCCTCGACAACGGCGTCCCTGACTCGACCACACTTGAATTGGACTTAAATTTCTTAAAAAGCGCCCCAAGCGTCAGCTTGTTTGGCTTTGAGACTCTCGGAGTTGAAGGACCCGAATCGCCTTCGGTGTTGGTCGCTTCGCGGTCACTGAATATCAGAAACATTTCTGATATTACATTTTCCTTGATTTCCTGGAGCTCTCCTCTATCGAAGAACTCGTTTTTGAAGCGAGGATCGAGGAAAGTCGCCAGCTGCAGCAAACTTTTAGCTTTGGTGATACGAGCAAGATTCCTGTCATGCTCGTACCTCTTGTCTAGTGCGCTGACAATTGCATCATGCATGGTCTCCTCCACAAGATGCAACTCATATGTTAAGCGCTCCTCGTCCGTTTCATCGCACTGCTGAGTGAAGAAACTGTTTTCGTCTGGTTGGCGTACTCCAGGCTCATCGCACTGAGTCTCATCAGGGTCATAAATGAAATGATCTTTTGGCGGATTTTGTCGCGTGTGTTCAGCAGCTTTTCTTACCTGCTGGTACAGCGGCCAGAGAGCTGACGCAGTCACATACGATTCACCCGACAAGAAAGTACTTATGTCCCTCAAAGGTGACAATGTTTCAACTATTCTTTCCATGAGCTTGATTTCTTTCATTTGCAAGCTAAGATACGCATGCTTCGGGTATTTCATAAATACCGCGTTAATTGCCTTCGATTGCTCGACAGCCACCTCACTCATCTCGAGCAAGGACCACCAGCGAGTTGGGCACGAAGCGGGGATGGAGCGTTGACGTATTTCTAACGCGACTTGTTCTTCTCTCAATTCTCGCTTCAACTTCGAGCTGTAATGTAGAGTTGATCTAATCTTGTTAACCCTGCCTAGGGATGTTTTTATCATAGGCAGCGCCAGTGCATTCGAGGCACCAGTATTCATACTGTGCCCAAAACAGCTCAAATGGTCCCAAGGCAGCAGATCCACTGCTTTCAGGATGTTAGCCCCGTTGTCAGTGGTGCAGGCTGCAATGGAATCGGATCGTATTCCCCATGATTCGCAACACATTAATAATGCGTCTCTAAGATTTGCTGCTGTGTGATCCACGTCCAAGCTGCAGCAGTTGAGGCACGCACTTTCCAACTGCCATTGCTCATTAATGAAATGCGCTGTCAGAGACATGTATGGGTGCAAATTAGCAGAAGACCAACAGTCCGTGGTTAATGCTATGTAATTCGCTTGCGCAAGAATGCCCCTGATGGCTCCTTTGGTTCGCTCATATAATGTAGGTATTTTAGAGTCGGAAAAGTATCTCCGACCCGGCACCTTGTAAAGGGGCGCAACTGTTGACATCAACTGCAAGAACCCTGGTTTCTCCACAGCTTGATAAGGTTCCATATCAATTGCAAGCCAATAGGCGACAGCGTTGTTAATGCTGGAAACCTGTGACTTGCTGAGCGGATTGAACGCCGCACCCAACGTTGTCTGCTTGGTCGGCCTAGGCGTTGTAGGGAGGCACCGCGCTGGTGGCGAAGGAAGATCGCCGGATCTGAAAGAACGATAATCTCAAAAACGAGTCCCTGGATTGACTGGACTTTTCGTCTGGTTTTTTAGAGCGCTCTGCTATTTGGTTTGCTTCTTGAAGCATTTTGGGCTCTAATTTTGGCTCAAATCTACAGTTTTAATTATCAATATGCTATTATCATCTCCTCCCTATCCTGCCTCCCCCCTTTCTTTTCCATACGCGCCCAATTGAGCCTGTCAATGGCCTTCTCAAAACGGTGCTTAATTCGACGATGCATACATCGGCCGATTTACCCAAGCAACAAGCAGAAGAGGGGGATAGATAAGGTGCCACTGCAAACCCTTTAGTATAGACAAGTCGCCATAAACTTGTCAGCTCCTTTGTATGTTATATTTATGAGCATGATTTGCTGCAGCTGGATCCACTAAGTGCGGAAATACCACAAAATTATTTTTGTCATTACCTACTCCAATATAATAGTATCTTTGACCTACACTGTATAGTACTTAACTTTTCACTGACGCTTTCTGGCTTCGATATAAATATTATGTTTACTTTATTGTGTAGTGTACATGAAGATTTTCTTTCGCTTGCTTCACTCCAATATCAAACAAAATAAATTTGCTAAGGGCCGGTTTTACAAATAAGGTGTCTCAACCGAGATTTAAATTAGATGTTAGGATATTTGTCATTGCAACCGCCGTGGAATTCAACATTATAAAACAGGCCACAAGCTCAAGAAAAACAGAAAATAAAACACACTTTGCTCACGCCGACCACCGGCTCTTGGGCCAATAATTCGTCTTTCGAGATGTTCAGAAAGAAAAATGAAGAATTTATGATAATATATTCTCCATTGACCAATTAACAAAATATGTATTAGATATTATTGATGAGCGCATATAGCGAAATACGCGAGTGGAGCGAAATCTTCAATTTTACTACCCATTTAAAGGTCATGTGTATGACGTATATGGTATGTCAAGCGGACAATCCGGTTTTGATAAAATTTTCAGAAAGCCCTGCTCTGTCAGCAAAGTCAACTTGGTTCAAATTTAAGAAAATTTTGTCCAGCCTCGAAAGTTGCGAATATTTAATTCTTTCTCTTTTTGTTCAATTTTTTTGTTGGAAATTTGCTGTTAAATAGGAACTTCAATCAAACTAATTTTTATTTCAAATGTCCCCCATTATTGGTGAAATAGTTATTTCACACTTGGCACACTGTTTACAATTTGGAGTGTACCTACCGTAAATAATAGCAAATAATGCACTTTCGGTTTCATAATATAGATGCATAATAAGACGTATTACTCACCTGCTAGCAGAAGAATCATCCAAATCCAATATGACTTCAACACAGTCTTCCGGGACGAGGCTTTCTTCTTCATTGTCCATTTCTACACCATCACTTTCTTGGAGTTTGTTCAGTTCAGAAAACTTGTGCGGGTGGTACACTCTCAGATGCGCTTTCAAGTTCGTGGTATTTGGTCGCGCGTTGTTTTTGGAAGAGTTAACGTTCCTATCACACCAATTACATTTAACACCATTGCTCGGTGACGGCATTTCAATAAAATAATTCCATACTAAGCTTCGCTTGTGACGAGAAGGTAGCTCCATCGCGGACGTGTTGACTGACCAAGTATCAGAACTGAAATAAGACCTGAGAAGACCAAAAATTTGAACGTTTTGCCCCTGAATGAATAACATCTGGCATCCACATTTTCCCAAAATTTCGGACATTGGAGGAGCAAAGAGATTGCAATAAAATTTAGAGTGTTTTCGCGGTACAATTTTTATAGCTGGTATTTTGTGCGCAGGGCATCAATATCTTTGTAAAGGGACATGTGTTTGCAATGTGCTTCATATCGTTCCTAAAAACCTGCCCAGTAACCATTTACCAATATCTGATCAATAAGTCTCCTATTTCCTCCCACTAATCGTAAAATTCGTACTTCCAGCACGCTCACAATCTTCCTCTCCACTCCTGACCAAAATTTATCTGGATCCTTCCTTGGGTTTTGGCAGGTAGTGTACTGTAGTGGCAGGTCAATGTGGCATCCTGTCGTTCACGAGGTTGGGAAAACCGGAGTTATAGTTATCAATTATCATCATGTTGAGCTTTTTTTTACAAAACTTCGAATATAATCCGCTTATGATAACAATCACTATAATCTTTTGCAAGTGCTTACACAGAAATAACCAACAGTCTCCGAGATTAATGCAAATAAAATGTTCTGGGAATCGTGATAAGCATAAACATATATCATCAAATGTAAAAAACATATAATTTCTTGTTTATTGAGTTGTAATTGACACGATAGGGTCCGATTGAGCGCTTGAGCCTTGCTACGCGCTTTTCCAATACAGAACGAATGAATATTGATTTACAATCGATGTTTAGAGCTCATTTAGGCTCTTTTTGAAAATGTGTACCTTATAAATTTTTGTAAAAATCAAATTAAGAAATACCAAGGCTCAAAGATATACTCTTCCTTCATCTACTGATATTTTAAAATTAAAGATTGAATTATTTTTAGGGGTTCATTTCTCCTCTCCCGTGGACCTCTGCATTCAACTTTTCTGTGGGGGTGGGGGTTAACGGATTATCTGACTCGAGCACTAAAGACCCCGCCTGTGTGTAATGGGAAACAGTTTTGTACAGTCATATTTTCGTGCCGTTTTTCCAATTTGTTATCATGTGAAGAAGAACAGTTCCGATTTTATTGGGATGCAATAAAAGTTTAACATCCCCGAGCTCATTATCTGTGTATGGTGCCTCGTTTCTCGCGCCCTTCCGAATCCAGGGCTTTCAATACCTGCACCAAAACTAGGCGAGGCTGCGAAGGCACGTCGAGCCAGAGCAGAGACTGCACTTTGCATTCACGGCAACGAAAAAAGGGCCGAATGCTGAAGTTCACGAATTTGGGAGGGGTGGATATTTAATTGAAAAAATTTGAACTTTACATGCTAATAATCAAAACAATTTTTTTTATTGAAAGGTAAAACTAGGATAACTTTATGCTTTACGATAATTTGCGCTGGGATTAAGCATTTTAAATAAAAACGTCGAAATAATATTGTATGCGATATGCGCAAAAGTGATTGAGGTTCTAATTCAAATACAGGCATAGGTAATAATAATACACAAGTATTGGTCAAACCATCAAACATTTTAGCCGCGCACAATCGCCGCCACATGCTTCGGGTCGGGTTCTTCCTCTAGGGTCAAATTCATTGTCATTGAAGGGTATTCCATTTCCAACGCACTATCCCATCCCTTTCCAATGCCATAAAACATTTTAGACGGTTTCATGGCTGAGCCCAGTTCTGGGCACATTGTGTTAGAAGCAAGAAATTCGCAGCATTCACAGAGTTTGTCATCTTGATTAATTTTTTTTACAGCACCAAAAAATCAGGAATCTGTACTATGCGTGTATAGACTGGCTGCGTCGATTTAAGATTCGATACATAATGCTTGCATATGACTAATCGTACGAACAATGACCATGAACTTGGATATGCCGGGCCTGGAAAATACACAGGATAATAATTTGAGGGACGTTGGAGTAGGTCAATGCTTTCTAGCTTTGCCACACAGGGCTCTTCTCTTACCTACTTTAGGGGTCAAAATCATTTTTGTAGAGATGCACCATCCCATCCCTTGCCATAAAACATTTCAGACTGTTTTATGGCCAAGTCCCGAGTTTCTGAACGAAAATAAATGATGCCAGCATGGGAAAGGCCCTAGCTAACATCAATATTTCAATATTATTAATATATCTATATATTATATATTGGAATATATCGATATATTGATATATCGATATATCAATGTATCAATATATCGATATTTCAATATATCGATATGTCAATATATCAATATATCGATATATCGATATATCAATATATCGATATATCGATATATCAATATATCGATATATCAATATATCGATATGTCAATATATCGATATTTCAATATATCGATATATCGATATTTCAATATATCGATATTTCAATATATCGATATTTCAATATATCGATATATCGATATTTCAATATATCGATATATCGATATTTCAATATATCGATATTTCAATATATCGATATATCGATATTTCAATATATCGATATATCGATATTTCAATATATCGATATTCGATATTTCAATATATCGATATTCGATATTCACAAAAATATCGATATATATCGATATATCGATATTTTCTCCATCCCTAGTTTTAGGCTTTTTCTGTCAGTCAGTCGGTGAACGTCTCAGAGAGCGGTCATGTCTCTGCTCGCTCTGTTATTTTCCCTTTGGAAACTCAGACTCATACAACAGTTTTGAGGGGATGGGGTGTGTTGTCGATACCTATCTATTCTATAATGATGAATGACCATAGAAGAAGAACCCCGACCCTAACCATGTGGCCAGCGCGTGAGCTTTGCCGACTACCCATCCCCCTTCCCTACCCAGGCCTGACTGTCCGATGAGAACAACAATTGGCATAAATGACACTCTATAAATAGTGCCTAAACAACTTTTAGTCTAGTCGATATATTATGAAACTGAATAGGAATTTGCATATACGTGATATAGAAGCACCTATCTGATTTCATACTTATATTATGAAAGAGATACTTTGCTGATAACAAACTGGAAATTTCGGGAAGAATATTTGAGAAGATATCACAGACGTTAAAAAATAAAACAAGAATGCCATGAAAGGGTAAGAGGATGGGGTCGTAAAATTGTCAAATGAGTTGTCTTATTGTCACTAAATATACGTAACGTTCTTGAAAAAAGTATTGCACGGTGGTTAAACGCACTTAGGGTGAATAGGTACATGATTAATCCCACGAGCGATCAACAGTAATAAATTTGTAGGTGTTTGTATAAGATAAGAATATCCAGAACGAGCAAGTAGGTATTTAGTACATAATATGAAGGAAAGAAATAGGCGTGCGCAGGATAATTACGACAAGGCGCAAAAAATGACAGTTTCTAGCCTGGGGGGGGGGGGGGGGGGAGAATATAATTTTTAAAAATTCGAATTTTGACTGCATACGTGAACTGACAAGCCAATTGACGTCCAACACGAGGCTTGTGGATTGTTAAAAAATTTATGCTCAGTCAGGATAATATTTAGTCGGGTTCTTGTAAAAAAATGCAGTTATTTGCTATGAGCGTTCCAATCCTTGCCAGCCAGACTAATGAAGAGCGATTTTTAGGTGGCTTCAAAAGTGGCATGTAATGCCATTTCTACGTGCGAAAACGTACAGACTCTTATAACCATGAATATTCCCCGCCTCGTGTGGTTTCCTAAACGAAACCATTATTATGATTGCATGGTATCCTCAGATATTGAGATGCGTCTTTTGCCTAATGTGATTTTTAATAAATAAAAATGCTTACATATATGTAAAGAAAAAAATAATAAGGTTATAAATAATGGAAATAAAGTTTTCAGTTTTCAGATTCAGGTGTTTGTCCTTTATGTAAATTCCAAGTCAACATCTGTTCTGAAAAATTGTTCAGATGGCTTATCCTTGTGCGATGTTTACTGTAATCAAATTTGAATAGCGTAATTACTTTTAGTTTTTATTTTATTCCGACTATCTGATTTCTGTCTTTTGGATCTTGACTGTACCTATCCCTAAACTTATTCATGCTAATTCGTTGTCTCTTATTTTTGTATTTTTGTCATAAGTATTTCCAGATTAGCACTGTCAAATGCGAATGAAAAGTCGTAGAAAATTCATATCTATATTTTCATTGTTTCGATTACGTCGTGTATACATGAATGCGAGTAACTTCCGCTCCGGTCGCAAAAAACAATTTGAAGGGAAATATTGTGATGATGTTTGAGAGAATCAAGAAGCCTTTCGCCAAAATCCCAATTCCTTGCCTAAACGCGAACAATAGAATGAAAGGGAGCTGGTGTCTGAGCTACCCTGCGCGGGCGGACAATGGACAGAGGGACAAGACTTGTTCCTCGAGTCGCTACCAGACCCAGTCCATCTCTCCAAAATCGAGCTAAACTGGTCACTCTGAGAGCTTGGCCGCTTCGCCGCTTGTCAGCGTTAGTGGACGGAAAATAATCAAAATTTGTTTTAATTATTTTTCGGTTACTTTATGAAAGTTAGCGTAAATATCACATATCGCATTCCCTAAGTTACCAGCTCGGCAATACTGACAAAAAATCTCAAATCTCTGCGTGCCGTATTTATCCTAGTTTTACCCAAATGAAAATTTGTTGGGCACACGCGCTTGATTTTATAAGGGCTAATCTTCTATATTAATTGAAAGAAAAAATATTGACGATTATTAACAGAAAGCCAATAAAATTTCACGGGGAAGCTTGATATTTGTTTTTTTCTGATAATATACCTACTATCGTAAACAAATTGACAAACTTAAAAGTTTACTCTTCTGAGTGGACCCCTATCATGGGACCTTAAAGAAAAATAGTTCCTTTAAAAATAAATATCTGACAATGCTGTACGCGGAATAAGAACTCTGATTATACCGACTACGTTTTTGTTAAATGGAAGAGTTGACTTGCGAAGAATTTACGATGAAATCAAAACTCTCAGAGACGGAAAACAGATGAACAATATTATTACAAAAATTATATTAGACATAGAATGTATGGTTGTTGCCTTAGCTATCACGCTACTAAACTCAATTTTACGTTAAGAAGGAGAGTGGATTCGGATCTTCCTCAACGATCCACTGTTGCTAGACAAGCCATAGGCTTGTAACGAAAAAGACGTAAGGGATCTCTCTTGATTTGAGCAAATCTTTTGACACGTTTTACCAAAGTTTGCTACTAAAATAAAAATTGGCCCCGTAAAAACTATGATTTTCGTATAAATCAATTAAATACTGATTGATATTTACATTTTTGTTTGCATCAGAATTAAATCTATCTGAAAAATCCCGAGAGTTCCTATCCTAGTTCTCCTTTCCCATTCACTTCCAATTACACATTAAAACACATTTCAGAAATTTGGAAAATTTGGAATCATCCTACTTTTTGTTTAGTTTCCGTTTCTTCCTAAATTTCCAAATTTATGGTATGAGCTCACATGTGAGTTATGAAGGGGATGATGATTGACGTCAGGGCTAGAAATTAAATTAAATGTACTGTCACCGAAAACTCGCATGTGTACTAAATTTCAGCTCGATCGGATGACGGGAAGTGGGTTTTGCCACAGAGTGGAGTGATTGGTCGCAAAATCGAAGCTGATATAATTTCAAAATTCTCCAACTATTAACGACAGTGGCAAACTTTGTAAAGGCACGAGAAAAGTTCTACGTATCGTTTTGTTCTTATTATCGTGGCAGGTCTACGGGAAAAGGGGTTAAAGCTTTTCACCTAGGTACTAACAAATACACAAACTAATCAAACGGGGTAAATATTTAAAAATAAAGTTGCGTAGTTATGAAGACATCGCTTATAATATGCTAAATACTGGCGTGCTACAGTTGGTCGCATACGCAGCTTGTGTGCGGCCCAATGCTGAGGGGGCCGAGGGTCAGCTCGCATGATTCGTGTAGACTCTACGGTGGCACACAGTAGCGAATACTGGATTCATGTGGGAAATTGTTTATTAACTTTAGAATTCTAAAGCATTATCTTGTGTGTATATTTATATATTATAGCGTATTATCAGTGCCCGATTTACGCCTAGGCTGACGAGGCTGTACAGCCTAGGGGCGCCGCGTCCGAGAGGGGCGCCAGAAAAGAAGCCGCTAAGGTGTAGATAGTTTAGACTTTAGGAGGAAAAATATAAATCTTTTAATGTTCTGCACAGTGCAGAGATCCCAGGAATTCAAGTTTTATTGAACTGCAATGTTTTACAATAATAAGGGCTAAAGCACAATGGTAGTAATTTCAAGGCAAATACTACCGTCGAGCCTAGGCAAATTTGAACAATTCCGAAATAGTGTGGCTTTGCTGGCACACGACAACAACGTTCTACCCGACTCCTCGGGTACAAACACAAATAATGCACTACATATCGTTGGAAGGGGGGGGGGGGGGGGGGGTATAATACTAGGGCGCCAATGGTATAGAACGGGCACTGCGTATTATAAGTTTTAGATAACAGGCAAATGGTTTTAACAAATTAAACTTCACAGCCCTCGTGACTCGATAACCAAAGTTGATTTGAGACTCCAGCCTTACCGGTTGAACCTTACCAGAAAAGACCCATGAATTTAGTTTAAAATGGAAGTAAATTGTACAACGCCCTGCCTGGGCCCATCAAATCACTGCCTGGCAATAAAATCAAGGACCAGACCAGCTAAAAGAGTATAATATTCAATAACTAATAGTTTTTATTCAGTTGAAGAATTTTGTCAAGAAGAAGGGAGAATGTGTCATGATAAAAAAAAAAAGAAACTGTGTGAGAGGGTTTGCTGTGAACTAAATGACCCACAGAACAGACATTGGCATGCGAAAACTTTGATTCAACATCGATTATAATCAGCGATCAAAATCGAACACTATAGTCTCAACTCAATATACAAGAAATTATGTTTCTTACTTTACAAACGAGTATTATATAGCTTCTACTTCTAGAAGCCAACGCTATAGCCTGTATAGCTAATACATCAATATAAATAGCTATAATAGGTGGTGCTATCTAGATATCTGCAAACATCTTTAATCTTTCTCAATTTTGGCACGCGATCATGTCCAAAAGAACCGGAACTTGGAACACGTCACACAATACCTGCAGTGTTCATAACGAAGTCACCCTTAGCCATTCCCGTCACACAGCATCAAAAGGCCAAGACACACACGAGATCTCAGATGATATCGAGGCTTTATAATATAGTTTTGTGCCTGAAAGCCCCAGTACGTATACCTACTCTATATAAGCCTCCATCACACTGACTTGTGTGCTAAAAAGGTGATATTATTCCTACAGCTCTTTTGGGCAAAGTCTCGTAGAGCCTCCGCAGAAAAGGAATGCTATAAAATCGGAACCAATTATCACACAAATAATCGCAATCACATTCGGATAAGCGCCATAATAATCAGAGAAAAGTTTCATCAATTTTAATTCCCGAGTTTGGAGCTTTCTGCACAAACGCACTACACAGCTGACACTGACAGTGTAAGAAGTGAACCTATTTCCTTATAATTATTATTATGTGTATATGGCGAGTTTATAAAATTCCAGAGGTGTGTACCTAAACAGCCACCTGAAATTTGGGGTGCCTAGTTTCAACGAAATTCGGGCATGGAAATTGCCAACCCCATGCACCAATTCAAACACGAGCAGATGCATTTATTTCGAGATAAGAGTCTAGGCACCAAACATGATTTCATTTCTTACTGACACATAAATAGTGAGTAATTTCATAATAAGATTGTAATCAAACTCCCAATCAAACACCCAACTTGATATAAAGAAAGGATATTTTATTCAAAACTTTGCGACAATGATCAGGAGACATCATGGTTGGGAGAGCCTGCCGGACGAACCGTGCAGTTCTCAATCTCAGGTCCGTGGACCACTCTGATGTAATCTCCCCAGCTAGCTTGGCCAACACATGGCACGTAGGGCTGCTGGGCTAAGGGTACATAGGGGTGGGGGATAGCAAGGCTGGAATGCAGATAGTACAGTCAGAGCAAAAACATTGTATAGGGACAGCCAAAGAGCTGTACCATAACAAAATGCAAGCATATACCAATCAAGTAAAACGAAAACTGTAACAATCGCGTGCCTATAAATTAAAAAAGATATACCAAATTATTATTATGTACACAAATTAGCCTCCCAAAAGTGTTGTCCATTCCGGGATTTGAACCCGGGTCCCCAACTTTTGCGGCTGGTGCTCTAACCGCTGAGCTAAATGGCCATTAAATTTGGGAGAAGTAATTTGCATACAGGGTGAGAATTGAATGTCCCCAGGGGGGTATGGTCCAGAGTCTACGAATACTCATAGTGGCTCTGGTACCGCGTGATGCTATACTGCAACCACATTTTACATTCAACCTCGAGTAACTCCAAATTAACGTTGGATGCGTTGAATTCTCTTTTAATCTTATTTAAATTACGAAAGCTAATTTGTGTACATAATAATAAAATGAATAACCAAATACGAGCTTTCGTAATTTAAATAAGATTAAAAGAGAATTCAACGCATCCAACGTTAATTTGGAGTTATTTTGGAGTTACTCGAGGTTGAATGTAAAATGTGGTTGCAGTATAGCATCACGCGGTACCAGAGCCACTATGAGTATTCGTAGACTCTGGACCATACCCCCCTGGGGACATTTAATTCTCACCCTTTTTATTATTATGTACACAAATTAGCCTCCCAAAAGTGTTGTCCATTCCGGGATTTGAACCCGGGTCCCGGATTCAAAATGCTCTGGTACCGCGTGATGCTATACTGCAATCACATTTTACATTCAACCTCGAGTAACTCCAAAATAACTCCAAATTAACGTTGGATGCGTTGAATTCTCTTTTAATCTTATTTAAATTACAAAAGCTCGTAATTGGCTATTCATTTTATTATTATGTACACAAATTAGCCTCCCAAAAGTGTTGTCCATTCCGGGATTTGAACCCGGATCCCGGATTCAAAATGCTCTGGTACCGCGTGATGCTATACTGCAACCACATTTTACATTCAACCTCGAGTAACTCCAAAATAACTCCAAATTAACGTTGGATGCGTTGAATTCTCTTTTAATCTTATTTAAATTACGAAAGCTTGTAATTGGCTATTCATTTTATTATTATGTACACAAATTAGCTTTCGTAATTTAAATAAGATTAAAAGAGAATTCAACGCATCCAACGTTAATTTGGAGTTACTCGAGGTTGAATGTAAAATGTGGTTGCAGTATAGCATCACGCGGTACCAGAGCCACTATGAGTATTCGTAGACTCTGGACCATACCCCCCTGGGGACATTCAATTCTCACCCTGTATGCAAATTACTTCTCCCAAATTTAATGGCCATTTAGCTCAGCGGTTAGAGCACCAGCCGCGAAAGTTGGGGACCCGGGTTCAAATCCCGGAATGGACAACACTTTTGGGAGGCTAATTTGTGTACATAATAATAAAATGAATAGCCAATTACGAACTTTCGTAATTTAAATAAGATTAAAAGAGAATTCTCACCCTGTATGCAAATTACTTCTCCCAAATTTAATGGCCATTTAGCTCAGCGGTTAGAGCACCAGCCGCGAAAGTTGGGGACCCGGGTTCAAATCCCGGAATGGACAACACTTTTGGGAGGCTAATTTGTGTACATAATAATAAAATGAATAGCCAATTACGAGCTTTCGTAATTTAAATAAGATTAAAAGAGAATTCAACGCATCCAACGTTAATTTGGAGTTACTCGAGGTTGAATGTAAAATTTGGTTGCAGTATAGCATCACGCGGTACCAGAGCCACTATGAGTATTCGTAGACTCTGGACCATACCCCCCTGGGGACATTCAATTCTCAACCTTGTATGCAAATTACTTCTCCCAAATTTAATGGCCATTTAGCTCAGCGGTTAGAGCACCAGCCCCGAAAGTTGGGGACCCGGGTTCAAATCCCGGAATGGACAACACTTTTGGGAGGCTAATTTGTGTACATAATAATAAAAAGAATAGCCAATTACGAGCTTTCGTAATTTAAATAAGATTAAAAGAGGATATACCAAATTACATTATATGTCATATAAGGGACGAAACACATCAAACCAGCACACCTCGCAAAAAAAATTAACCTTCACATCTCGGATGTGGTTCAAATTTTCAGTGGTCGTTGTGCTACTCAAGTGGAGTACAAAACTATTTTTTTGAAAATTTTAGGCCCACTGGTGTGGGAGATATGAACCTTGCAAAGTTTCGCTCGTTTAGCGGACCGCGCGCGCACTATCACATATTTCCGTCAATATCTCAAGAACCATTAAATTTACAGAACTCTGGTTTAAAGCATTGAAAATTGCATAAAAAACTGCACCGGAAAAATGCTCAAAACTTGTATACTATTCATTCAGAAAAACGATACCTCTTCATACATCTACGTTTTTAGAAATGTCTATAGCAAAAAAGCGCGTTCTTTGAATAAGCTGAAATTTTCAGGAAATGTTGTCAATAGATGCATGTATACTAGTACCAATTTTTAGGATGGGCATTCGGGTAGTTTTGTAGAAATTAGTTCCCAAAGTTGAAATAGCTTACAAAAACATAGGATTTTTTGGTACATTTCGTAATTGAAGTGAGTGTACCACTTTGCGCAATGTTGTAATTAGCTGAAAATTTCAGGAAATGTATTCAATATATTTATGTATACTAGTACTAACTTTTAGGACGGGCATTCAGGTCGTTTTTTAGAAAATAATTCCCAAAGTTGAAATCGCATGCAAAAGCATAGGATTTTATGGTTCATTTCGTAATTGAATGGAGTGTACCACATTGCGCAATGTTGTAATAAGCTGAGAATTTCAGGAAATGTAGTCGATATATGTATGTATACTAGTACCAATTTTTAGGACGGGCATTTTGGTAGTTTTGTAGAAATTAATTCCCAAATTTTAAATCGCATACAATATAATTGGATTTTACGGTACATTTCGTCATTGAATGGAGTGTAACACTTTGCGCAATGTTGTAATAAGATGAAAATTTCAGAAAATATAGTCGACATATGTATGTATACTAGTACCAATTTTTAGGACGGGCATTCGGACAGTTTTTTAGAAAAAAAATCCCAAAGTTGAAATCGCGAACTAAAGCATAGGATTTTATGGTACATTTCGTGATTGAAGTGAGTGTTCCACTTTGCGCAATGTTTTAATAAGCTAAAAATTTGAGGAAATGTTGTCGATATATGTATGTATACTAATTCCAATTTTTAGGACGGGCATTCGGGTAGTTTTTTTAGAAAATAGTTCCCAAATTTGAAATCGCATACAAAAGCATCGGATTTTATGGTACATTTCGTAATTGAATTAAGTGTATCGCGGCTAGTTTGTTTTGACACATGGTGTAAGTATATTTCTGTCTTCTTATACCATGGTTTTGACAGAAACTACCCCCCACTAAATCCTAAGTCCGTGTGAGATCGGAATGTCTATCGGTCTGCGAGAAAACAAGAAAAGTAAACATCTGTGCTAAAAACTAACAAATTAAACTAGCCGCTGAAATGACAAGCTGTCACGGGTTTGGCTGTACTGTACAAAGGGCGCGTATCCTTTCGCGGGCGCTACTTGTTCGCGGCAAAGATTACAGCTGGCGCGTCTGTAATTGGGTGTGCAGCATTTACAATGTTAAGCGCCCACCCTCCATCCGTTCGTAATTTTATTATCACGTTAATGGTAAACTTGCGCACCTAAGCTGTATTGTGTTTTCTGACTCCCTCACCCGCAATACCACGGCAGTGGACGCATTTCAAGTACATCTTATCAGTTTTATCAAAAAAGCATACTCCAGATTTGAACCACGTAATTTACTTTTCTGATGGCTCGTCTGCTCATTACAAAATTGCGTTGCACAAAGTGACGGCGCAGGCACAGAAACGATGTCACACTCGCGTGGCACAAAGTGACGGCTCTAGCACAGAAACGATGTCACACTCGCGTGGCACAAAGTGACGGCGTTAGCACAGAAACGATGTCACACTCGCGTGGCACAAAGTGACGGCTCTAGCACAGAAACGATGTCACACTCGCGTGGCACAAAGTGACGGCGTTAGCACAGAAACGATGTCACAATTGCGTAGCACAAAGTGACGGCGCAGGCACAAAAACGATGTCACACTCGCGTGGCACAAAGAGGCACAGAAACGATGTCACACTCGCGTGGCACAAAGTGACAACGCTAGCACAGAAACGATGTCACACTTGCGTTGCACAAAGGAACGGCTTTAGCACAGAAAAGATGTCACACTTGCGTGGCACAAAGTGACAGCGCTAGCACAGAAACGATGTCACACTCGCGTGGCACAAAGTGACGGCGCTAGCACAGAAACGATGTCACACTCGCGTGGCACAAAGTGACGGCGCTAGCACAGAATCGATGTCACACTCGCGTGGCACCTAATAAAGGCGAAAGCACAGAAACGATGTCACACTCGAGTGGAACAAAGTGACGGCGCTAGCACAGAAACGATGTCACACTCGCGTGGCACAAAGTGACGGCGCTAGCACAGAAACTATGTCACACTCGCGTGGCACAAAATGACGGCTCTAGCACAGAAACGATGCCACACTCGCGTGGCACAAAGTGACGGCGCTAGCACAGAAACGATGTCACACTTTCGTTGCACAAAGTGACGGCGCTAGCACAGAAACGATGTCACACAAGCATGGCACAAAGTGACGGCGCTAGCACAGACACGATGTCACACTCGTGTGGCACATTATGACGGCGCTAGCAAAGAAACGATGTCACACTTGCGTAGAACAAAGTGACGGCGCTAGCACAGACACGATGTCACACTTGTGTGGCACATAATGACGGCGCTAGCACAGAAACGATGTCACACTAGCGTGGCACAAAGTGACGGCGCTAGCACAGAAACGACGTCACACTTGCGTGGCACAAAGTGACGGCGCTAGCACAAAAACGATGTCACACTCTCGTGGCACATAATGACGGCGCTAGCACAAAAACGTCACACTCGCGTGGCACCTAATAACGTCGCTAGCACAGAAACGATGTCACACTCGAGTGGCACAAAGTGACGGCGCTAGCACAGAAACGATGTCACACTCGCGTGGCACAAAGTGACGGCGCTAGCACAGAAACGATGTCACACTCGCGTGGCACAAAGTGACGGCGCTAGCACAGAAACGATGTCACATTCGCGTGGCACAATGTGACGGCCCTAGCACAGAAACGATGTCACATTCGCGTGGCACAAAGTGACGGCGCTAGCACAGAAACGATGTCACATTCGCGTGGCACAAAGTGACGGCGCTAGCACAGACACGATGTCACACTCGCGTGGCACAAAGTGACGGCGCTAGCACAGAAACGATGTCACACTCGCGTGGCTAAGTGACGGCGCTAGCACAGAAACGATGTCACACTCGCGTGGCACAAAGTGAAGGCGCTAGCACAGAAACGATGTCACACTTGCGTGGCACAAAGTGACGGCGCTAGTACATAAACGATGTCACACTCGTGTGGCACAGAGTGACGGCGCTAGCATAGAAACGATGTCACACTCGCGTGGCACAAAGTGACGGCACAAGCACAGAAACGATGTCAAACTTGCGATGCACAAAGTGACGGTGCAAGCACAGAAACGATGTCACATTCGCGAGGCACAAAGTGACGGCGCTAGCACAGAAACGATGTCACATTTGCGTGGCACAACGTGACGGCGTTAGCACAGAAACGATGTCACACTCGCGTGGCACAAAGTGATGGCGCTAGCACAGAAACGATGTCACACTCGCGTGGCACAAAGTGACGGCGTTAGCACAGAAACGATGTCACACTCGCGTGGCACAATGTGAAGGTGCTAGCACAGAAACGATGTCACATTCGCGTGGCACAAAGTGACGGCGCTGGCACAGAAACGATGTCACACTCGCGATGCACAAAGTAACAGCGCTAGCACAGAAACGATGTCACATTCGCGTGGCAAAAAGTGACGGCGCTAGCACAGAAACGATGTCACACTTGCGTTGCACAAAGTGACGGCGCAGGCAGAGAAACGATGTCACACTCGCGTGGCACAAAGTGACGGCGCTAGCACAGAAACGATGCCACACAAGCGAGGCACAAAGTAACGGCGCCAGCAAAGAAACAATGTCACACTCGCGTGGCACAAAGTGACGGCGCTAGCACAGAAACGATGTCACACTTGCGTTGCACAAAGTGACGGCGCAGGCACAGAAACGATGTCACACTCGCGTGGCACAAAGAGACGGCTCTAGCACAGAAACGATGTCACACTCGCGTGGCACAAAGATACGGCTCTAGCACAGAAACGATGTCACACTCGCGTGGCACAAAGTGACGGCGCTAGCACAGAAACGATGTCACACTTGCGTGGAACAAAGTGACGGCGCTAGCACAGAAACGTCGTCACACTTGCGTGGCACAAAGTGACGGCGCCAGCACAAAAAAGATGTCACACTCTCGTGGCACATAATGACGGTGCTAGCACAGAAACGTCACACTCGCGTGGCACCTTATAACGGCGCTAGCACCGAAACGATGTCACACTCGAGTGGCACAAAGTGACGGTGCTAGCACAGAAACGATGTCACACTCGCGTGGCACAAAGTGACGGCGCTAGCACAGAAACGATGTCACATTCGCGTGGCACAAAGTGACGGCGCTAGCACAGAAACGATGTCACACTCGCGTGGCACAAAGTGACGGCGCTAGCACAGAAGCGATGTTACACTCGCGTGGCACAAAGTGACGGCGCTAGCACAGAAACGATGTCACATTCGCGTTGCACAAAGTGACGGCGCTAGCACAGAAACGATGTCACACTCGCGTGGCACAAAGTGACGGCGCTAGCACAGAAACAATGTCACACTCGCGTGGCACAAAGTGACGGCGCTAGCACAAAAACGATGTCAGAGTCGCGTGGCACAATGTGACGGCGCTAGCACAGAAACGATGTCACACTTGCGTTACACAAAGTGACGGCGCTAGCACAGAAACGATGTCACACTCGCATGGCACAAAGTGACGGCGCTAGCACAGAAACGTTGTCACACTTGCGTGGCACAAAGTGACGGCGCTAGCACAAAAACGATGCCACTCAAGCGTGGCACAAAGTAACGGCGCTAGCACAGAAACAATGTCACACTCGCGTGGCACAAAGTGACGGCGCTAGCACAGAAACGATGTCACACTTGCGTTGCACAAGGTGACGGCGCAGGCACAGAAACGATGACACACTCGCGTGGCAGAAAGTGACGGCACTAGCACAGAAACGATGTCACACTCGCGTGGCACAAAGTGACGGCGCTAGCACAGAAACGATGTCACACTTGCGTTGCACAAAGTGACGGCGCAGGCACAGAAACGATGTCTCACTCGCGTGGCACAAAGAGACGGCTCTAGCACAGAAACTATGTCACACTCGCGTGGCACAAAGTGACGGCGCTAGCACAGAAACGATGTCACACTTGCGTGGCACAAAGTGACAGCGCTAGCACAGAAACGATGTAACACTCGTGTGGCACAAAGTGAGGGCGCTAGCACAGACACGATGTCACACTCGTGTGGCACATAATGATGGCGCTAGCACAAAAACGATGTCACACTTGCGTGGCACAAAGTGACGGCGCTAGCACAGACACGATGTCACACTTGTGTGGCACATTATGACGGCGCCAGCAAAGAAACGATGTCACACTTGCGTGGCACAAAGTGACGGCGCTAGCACAGAAACAATGTCACACTAGTGTGGCACAGAGTGACGGCGCTAGCACAGATACGATGTCACACTCGCGTGGCACAAAGTGACGGCGCTAGCACAGAAACGATGTCACACTAGCGTGGCACAAAGTGACGGCGCTAGCACAGAAACGATGTCACAATTGCGTTGCACAAAGTGACGGCTGTAACACAGAAACGATGTCACACTTGCTTGGCACAAAGTGACGGCTCTAGCACAGAAACGATGTCACACTTGCGTGGCACAACCTGACGGCGCTAGCACAGAAACGATGTCACACTCGCGTGGCACAAAGTGATGGCGCTAGCACAGAAACGATGTCACACTCGCGTGGCACAAAATGACGGCTCTAGCACAGAAACGATGCCCCGCTCGCGTGGCACAAAGTGACGGCGCTAGCACAGAAACGATGTCACACTTTCGTTGCACAAAGTGACGGCGCTAGCACAGAAACGATGTCACACAAGCATGGCACAAAGTGACGGCGCTAGCACAGACACGATGTCACACTCGTGTGGCACATTATGACGGCGCTAGCAAAGAAACGATGTCACACTTGCGTGGAACAAAGTGATGGCGCTAGCACAGACACGATGTCACACTTGTGTGGCACATAATGAGGCGCTAGCACAGAAACGATGTCACACTTGCGTGGCACAAAGTGACGGCGCTAGCACAGAAACGACGTCACACTTGCGTGTCACAAAGTGACGGCGCTAGCACAAAAACGATGTCACACTCTCGTGGCACATAATGACGGCGCTAGCACAAAAACGTCACACTCGCGTGGCACCTAATAACGTCGCTAGCACAGAAACGATGTCACTTTCGAGTGGCACAAAGTGACGGCGCTAGCACAAAAACGATGTCACACTCGCGTGGCACAAAGTGACGGCGCTAGCACAGAAACGATGTCACACTCGCGTGGCACAAAGTGACGGCGCTAGCACAGAAACGATGTCACATTCGAGTGGCACAATGTGACGGCCCTAGCACAGAAACGATGTCACATTCGCGTGGCACAACGTGACGGCGCTAGCACAGAAACGATGTCACACTCGCGTGGCACAAAGTGATGGCGCTAGCACAGAAACGATGTCACACTCGCGTGGCACAAAGTGACGGCGCTAGCACAGAAACGATGTCACACAAGCATGGCACAAAGTGACGGCGCTAGCACAGACACGATGTCACACTCGCGTGGCACAAAGTGACGGCGCTAGCACAGAAACGATGTCACATTCGCGTGGCACAATGTGACGGCCCTAGCACAGAAACGATGTCACATTCGCGTGGCACAAAGTGACGGCGCTAGCACAGAAACGATGTAACATTCGCGTGGCACAAAGTGACGGCGCTAGCACAGACACGATGTCACACTCGCGTGGCACAAAGTGACGGCGCTAGCACAGAAACGATGTCACACTCGCGTGGCACAAAGTGACGGCGCTAGCACAGAAACGATGTCACACTAGCGTGGCACAAAGTGACGGCGCTAGCACAGAAACGATGTCACACTTGCGTTGCACAAAGTGACGGCTGTAACACAGAAACGATGTCACACTTGCTTGGCACAAAGTGACGGCTCTAGCACAGAAACGATGTCACACTTGCGTGGCACAACCTGACGGCGCTAGCACAGAAACGATGTCACACTCGCGTGGCACAAAGTGATGGCGCTAGCACAGAAACGATGTCACACTCGCGTGGCACAAAATGACGGCTCTAGCACAGAAACGATGCCACATTCGCGTGGCACAAAGTGACGGCGCTAGCACAGAAACGATGTCACACTTTCGTTGCACAAAGTGACGGCGCTAGCACAGAAACGATGTCACACAAGCATGGCACAAAGTGACGGCGCTAGCACACACACGATGTCACACTCGTGTGGCACATTATGACGGCGCTAGCAAAGAAACGATGTCACACTTGCGTGGAACAAAGTGACGGCGCTAGCACAGACACGATGTCACACTTGTGTGGCACATAATGACGGCGCTAGCACAGAAACGATGTCACACTTGCGTGGCACAAAGTGACGGCGCTAGCACAGAAACGACGTCACACTTGCGTGTCACAAAGTGACGGCACTAGCACAAAAACGATGTCACACTCTCGTGGCACATAATGACGGCGCTAGCACAAAAACGTCACACTCGCGTGGCACCTAATAACGTCGCTAGCACAGAAACGATGTCACTCTCGAGTGGCACAAAGTGACGGCGCTAGCACAAAAACGATGTCACACTCGCGTGGCACAAAGTGACGGCGCTAGCACAGAAACGAAGTCACACTCGCGTGGCACAAAGTGACGGCGCTAGCACAGAAATCGATGTCACATTCGCGTGGCACAATGTGACGGCCCTAGCACAGAAACGATGTCACATTCGCGTGGCACAACGTGACGGCGCTAGCACAGAAACGATGTCACACTCGCGTGGCACAAAGTGATGGCGCTAGCACAGAAATGATGTCACACTCGCGTGGCACAAAATGACGGCTCTAGCACAGAAACGATGCCACACTCGCGTGGCACAAAGTGACGGCGCTAGCACAGAAACGAAGTCACACTTTCGTTGCACAAAGTGACGGCGCTAGCACAGAAACGATGTCACACAAGCATGGCACAAAGTGACGGTGCTAGCACAGACACGATGTCACACTCGTGTTGCACATTATGACGGCGCTAGCAAAGAAACGATGTCACACTTGCGTGGAACAAAGTGACGGCGCTAGCACAGACACGATGTCACAATTGTGTGGCACATAATGACGGCGCTAGCACAGAAACGATGTCACACTTGCGTGGCACAAAGTGACGGCGCTAGCACAGAAACGACGTCACACTTGCGTGTCACAAAGTGACGGCGCTAGCACAAAAACGATGTCACACTCGCGTGGCACAAAGTGACGGCGCTAGCACAGAAACGATGTCACACTCGCGTGGCACAAAGTGACGGCGCTAGCACAGAAACGATGTCACATTCGCGTGGCACAATGTGACGGCCCTAGCACAGAAACGATGTCACATTCGCGTGGCACAAAGTGACGGCGCTAGCACAGAAACGATGTAACATTCGCGTGGCACAAAGTGACGGCGCTAGCACAGACACGATGTCACACTCGCGTGGCACAAAGTGACGGCGCTAGCACAGAAACGATGTCACACTCGCGTGGCACAAAGTAACGGCGCTAGCACAGAAACGATGTCACACTCGCGTGGCACAAAGTGACGGCGCTAGCACAGAAACGATGTCACACTTGCGAGGCACAAAGTGACGGCGCTAGTACATAAACGATGTCACACTCGTGTGGCACAGAGTGACGGCGCTAGCATAGAAACGATGTCACACTCGCGTGGCACAAAGTGACGGCACAAGCACAGAAACGATGTCACACTTGCGTTGCACAAAGTGACGGTGCTAGCACAGAAACGATGTCACATTCGCGAGGCACAAAGTGACGGGGCGAGCACAGAAACGATGTCACATTCGCGTGGCACAACGTGACGGCGTTAGCACAGAAACGATGTCACACTCGCGTGGCACAAAGTGACGGCGTTAGCACAGAAACGATGTCACATTTGCGTGGCACAAAGTGACGGCGCTAGCAAAGAAACGATGTCACACTTGCGTTGCACAAAGTGACGGCGCAGGCACAGAAACGATGTCACACTCGCGTGGCACAAAGTGACGGCGCTAGCACAGAAACGATGCCACACAAGCGAGGCACAAAGTAACGGCGCTAGCACAGAAACAATGTCACACTCGCGTGGCACAAAGTGACGGCGCTAGCACAGAAACGATGTCACACTTGCGTTGCACAAAGTGACGGCGCAGGCACAGAAACGATGTCACACTCGCGTGGCACAAAGAGACGGCTCTAGCACAGAAACGATGTCACACTCGCGTGGCACAAAGTGACGGCGCTAGCACAGAAACGATGTCACACTTGCGTGGAACAAAGTGACGGCGCTAGCACAGAAACGACGTCACACTTGCGTGGCACAAAGTGACGGCGCTAGCACAAAAAAGATGTCACACTCTCGTGGCACATAATGACGGTGCTAGCACAGAAACGTCACACTCGCGTGGCACCTTATAACGGCGCTAGCACCGAAACGATGTCACACTCGAGTGGCACAAAGTGACGGCGCTAGCACAGAAACGATGTCACACTCGCGTGGCACAAAGTGACGGCGCTAGCACAGAAACGATGTCACATTCGCGTTGCACAAAGTGACGGCGCTAGCACAGAAACGATGTCACACTCGCGTGGCACAAAGTGACGGCGCTAGCACAGAAACATTGTCACACTCGCGTGGCACATAGTGACGGCGCTAGCACAAAAACGATGTCACAGTCGCGTGGCACAAAGTGACGGCGCTAGCACAGAAACGTTGTCACACTTGCGTTACACAAAGTGACGGCGCTAGCACAGAAACGATGTCACACTCGCATGGAACAAAGAGACGGCGCTAACACAGCAACGATGTCACACTAGCGTGGCACAAAGTGACGGCGCTAGCACAGAAACGTTGTCACACTTGCGTGGCACAAAGTGACGGCGCTAGCACAAAAACGATGCCACTCAAGCGTGGCACAAAGTAACGGCGCTAGCACAGAAACGATGTCACACTTGCGTTGCACAAGGTGACGGCGCAGGCACAGAAACGATGTCACACTCGCGTGGCAGAATGTGACGGCACTAGCACAGAAACGATGTCACACTCGCGTGGCACAAAGTGACGGCGCAAGCACAGAAACGATGTCACACTTGCGTTGCACAAAGTGACGGCGCAGGCACAGAAACGATGTCTCACTCGCGTGGCACAAAGAGACGGCTCTAGCACAGAAACTATGTCACACTCGCGTGGCACAAAGTGACGGCGCTAGCACAGAAACGATGTCACACTTGCGTGGCACAAAGTGACAGCGCTAGCACAGAAACGATGTCACACTCGTGTGGCACAAAGTGAGGGCGCTAGCACAGACACGATGTCACACTAGTGTGGCACATAATTATGGCGCTAGCACAAAAACGATGTCACACTTGCGTGGCACAAAGTGACGGCGCTAGCACAGAAACAATGTCACACTAGTGTGGCACAGAGTGACGGCGCTAGCACAGATACGATGTCACACTCGCGTGGCACAAAGTGACGGCGCTAGCACAGAAACGATGTCACACTAGCGTGGCACAAAGTGACGGCGCAAGCGCAGAAACGATGTCACACTTGCGTGGCACAAAGTGACGGCGCTAGCACAGAAACGATGTCACACTCGCGTGGCACAAAGTGACGGCGCTAGCACAGAAACGATTTCAGACTTGCGTTGCACAAAGTGACGGCGCAAGCACAGAAACGATGTCACACTCGCGTTGAAAAAAGTGACGGCGCTAGCACAGAAACGATGTCACACTCGCGTGGCACAAAGTGACGGCGCTAGCACAGAAACGATGTCACACTCGCGTGGCACAAAGTGACGGCGCTAGCACAGAAACGACGTCACACTTGCGTTGCACAAAGTGACGGCGCTAGCACAGAAACGATGTCACACTCGCGTGGCACAAAGTGACGGCGCAAGCACAGTAACGTTGTCACACTCGCGTGGCACAAAGTGACGGCGCTAGCACAGAAACGATGTCACACTTGCGTGGCACAAAGTGACGGCGCTTGCACAGAAACGATGTCACATTCGCGTGGCACAACATGACGGCGCTAGCACAGAAACGATGTCACACTCGCGTGGCACAAAGTGATGGCGCTAGCACAGAAACGATGTCACACTCGCGTGGCACAAAGTGACGGCGTTAGCACAGAAACGATGTCACACTCGCGTGGCACAAAGTGCCGGCGCTAGCACAGAAACGATGTCAATTTCGACTGGCACAAAGTGACGGCGCTAGCACAGAAACGCTGTAACACTCGCGTTGCACAAAGTAACAGCGCTAGCACAGAAACGATGTCACATTCGCGTGGCAAAAAGTGACGGCGCAGGCACAGAAACGATGTCACTCTCGCGTAGCACAAAGATACGGCTCTAGCACAGAAACGATGTCACACTAGCGTGGCACAAAGTGACGGCGCTAGCACAAAAACGATGTCACACTAGCGTAACACAAAGTGACAGCGCTAGCACAGAAATGATGTCACACTCGCGTGGCACAAAGTGACAGCGCAAGCACAGAAACGATGTCACACTTTCGTTGAACAAAGTGACGGCGCAGGCACAGAAACGATGTCACACTCGCGTGGCACAAAGTGTCGGCGCTAGCACTGAAACGATGTCAGACTTGCGTTGCACAAAGTGACGGTGCTAGCACAGAAACGATGTCACACTCGCGTCGCACAAAGTGACGGCGCTAGCACAGAAACGATGTCACAAAAGCATGGCACAAAGTGACGGAGCTAGCACAAAAACGATTTCACACTCGTGTGGCACAAAGTGAGGGCGCTGGCACAGGCACGATGTCACACTCGTGTGGCACATAATGACGGCGCTAGCACAGAAACGATATCACACTTGCGTGGCACAAAGTGACGGCGCTAGCACAGACACGATGACACACTTGTGTGGCACATAATGACGGCGCTAGCACAGAAACGATGTCACACTTGCGTGGCATAAAGTGACGGCGCTAGCACAGAAACGATGTCACACTCGTGTGGCACAGAGTGACGGCGCTAGCACAGAAACGATGTCACACTCGCGTGGCACAAAGTGACGGCGCTAGCACAGAAACGATGTCACACTCGCGTGGCACAAAGTGACGGCGCTAGCACGGAAACGATGTCACACTCGCGTGGCACAAAGTGACGGCGCTAGCACAGAAACGATGTCACATTCGCGTGGCACAAGTTGACGGCCCTAGCACAGAAACGATGTCACATTCGCGTGGCACAAAGTGACGGCGCTAGCACAAAAACGATGTCACACTCGCGTGGCACAAAGTGACGGCGCTAGCACAGAAACGATGTCACACTTGCGTTGCACAAAGTGACGGCGCTAGCACAGAAACGATGTCACACTCGCATGGCACAAAGTGACGGCGCTAGCACAGAAACGTTGTCACACTTGCGTGGCACAAAGTGACGGCGCTAGCATAGAAACGATGTCACATTTGCGTGGCACCAAGTGACGGCGCTAGCACAGAAACGATGTTACATTCGCGTGGCACATAGTGACGGCGCTAGCACAGAAAAGATGTCACATTCGCGTGGCACAACGTGACGGCGCTAGCACAAAAACGATGTCACACTCGCGTGGCACAAAGTGATGGCGCTAGCACCGAAACAATGTCACACTCGCGTGGCACAAAGTGACGGCGTTAGAACAGAAACGATGTCACACTCGCGTGGCACAAAGTGACGGCGCTAGCACAGAAACGATGTCACACTCACGTTGCACAAAATAACAGCGCTAGCACCGAAACGATGTCACATTCGCGTGGCAAAAAGTGACGGCGCTAGAACAGAAACGTTGTCACACTTGCGTTGCAAAAAGTGACGGCGCAGGCACAGAAACGATGTCACACTCGCGTAGCACAAAGATACGGCTCTAGCACAGAAACGATGTCACACTCGCGTGGCACAAAGTGACGGCGCTAGCACAAAAACGATGTCACACTAGCGTAACACAATGTGACAGCGCTAGCACAGAAATGATGTCACACTCGCGTGGCACAAAGTGACAGCGCTAGCACAGAAACGATGTCACACTTTCGTTGCACAAAGTGACGGCGCAGGCACAGAAACGATGTCACACTCGAATGGCACAAAGTGACGGCGCTAGCACAGAAACGATGTCAGACTTGCGTTGCACAAAGTGACGGTGCTAGCACAGAAACGATGTCACACTCGCGTCGCACAAAATGACGGCGCTAGCACAGAAACGATGTCACACAAGCATGGCACAAAGTGACGGAGCTGGCACAGAAACGATTTCACACTCGTGTGGCACAAAGTGAGGGCGCTAGCACAGACACGATGTCACACTCGTGTGGCACATAATGACGGCGCTAGCACCGAAACGATATCACACTTGCGTGGCACAAAGTGACGGCGCTAGCACAGACACGATGTCACACTTGTGTGGCACATAATGACGGCGCTAGCACAGAAACGTTGTCACACTTGCGTGGCATAAAGTGACGGCGCTAGCACAGAAACGATGTCACACTCGTGTGGCACAGAGTGACGGCGCTAGCACAGAAACGATGTCACACTCGCATGGCACAAAGTGACGCGCTAGCACAGAAACGATGTCACACTCGCGTGGCACAAAGTGACGGCGCTAGCACGGAAACGATGTCACACTCGCGTGGCACAAAGTGACGGCGCTAGCACAGAAACGATGTCACATTCGCGTGGCACAATGTGACGGCCCTAGCACAGAAACGATGTCACATTCGCGTGGCACAAAGTGACGGCGCTAGCACAAAAACGATGTCACACTCGCGTGGCACAAAGTGACGGCGCTAGCACAAAAACGATGTCACACTTGCGTTGCACAAAGTGACGGCGCTAGCACAGAAACGATGTCACACTCGCATGGCACAAAGTGACGGCGCTAGCACAGAAACGTTGTCACACTTGCGTGGCACAAAGTGACGGCGCAAGCACAGAAACGATGTCACACTTGCGTGGCACAAAGTGACGGCGCTAGCACAGAAACGATGTTACATTCGCGTGGCACATAGTGACGGCGCTAGCACTGAAACGATGTCACATTCGCGTGGCACAACGTGACGGCGCTAGCACAAAAACGATGTCACACTCGCGTGGCACAAAGTGATGGCGCTAGCACCGAAACGATGTCACACTCGCGTGGCACAAAGTGACGGCGCTAGCAAAGAAACGATGTCACACTCACGTTGCACAAAATAACAGCGCTAGCACCGAAACGATGTTACATTCGCGTGGCAAAAAGTGACGGCGCTAGAACAGAAACGATGTCACACTTGCGTTGCACAAAGTGACGGCGCAGGCACAGAAACGATGTCACACTCGCGTGGCACAAAGTGACGGCGCAAGCACAGAAACGATGCCACACAAGTATGGCACAAAGTGACGGCGCTAGCACAGAAACGATGTCACTCTTGCGTTGCACAAAGTGACGGTGCAGGCACAGAAACGATGTCACATTTGAGTGGCAAAAAGTGACGGCGCAGGCACAGAAACGATGTCACACTCGCGTAGCACAAAGAGACGGCTCTAGCACAGAAACGATGTCACACTCGCGTGGCACAAAGTGACGGCGCTAGCACAAAAACGATGTCACACTAGCGTAACACAAAGTAACAGCGCTGGCACAGAAATGATGTCACACTCGCGTGGCACAAAGTGACGGCGCAGGCACAGAAACGATGTCACACTCGTGTGGCACAAAGTGAGGGCGCTAGAACAGACACGATGTCACACTCGTGTGGCACATAATGACGGCGCTAGCACAGAAACGATGTCACACTCGCATGGCACAAAGAGACGGCGCTAGCACAGAAACGATGTCACACTCGCGTGGCACAAAGTGACGTTGCTAGCACAGAAACAATGTCACATTCGCGTGGCACAAAGTGACGGCGCTAGCACAGAAACGATGTCACACTCGCGATGCACAAAGTTACAGCGCTAGCACAGAAACGATGTCACATTCGCGTGGCAAAAAGTGACGGCGCTAGCACAGAAACGATGTCACACTTGCGTTGCACAAAGTGACGGCGCAGGCACAGAAACGATGTCACACTCGCGTGGCACAAAGTGACGGCGCTAGCACAGAAACGATGCCACACAAGCGAGGCACAAAGTAACGGCGCAGGCACAGAAACGATGTCACACTCGCGTGGCACAAAGAGACGGCTCTAGCACAGAAACGATGTCACACTCGCGGGGCCCAAAGTGACGGCGCTAGCACAGAAACGACGTCGCACTTGCGTGGCAAAAAGTGACGGCGCTAGCACAAAAAAGATGTCACACTCTCGTGGCATATAATGACGGTGCTAGCACAGAAACGTCACACTCGCGTGGCACCTAATAACGGCGATAGCACCGAAACGATGTCACACTCGAGTGGCACATAGTGACGGCGCTAGCACAGAAACGATGTCACACTCGCGTGGCACAAAATGACGGCGCTAGCACAGAAACGATGACACATTCGCGTGGCACAAAGTGACGGCGCTAGCACAGAAACGATGTCACACTCTTGTGGCACAAAGTGACTGCGCTAGCACAGAAACGATGTCACATTCGCGTGGCACAAAGTGACGGCGCTAGCACAGAAACGATGTCACATTCGCGTTGCACAAAGTGACGGCGCTAGCACAGAAACGATGTCACACTCGCGTGGCACAAAGTGACGGCGCTAGCACAGAAACAATGTCACACTCGCGTGGCACAAATTGACGGCGCTAGCACAAAAACGAAATCACAGTCGCGTGGCACAAAGTGACGGCGCTAGCACAGAAACGATGTCACACTTGCGTTACACAAAGAGACGGCGCTAGCACAGACACGATGTCACACTTGTGTGGCACATAATGACGGCGCTAGCACAGAAACAATGTCACACTTGCGTGGCATAAAGTGACGGCGCTAGCACAGAAACGATGTCACACTCGTGTGGCACAGAGTGCCGGCGCTAGCACAGAAACGATGTCACACTCGCGTGGCACAAAGTGACGCGCTAGCACAGAAACGATGTCACACTCGCGTGGCACAAAGTGACGGCGCTAGCACGGAAACGATGTCACACTCGCGTGGCACAAAGTGACGGCGCTAGCACAGAAACGATGTCACATTCGCGTGGCACAATGTGACGGCCCTAGCACAGAAACGATGTCACATTCGCGTGGCACAAAGTGACGGCGCTAGCACAAAAACGATGTCACACTCGCGTGGCACAAAGTGACGGCGCTAGCACAAAAACGATGTCACACTTGCGTTGCACAAAGTGACGGCGCTAGCACAGAAACGATGTCACACTCGCATGGCACAAAGTGACGGCGCTAGCACAGAAACGTTGTCACACTTGCGTGGCACAAAGTGACGGCGCTAGCACAGAAACGATGTCACACTTGCGTGGCACAAAGTGACGGCGCTAGCACAGAAACGATGTCACATTCGCGTGGCACAATGTGACGGCCCTAGCACAGAAACGATGTCACATTCGCGTGGCACAAAGTGACGGCGCTAGCACAAAAACGATGTCACACTCGCGTGGCACAAAGTGACGGCGCTAGCACAGAAACGATGTCACACTTGCGTTGCACAAAGTGACGGCGCTAGCACAGAAACGATGTCACACTCGCATGGCACAAAGTGACGGCGCTAGCACAGAAACGTTGTCACACTTGCGTGGCACAAAGTGACGGCGCTAGCACAGAAACGATGTCACACTTGCGTGGCACCAAGTGACGGCGCTAGCACAGAAACGATGTTACATTCGCGTGGCACATAGTGACGGCGCTAGCACAGAAAAGATGTCACATTCGCGTGGCCCAACGTGACGGCGCTAGCACAAAAACGATGTCACACTCGCGTGGCACAAAGTGACGGCGTTAGAACAGAAACGATGTCACACTCGCGTGGCACAAAGTGACGGCGCTAGCACAGACACGATGTCACACTCACGTTGAACAAAATATCAGCGCTAGCACCGAAACGATGTCACATTCGCGTGGCAAAAAGTGACGGCTCTAGAACAGAAACGTGGTCACACTTGCGTTGCAAAAAGTGACGGCGCAGGCACAGAAACGATGTCACACTCGCGTGGCACAAAGTGACGTTGCTAGCACAGAAACGATGTCACATTCGCGTTGCACAAAGTGACGGCGCTAGCACAGATACGATGTCACACTCGCGTGGCACAAAGTGACGGCGCTAGCACAGAAACAATGTCACACTCGCGTGGCACAAAGTGACGGCGCTAGCACAAAAACGAAGTCACAGTCGCGTGGCACAAAGTGACGGCGCTAGCACAGAAACGATGTCACACTTGCGTTACACAAAGAGACGGCGCTAGCACAGAAACGATGTCACACTCGCATGGCACAAAGTGACGGCGCTAACACAGAAACGATGTCACACTCGCGTGGCACAAAGTGACGGCGTTAGCACAGAAACGATGTCACACTTGCGTGGCACAAAGTGACAGCGCTAGCACAGAAACGATGTGACACTCGTGTGGCACAAAGTGAGGGCGCTAGCACAGACACGATGTCACACTCGTGTGGCACATGATGATGGCGCTAGCACAAATACGATGTCACACTTGCGTGGCACAAAGTGAGGGCGCTGGCACAGACACGATGTCACACTCGTGTGGCACATAATGACGGCGCTAGCACAGAAACGATATCACACTTGCGTGGCACAAAGTGACAGCGCTAGCACAGACACGATGACACACTTGTGTGGCACATAATGACGGCGCTAGCACAGAAACGATGTCACACTTGCGTGGCATAAAGTGACGGCGCTAGCACAGAAACGATGTCACACACGTGTGGCACAGAGTGACGGCGCTAGCACAGAAACGATGTCAGACTCGCGTGGCACAAAGTGACGGCGCTAGCACAGAAACGATGTCACACTCGCGTGGCACAAAGTGACGGCGCTAGCACAGAAACGATGTCACACTCGCGTGGCACAAAGTGACGGCGCTAGCACAGAAACGATGTCACATTCGCGTGGCACAATGTGACGGCCCTAGCACAGAAACGATGTCACATTCGCGTGGCACAAAGTGACGGCGCTAGCACAAAAACGATGTCACACTCGCGTGGCACAAAGTGACGGCGCTAGCACAGAAACGATGTCACACTTGCGTTGCACAAAGTGACGGCGCTAGCACAGAAACGAAGTCACACTCGCATGGCACAAAGTGACAGCGCTAGCACAGAAACGTTGTCACACTTGCGTGGCACAAAGTGACGGCGCTAGCACAGAAACGATGTCACACTTGCGTGGCACCAAGTGACGGCGCTAGCACAGAAACGATGTTACATTCGCGTGGCACATAGTGACGGCGCTAGCACAGAAACGATGTCACATTCGCGTGGCACAACGTGACGGCGCTAGCACAAAAACGATGTCATACTCGCGTGGCACAAAGTGATGACGCTAGCACCGAAACAATGTCACACACGCGTGGCACAAAGTGACGGCGTTGGAACAGAAACGATGTCACACTCGCGTGGCACAAAGTGACGGCGCTAGCACAGAAACGATGTCACACTCACGTTGCACAAAATAACAGCGCTAGCACCGAAACGATGTCACATTCGCATGGCAAAAAGTGACGGCGCTAGAACAGAAACGTTGTCACACTTGCGTTGCAAAAAGTGACGGCGCAGGCACAGAAACGATGTCATACTCGCGTAGCACAAAGATACGGATCTAGCACAGAAACGATGTCACACTCGCGTGGCACAAAGTGACGGCGCTAGCACAAAAACGATGTCACACTAGCGTAACACAATGTGACAGCGCTAGCACAGAAATGATGTCACACTCGCGTGGCACAAAGTGACAGCGCTAGCACAGAAACGATGTCACACTTTCGTTGCACAAAGTGACGGAGCAGGCACAAAAAAGATGTCACACTCGCGTGGCACAAAGTGACGGCGCTAGCACAGAAACGATGTCAGACTTGCGTTGCACAAAGTGACGGTATTAGCACAGAAACGATGTCACACTCGCGTCGCACAAAATGACGGCGCTAGCACAGAAACGATGTCACACAAGCATGGCACAAAGTGACGGAGCTAGCACAGAAACGATTTCACACTCGTGTGGCACAAAGTGAGGGCGCTAGCACAGACACGATGTCACACTCGTGTGGCACATAATGACGGCGCTAGCACAGAAACGATATCACACTTGCGTGGCACAAAGTGACGGCGCTAGCACAGACACGATGTCACACTTGTGTGGCACATAATGACGGCGCTAGCACAGAAACGATGTCACACTTGCGTGGCATAAAGTGACGGCGCTAGCACAGAAACGATGTCACACTCGTGTGGCACAGAGTGCCGGCGCTAGCACAGAAACGATGTCACACTCGCGTGGCACAAAGTGACGCGCTAGCACAGAAACGATGTCACACTCGCGTGGCACAAAGTGACGGCGCTAGCTCGGAAACGATGTCACACTCGCGTGGCACAAAGTGACGGCGCTAGCACAGAAACGATGTCACATTCGCGTGGCACAATGTGACGGCCCTAGCACAGAAACGATGTCACATTCGCGTGGCACAAAGTGACGGCGCTAGCACAAAAACGATGTCACACTCGCGTGGCACAAAGTGACGGCGCTAGCACAAAAACGATGTCACACTTGCTTTGCACAAAGTGACGGCGCTAGCACAGAAACGATGTCACACTCGCATGGCACAAAGTGACGGCGCTAGCACAGAAACGTTGTCACACTTGCGTGGCACAAAGTGACGGCGCTAGCACAGAAACGTTGTCACACTTGCGTGGCACAAAGTGACGGCGCTAGCACAGAAACGATGTCACACTTGCGTGGCACAAAGTGACGGCGCTAGCACAGAAACGATGTCACATTCGCGTGGCACAATGTGACGGCCCTAGCACAGAAACGATGTCACATTCGCGTGGCACAAAGTGACGGCGCTAGCACAAAAACGATGTCACACTCGCGTGGCACAAAGTGACGGCGCTAGCACAGAAACGATGTCACACTTGCGTTGCACAAAGTGACGGCGCTAGCACAGAAACGATGTCACACTCGCATGGCACAAAGTGACGGCGCTAGCACAGAAACGTTGTCACACTTGCGTGGCACAAAGTGACGGCGCTAGCACAGAAACGATGTCACACTTGCGTGGCACCAAGTGACGGCGCTAGCACAGAAACGATGTTACATTCGCGTGGCACATAGTGACGGCGCTAGCACAGAAAAGATGTCACATTCGCGTGGCACAACGTGACGGCGCTAGCACAAAAACGATGTCACACTCGCGTGGCACAAAGTGATGGCGCTAGCACCGAAACAATGTCACACTCGCGTGGCACAAAGTGACGGCGTTAGAACAGAAACGATGTCACACTCGCGTGGCACATAGTGACGGCGCTAGCACAGAAACGATGTCACACTCACGTTGAACAAAATAACAGCGCAAGCACCGAAACGATGTCACATTCGCGTGGCAAAAAGTGACGGCTCTAGAACAGAAACGTTGTCACACTTGCGTTGCAAAAAGTGACGGCGCAGGCACAGAAACGATGTCACACTCGCGTGGCACAAAGTGACGGCGCTAGCACAGAAACGATGTCACATTCGCGTTGCACAAAGTGACGGCGCTAGCACAGAAACGTTGTCACACTTGCGTGGCACAAAGTGACGGCGCTAGCACAGAAACGATGTCACACTTGCGTGGCACCAAGTGACGGCGCTAGCACAGAAACGATGTTACATTCGCGTGGCACATAGTGACGGCGCTAGCACAGAAAAGATGTCACATTCGCGTGGCCCAACGTGACGGCGCTAGCACAAAAACGATGTCACACTCGCGTGGCACAAAGTGACGGCGTTAGAACAGAAACGATGTCACACTCGCGTGGCACAAAGTGACGGCGCTAGCACAGAAACGATGTCACACTCACGTTGAACAAAATATCAGCGCTAGCACCGAAACGATGTCACATTCGCGTGGCAAAAAGTGACGGCTCTAGAACAGAAACGTTGTCACACTTGCGTTGCAAAAAGTGACGGCGCAGGCACAGAAACGATGTCACACTCGCGTGGCACAAAGTGACGTTGCTAGCACAGAAACGATGTCACATTCGCGTTGCACAAAGTGACGGCGCTAGCACAGATACGATGTCACACTCGCGTGGCACAAAGTGACGGCGCTAGCACAGAAACAATGTCACACTCGCGTGGCACAAAGTGACGGCGCTAGCACAAAAACGAAGTCACAGTCGCGTGGCACAAAGTGACGGCGCTAGCACAGAAACGATGTCACACTTGCGTTACACAAAGAGACGGCGCTAGCACAGAAACGATGTCACACTCGCATGGCACAAAGTGACGGCGCTAACACAGAAACGATGTCACACTCGCGTGGCACAAAGTGACGGCGTTAGCACAGAAACGATGTCACACTTGCGTGGCACAAAGTGACAGCGCTAGCACAGAAACGATGTGACACTCGTGTGGCACAAAGTGAGGGCGCTAGCACAGACACGATGTCACACTCGTGTGGCACATGATGATGGCGCTAGCACAAATACGATGTCACACTTGCGTGGCACAAAGTGAGGGCGCTGGCACAGACACGATGTCACACTCGTGTGGCACATAATGACGGCGCTAGCACAGAAACGATATCACACTTGCGTGGCACAAAGTGACAGCGCTAGCACAGACACGATGACACACTTGTGTGGCACATAATGACGGCGCTAGCACAGAAACGATGTCACACTTGCGTGGCATAAAGTGACGGCGCTAGCACAGAAACGATGTCACACACGTGTGGCACAGAGTGACGGCGCTAGCACAGAAACGATGTCAGACTCGCGTGGCACAAAGTGACGGCGCTAGCACAGAAACGATGTCACACTCGCGTGGCACAAAGTGACGGCGCTAGCACGGAAACGATGTCACACTCGCGTGGCACAAAGTGACGGCGCTAGCACAGAAACGATGTCACATTCGCGTGGCACAATGTGACGGCCCTAGCACAGAAACGATGTCACATTCGCGTGGCACAAAGTGACGGCGCTAGCACAAAAACGATGTCACACTCGCGTGGCACAAAGTGACGGCGCTAGCACAGAAACGATGTCACACTTGCGTTGCACAAAGTGACGGCGCTAGCACAGAAACGAAGTCACACTCGCATGGCACAAAGTGACAGCGCTAGCACAGAAACGTTGTCACACTTGCGTGGCACAAAGTGACGGCGCTAGCACAGAAACGATGTCACACTTGCGTGGCACAAAGTGACGGCGCTAGCACAGAAACGATGTTACATTCGCGTGGCACATAGTGACGGCGCTAGCACAGAAACGATGTCACATTCGCGTGGCACAACGTGACGGCGCTAGCACAAAAACGATGTCATACTCGCGTGGCACAAAGTGATGACGCTAGCACCGAAACAATGTCACACACGCGTGGCACAAAGTGACGGCGTTGGAACAGAAACGATGTCACACTCGCGTGGCACAAAGTGACGGCGCTAGCACAGAAACGATGTCACACTCACGTTGCACAAAATAACAGCGCTAGCACCGAAACGATGTCACATTCGCATGGCAAAAAGTGACGGCGCTAGAACAGAAACGTTGTCACACTTGCGTTGCAAAAAGTGACGGCGCAGGCACAGAAACGATGTCATACTCGCGTAGCACAAAGATACGGCTCTAGCACAGAAACGATGTCACACTCGCGTGGCACAAAGTGACGGCGCTAGCACAAAAACGATGTCACACTAGCGTAACACAATGTGACAGCGCTAGCACAGAAATGATGTCACACTCGCGTGGCACAAAGTGACAGCGCTAGCACAGAAACGATGTCACACTTTCGTTGCACAAAGTGACGGAGCAGGCACAAAAAAGATGTCACACTCGCGTGGCACAAAGTGACGGCGCTAGCACAGAAACGATGTCAGACTTGCGTTGCACAAAGTGACGGTATTAGCACAGAAACGATGTCACACTCGCGTCGCACAAAATGACGGCGCTAGCACAGAAACGATGTCACACAAGCATGGCACAAAGTGACGGAGCTAGCACAGAAACGATTTCACACTCGTGTGGCACAAAGTGAGGGCGCTAGCACAGACACGATGTCACACTCGTGTGGCACATAATGACGGCGCTAGCACAGAAACGATATCACACTTGCGTGGCACAAAGTGACGGCGCTAGCACAGACACGATGTCACACTTGTGTGGCACATAATGACGGCGCTAGCACAGAAACGATGTCACACTTGCGTGGCATAAAGTGACGGCGCTAGCACAGAAACGATGTCACACTCGTGTGGCACAGAGTGCCGGCGCTAGCACAGAAACGATGTCACACTCGCGTGGCACAAAGTGACGCGCTAGCACAGAAACGATGTCACACTCGCGTGGCACAAAGTGACGGCGCTAGCTCGGAAACGATGTCACACTCGCGTGGCACAAAGTGACGGCGCTAGCACAGAAACGATGTCACATTCGCGTGGCACAATGTGACGGCCCTAGCACAGAAACGATGTCACATTCGCGTGGCACAAAGTGACGGCGCTAGCACAAAAACGATGTCACACTCGCGTGGCACAAAGTGACGGCGCTAGCACAAAAACGATGTCACACTTGCTTTGCACAAAGTGACGGCGCTAGCACAGAAACGATGTCACACTCGCATGGCACAAAGTGACGGCGCTAGCACAGAAACGTTGTCACACTTGCGTGGCACAAAGTGACGGCGCTAGCACAGAAACGTTGTCACACTTGCGTGGCACAAAGTGACGGCGCTAGCACAGAAACGATGTCACACTTGTGTGGCACAAAGTGACGGCGCTAGCACAGAAACGATGTCACATTCGCGTGGCACAATGTGACGGCCCTAGCACAGAAACGATGTCACACTCGCGTGGCACAAAGTGACGGCGCTAGCACAGAAACGATGTCACACTTGCGTTGCACAAAGTGACGGCGCTAGCACAGAAACGATGTCACACTCGCATGGCACAAAGTGACGGCGCTAGCACAGAAACGTTGTCACACTTGCGTGGCACAAAGTGACGGCGCTAGCACAGAAACGATGTCACACTTGCGTGGCACCAAGTGACGGCGCTAGCACAGAAACGATGTTACATTCGCGTGGCACATAGTGACGGCGCTAGCACAGAAAAGATGTCACATTCGCGTGGCACAACGTGACGGCGCTAGCACAAAAACGATGTCACACTCGCGTGGCACAAAGTGATGGCGCTAGCACCGAAACAATGTCACACTCGCGTGGCACAAAGTGACGGCGTTAGAACAGAAACGATGTCACACTCGCGTGGCACATAGTGACGGCGCTAGCACAGAAACGATGTCACACTCACGTTGAACAAAATAACAGCGCTAGCACCGAAACGATGTCACATTCGCGTGGCAAAAAGTGACGGCTCTAGAACAGAAACGTTGTCACACTTGCGTTGCAAAAAGTGACGGCGCAGGCACAGAAACGATGTCACACTCGCGTGGCACAAAGTGACGGCGCTAGCACAGAAACGATGTCACATTCGCGTTGCACAAAGTGACGGCGCTAGCACAGAAACGATGTCACACTCGCGTGGCACAAAGTGACGGCGCTAGCACAGAAACAATGTCACACTCGCGTGGCACAATGTGACGGCGCTAGCACAAAAACGAAGTCACAGTCGCGTGGCACAAAGTGACGGCGCTAGCACAGAAACGATGTCACACTTGCGTTACACAAAGAGACGGCGCTAGCATAGAAACGATGTCACACTCGCATGGCACAAAGTGACGGCGCTAACACAGAAACGATGTCACACTCGCGTGGCACAAAGTGACGGCGTTAGCACAGAAACGATGTCACACTTGCGTGGCACAAAGTGACAGCGCTAGCACAGAAACGATGTCACACTCGTGTGGCACAAAGTGAGGGCGCTAGCACAGACACGATGTCACACTCGTGTGGCACATGATAATGGCGCTAGCACAAATACGATGTCACACTTGCGTGGCACAAAGTGAGGGCGCTGGCACAGACACGATGTCACACTCGTGTGGCACATAATGACGGCGCTAGCACAGAAACGATATCACACTTGCGTGGCACAAAGTGACGGCGCTAGCACAGAAACGATGTCACACTTGCGTGGCATAAAGTGACGGCGCTAGCACAGAAACGATGTCACACTCGTGTGGCACAGAGTGACGGCGCTAGCACAGAAACGATGTCAGACTCGCGTGGCACAAAGTGACGGCGCTAGCACAGAAACGATGTCACACTCGCGTGGCACAAAGTGACGGCGCTAGCACGGAAACGATGTCACACTCGCGTGGCACAAAGTGACGGCGCTAGCACAGAAACGATGTCACATTCGCGTGGCACAATGTGACGGCCCTAGCACAGAAACGATGTCACATTCGCGTGGCACAAAGTGACGGCGCTAGCACAAAAACGATGTCACACTCGCGTGGCACAAAGTGACGGCGCTAGCACAGAAACGATGTCACACTTGCGTTGCTCAAAGTGACGGCGCTAGCACAGAAACGTTGTCACACTTGCGTGGCACAAAGTGACGGCGCTAGCACAGAAACGATGTCACACTTGCGTGGCACCAAGTGACGGCGCTAGCACAGAAACGATGTTACATTCGCGTGGCACATAGTGACGGCGCTAGCACAGAAACGATGTCACATTCGCGTGGCACAACGTGACGGCGCTAGCACAAAAACGATATCATACTCGCGTGGCACAAAGTGATGACGCTAGCACCGAAACAATGTCACACACGCGTGGCACAAAGTGACGGCGTTGGAACAGAAACGATGTCACACTCGCGTGGCACAAAGTGACGGCGCTAGCACAGAAACGATGTCACACTCACGTTGCACAAAATAACAGCGCTAGCACCGAAACGATGTCACATTCGCATGGCAAAAAGTGACGGCGCTAGAACAGAAACGTTGTCACACTTGCGTTGCAAAAAGTGACGGCGCAGGCACAGAAACGATGTCATACTCGCGTAGCACAAAGATACGGCTCTAGCACAGAAACGATGTCACACTCGCGTGGCACAAAGTGACGGCGCTAGCACAAAAACGATGTCACACTAGCGTAACACAATGTGACAGCGCTAGCACAGAAATGATGTCACACTCGCGTGGCACAAAGTGACAGCGCTAGCACAGAAACGATGTCACACTTTCGTTGCACAAAGTGACGGAGCAGGCACAAAAAAGATGTCACACTCGCGTGGCACAAAGTGACGGCGCTAGCACAGAAACGATGTCAGACTTGCGTTGCACAAAGTGACGGTATTAGCACAGAAACGATGTCAAACTCGCGTCGCACAAAATGACGGCGCTAGCACAGAAACGATGTCACACAAGCATGGCACAAAGTGACGGAGCTAGCACAGAAACTATTTCACACTCGTGTGGCACAAAGTGAGGGCGCTAGCACAGACACGATGTCACACTCGTGTGGCACATAATGACGGCGCTAGCACAGAAACGATATCACACTTGCGTGGCACAAAGTGACGGCGCTAGCACAGACACGATGTCACACTTGTGTGGCACATAATGACGGCGCTAGCACAGAAACGATGTCACACTTGCGTGGCATAAAGTGACGGCGCTAGCACAGAAACGATGTCACACTCGTGTGGCACAGAGTGCCGGCGCTAGCACAGAAACGATGTCACACTCGCGTGGCACAAAGTGACGCGCTAGCACAGAAACGATGTCACACTCGCGTGGCACAAAGTGACGGCGCTAGCTCGGAAACGATGTCACACTCGCGTGGCACAAAGTGACGGCGCTAGCACAGAAACAATGTCACATTCGCGTGGCACAATGTGACGGCCCTAGCACAGAAACGATGTCACATTCGCGTGGCACAAAGTGACGGCGCTAGCACAAAAACGATGTCACACTCGCGTGGCACAAAGTGACGGCGCTAGCACAAAAACGATGTCACACTTGCGTTGCACAAAGTGACGGCGCTAGCACAGAAACGATGTCACACTCGCATGGCACAAAGTGACGGCGCTAGCACAGAAACGTTGTCACACTTGCGTGGCACAAAGTGACGGCGCTAGCACAGAAACGATGTCACACTTGCGTGGCACAAAGTGACGGCGCTAGCACAGAAACGATGTCACATTCGCGTGGCACAATGTGACGGCGCTAGCACAAAAACGATGTCACACTCGCGTGGCACAAAGTGACGGCGCTAGCACAGAAACGATGTCACACTTGCGTTGCACAAAGTGACGGCGCTAGCACAGAAACGATGTCACACTCGCATGGCACAAAGTGACGGCGCTAGCACAGAAACGTTGTCACACTTGCGTGGCACAAAGTGACGGCGCTAGCACAGAAACGATGTCACACTTGCGTGGCACCAAGTGACGGCGCTAGCACAGAAACGATGTTACATTCGCGTGGCTTATAGTGACGGCGCTAGCACAGAAAAGATGTCACATTCGCGTGGCACAACGTGACGGCGCTAGCACAAAAACGATGTCACACTCGCGAGGCACAAAGTGATGGCGCTAGCACCGAAACAATGTAACACTCGCGTGGCACAAAGTGACGGCGTTAGAACAGAAACGATGTCACACTCGCGTGGCACAAAGTGACGGCGCTAGCACAGAAACGATGTCACACTCACGTTGCACAAAATAACAGCGCTAGCACCGAAACGATGTCACATTCGCGTGGCAAAAAGTGACGGCGCTAGAACAGAAACGTTGTCACACTTGCGTTGCAAAAAGTGACGGCGCAGGCACAGAAACGATGTCACACTCGCGTAGCACAAAGATACGGCTCTAGCACAGAAACGATGTCACACTCGCGTGGCACAAAGTGACGGCGCTAGCACAAAAACGATGTCACACTAGCGTAACACAATGTGACAGCGCTAGCACAGAAATGATGTCACACTCGCGTGGCACAAAGTGACAGCCTTAGCACAGAAACGATGTCACACTTTCGTTGCACAAAGTGACGGCGCAGGCACAGAAACCATGTCATCCTCGAATGGCACAAAGTGACGGCGCTAGCACAGAAACGATGTCAGACTTGCGTTGCACAAAGTGACGGTGCTAGCACAGAAACGATGTCACACTCGCGTCGAACAAAATGACGGCGCTAGCACAGAAACGATGTCACACAAGCATGGCACAAAGTGACGGAGCTGGCACAGAAACGATTTCACACTCGTGTGGCACAAAGTGAGGGCGCTAGCACAGACACGATGTCACACTCGTGTGGCACATAATGACGGCGCTAGCACAGAAACGATATCACACTTGCGTGGCACAAAGTGACGGCGCTAGCACAGACACGATGTCACACTTGTGTGGCACATAATGACGGCGCTAGCACAGAAACGTTGTCACACTTGCGTGGCATAAAGTGACGGCGCTAGCACAGAAACGATGTCACACTCGTGTGGCACAGAGTGACGGCGCTAGCACAGAAACGATGTCACACTCGCGTGGCACAAAGTGACGCGCTAGCACAGAAACGATGTCACACTCGCGTGGCACAAAGTGACGGCGCTAGCACGGAAACGATGTCACACTCGCGTGGCACAAAGTGACGGCGCTAGCACAGAAACGATGTGACATTCGCGTGGCACAATGTGACGGCCCTAGCACAGAAACGATGTCACATTCGCGTGGCACAAAGTGACGGCGCAAGCACAAAAACGATGTCACACTCGCGTGGCACAAAGTGACGGCGCTAGCACAAAAACGATGTCACACTTGCGTTGCACAAAGTGACGGCGCTAGCACAGAAACGATGTCACACTCGCATGGCACAAAGTGACGGCGCTAGCACAGAAACGTTGTCACACTTGCGTGGCACAAAGTGACGGCGCTAGCACTGAAACGATGTCACATTCGCGTGGCACAACGTGACGGCGCTAGCACAAAAACGATGTCACACTCGCGTGGCACAAAGTGATGGCGCTAGCACCGAGACGATGTCACACTCGCGTGGCACAAAGTGACGGCGCTAGCAAAGAAACGATGTCACACTCACGTTGCACAAAATAACAGCGCTAGCACCGAAACGATGTTACATTTGCGTGGCAAAAAGTGACGGCGCTAGAACAGAAACGATGTCACACTTGCGTTGCACAAAGTGACGGCGCAGGCACAGAAACGATGTCACACTCGCGTGGCACAAAGTGACGGATCAAGCACAGAAACGATGCCACACAAGTATGGCACAAAGTGACGGCGCTAGCACAGAAACGATGTCACACTTGCGTTGCACAAAGTGACGGTGCAGGCACAGAAACGATGTCACATTTGAGTGGCAAAAAGTGACGGCGCAGGCACAGAAACGATGTCACACTCGCGTAGCACAAAGAGACGGCTCTAGCACAGAAACGATGTCACACTCGCGTGGCACAAAGTGACGGCGCTAGCACAAAAACGATGTCACACTAGCGTAACACAAAGTAACAGCGCTAGCACAGAAATGATGTCACACTCGCGTGGCACAAAGTGACAGCGCTAGCACAGAAACGATGTCACACTTTCGTTGCACAAAGTGACGGCGCAGGCACAGAAACGATGTCACACTCGTGTGGCACAAAGTGAGGGCGCTAGCACAGACACGATGTCACACTCGTGTGGCACATAATGACGGCGCTAGCACAGAAACGATATCACACTTGTGTGGCACATAATGACGGCGCTAGCACAGAAACGATGTCACACTTGCGTGGCATAAAGTGACGGCGCTAGCACAGAAACGATGTCACACTCGTGTGGCACAGAGTGACGGCGCTAGCACAGAAACGATGTCACACTCGCGTGGCACAAAGTGACGGCGCTAGCACAGAAACGATATCACATTCGCGTGGCACAAAGTGACGGCGCTAGCACAGAAACGATGTCACACTCACGTGGCACAAAGTGACGGCGCTAGCACAGAAACGATGTCACACTTGCATTGCACAAAGTGACGGCGCTAGCACAGAAACGATGTCACACTCGCATGGCACAAAGAGACGGCGCTAGCACAGAAACGATGTCACACTCGCGTGGCACAAAGTGACGTTGCTAGCACAGAAACAATGTCACATTCGCGTGGCACAAAGTGACGGCGCTAGCACAGAAACGATGTCACACTCGCGATGCACAAAGTAACGGCGCAGGCACAGAAACGATGTCCCACTCGCGTGGCAAAAAGAGACGGCTCTAGCACAGAAACGATGTCACACTCGCGGGGCCCAAAGTGACGGCGCTAGCACAGAAACGACGTCGCACTTGCGTGGCAAAAAGTGACGGCGCTAGTACAAAAAAGATGTCACACTCTCGTGGCATATAATGACGGTGCTAGCACAGAAACGTCACACTCGCGTGGCACCTAATAACGGCGATAGCACCGAAACGATGTCACACTCGAGTGGCACAAAGTGACGGCGCTAGTACAGAAACGATGTCACACTCGCGTGGCACAAAGTGACGGCGCTAGCACAGAAACGATGACACATTCGCGTGGCACAAAGTGACGGCGCTAGCACAGAAACGATGTCACACTCTTGTGGCACAAAGTGACGGCGCTAGCACAGAAACGATGTCACACTCGCGTGGCACAAAGTGACGGCGCTAGCACAGAAACGATGTCACATTCGCGTTGCACAAAGTGACGGCGCTAGCACAGAAACGAAGTCACACTCGCGTGGCACAAAGTGACGGCGCTAGCACAGAAACAATGTCACACTCGCGTGGCACAAAGTGACGGCGCTAGCACAAAAACGAAGTCACAGTCGCGTGGCACAAAGTGACGGCGCTAGCACAGCAACGATGTCACACTTGCGTTACACAAAGAGACGGCGCTAGCACAGAAACGATGTCACACTCGTGTGGCACAAAGTGAGGGCGCTAGCACAGACACGATGTCACACTCGTGTGGCACATGATGATGGCGCTAGCACAAATACGATGTCACACTTGCGTGGCACAAAGTGAGGGCGCTGGCACAGACACGATGTCACACTCGTGTGGCACATAATGACGGCGCTAGCACAGAAACGATATCACACTTGCGTGGCACAAAGTGACGGCGCTAGCACAGACACGATGACACACTTGTGTGGCACATAATGACGGCGCTAGCACAGAAACGATGTCACACTTGCGTGGCATAAAGTGACGGCGCTAGCACAGAAACTATGTCACACTCGTGTGGCACAGAGTGACGGCGCTAGCACAGAAACGATGTCACACTCGCGTGGCACAAAGTGACGGCGCCAGCACAGAAACGATGTCACACTCGCGTGGCACAAAGTGACGGCGCTAGCACGGAAACGATGTCACACTCGCGTGGCACAAAGTGACGGCGCTAGCACAGAAACGATGTCACATTCGCGTGGCACAATGTGACGGCCCTAGCACAGAAACGATGTCACATTCGCGTGGCACAAAGTGACGGCGCTAGCACAAAAACGATGTCACACTCGCGTGGCACAAAGTGACGGCGCTAGCACAGAAACGATGTTACATTCGCGTGGCACATAGTGACGGCGCTAGCACTGAAACGATGTCACATTCGCGTGGCACAACGTGACGGCGCTAGCACAAAAACGATGTCACACTCGCGTGGCACAAAGTGATGGCGCTAGCACCGAAACGATGTCACACTCGCGTGGCACAAAGTGACGGCGCTAGCAAAGAAACGATGTCACACTCACGTTGCACAAAATAACAGCGCTAGCACCGAAACGATGTTACATTTGCGTGGCAAAAAGTGACGGCGCTAGAACAGAAACGATGTCACACTTGCGTTGCACAAAGTGACGGCGCAGGCACAGAAACGATGTCACACTCGCGTGGCACAAAGTGACGGATCAAGCACAGAAACGATGCCACACAAGTATGGCACAAAGTGACGGCGCTAGCACAGAAACGATGTCACACTTGCGTTGCACAAAGTGACGGTGCAGGCACAGAAACGATGTCACATTTGAGTGGCAAAAAGTGACGGCGCAGGCACAGAAACGATGTCACACTCGCGTAGCACAAAGAGACGGCTCTAGCACAGAAACGATGTCACACTCGCGTGGCACAAAGTGACGGCGCTAGCACAAAAACGATGTCACACTAGCGTAACACAAAGTAACAGCGCTAGCACAGAAACGATGTCACACTTTCGTTGCACAAAGTGACGGCGCAGGCACAGAAACGATGTCACACTCGTGTGGCACAAAGTGAGGGCGCTAGCACAGACACGATGTCACACTCGTGTGGCACATAATGACGGCGCTAGCACAGAAACGATATCACACTTGTGTGGCACATAATGACGGCACTAGCACAGAAACGATGTCACACTTGCGTGGCATAAAGTGACGGCGCTAGCACAGAAACGATGTCACACTCGTGTGGCACAGAGTGACGGCGCTAGCACAGAAACGATGTCACACTCGCGTGGCACAAAGTGACGGCGCTAGCACAGAAACGATATCACATTCGCGTGGCACAAAGTGACGGCGCTAGCACAGAAACGATGTCACACTCGCGTGGCACAAAGTGACGGCGCTAGCACAGAAACGATGTCACACTTGCATTGCACAAAGTGACGGCGCTAGCACAGAAACGATGTCACACTCGCATGGCACAAAGAGACGGCGCTAGCACAGAAACGATGTCACACTCGCGTGGCACAAAGTGACGTTGCTAGCACAGAAACAATGTCACATTCGCGTGGCACAAAGTGACGGCGCTAGCACAGAAACGATGTCACACTCGCGATGCACAAAGTAACAGCGCTAGCACAGAAACGATGTCACATTCGCGTGGCAAAAAGTGACGGCGCTAGCACAGAAACGATGTCACACTTGCGTTGCACAAAGTGACGGCGCAGGCACAGAAACGATGTCACACTCGCGTGGCACAAAGTGACGGCGCTAGCACAGAAACGATGCCACACAAGCGAGGCACAAAGTAACGGCGCAGGCACAGAAACGATGTCACACTCGCGTGGCTCAAAGAGACGGCTCTAGCACAGAAACGATGTCACACTCGCGGGGCCCAAAGTGACGGCGCTAGCACAGAAACGACGTCGCACTTGCGTGGCAAAAAGTGACGGCGCTAGTACAAAAAAGATGTCACACTCTCGTGGCATATAATGACGGTGCTAGCACAGAAACGTCACACTCGCGTGGCACCTAATAAAGGCGATAGCACCGAAACGATGTCACACTCGAGTGGCACAAAGTGACGGCGCTAGCACAGAAACGATTTCACACTCGCGTGGCACAAAGTGACGGCGCTAGCACAGAAACGATGACACATTCGCGTGGCACAAAGTGACGGCGCTTGCACAGAAACGATGTCACACTCGCGTGGCACAAAGTGACGGCGCTAGCACAGAAACGATGTCACATTCGCGTTGCACAAAGTGACGGCGCTAGCACAGAAACGAAGTCACACTCGCGTGGCACAAAGTGACGGCGCTAGCACAGAAACAATGTCACACTCGCGTGGCACAAAGTGACGGCGCTAGCACAAAAACGAAGTCACAGTCGCGTGGCACAAAGTGACGGCGCTAGCACAGAAACGATGTCACACTTGCGTTACACAAAGAGACGGCGCTAGCACAGAAACGATGTCACACTCGCATGGCACAAAGTGACGGCGCTAACACAGAAACGATGTCACACTCGCGTGGCACAAAGTGACGGCGTTAGCACAGAAACGATGTCACACTTGCGTGGCACAAAGTGACAGCGCTAGCACAGAAACGATGTCACACTCGTGTGGCACAAAGTGAGGGCGCTAGCACAGACACGATGTCACACTCGTGTGGCACATGATGATGGCGCTAGCACAAATACGATGTCACACTTGCGTGGCACAAAGTGAGGGCGCTGGCACAGACACGATGTCACACTCGTGTGGCACATAATGACGGCGCTAGCACAGAAACGATATCACACTTGCGTGGCACAAAGTGACGGCGCTAGCACAGACACGATGACACACTTGTGTGGCACATAATGACGGCGCTAGCACAGAAACGATGTCACACTTGCGTGGCATAAAGTGACGGCGCTAGCACAGAAACGATGTCACACTCGTGTGGCACAGAGTGACGGCGCTAGCACAGAAACGATGTCACACTCGCGTGGCACAAAGTGACGGCGCTAGCACAGAAACGATGTCACACTCGCGTGGCACAAAGTGACGGCGCTAGCACGGAAACGATGTCACACTCGCATGGCACAAAGTGACGGCGCTAGCACAGAAACGATGTCACATTCGCGTGGCACAATGTGACGGCCCTAGCACAGAAACGATGTCACATTCGCGTGGCACAAAGTGACGGCGCTAGCACAAAAACGATGTCACACTCGCGTGGCACAAAGTGACGGCGCTAGCACAGAAACGATGTCACACTCGCATGGCACAAAGTGACGGCGCTAGCACAGAAACGAAGTCACACTCGCATGGCACAAAGTGACAGCGCTAGCACAGAAACGTTGTCACACTTGCGTGGCACAAAGTGACGGCGCTAGCACAGAAACGATGTCACACTTGCGTGGCACCAAGTGACGGCGCTAGCACAGAAACGATGTTACATTCGCGTGGCACATAGTGACGGCGCTAGCACAGAAACGATGTCACATTCGCGTGGCACAACGTGACGGCGCTAGCACAAAAACGATGTCATACTCGCGTGGCACAAAGTGATGACGCTAGCACCGAAACAATGTCACACACGCGTGGCACAAAGTGACGGCTTTGGAACAGAAACGATGTCACACTCGCGTGGCAAAAAGTGACGGCGCTAGCACAGAAACGATGTCACACTCACGTTGCACAAAATAACAGCGCTAGCACCGAAACGATGTCACATTCGCATGGCAAAAAGTGACGGCGCTAGAACAGAAACGTTGTCACACTTGCGTTGCAAAAAGTGACGGCGCAGGCACAGAAACGATGTCACACTCGCGTAGCACAAAGATACGGCTCTAGCACAGAAACGATGTCACACTCGCGTGGCACAAAGTGACGGCGCTAGCACAAAAACGATGTCACACTAGCGTAACACAATGTGACAGCGCTAGCACAGAAATGATGTCACACTCGCGTGGCACAACGTGACAGCGCTAGCACAGAAACGATGTCACACTTTCGTTGCACAAAGTGACGGAGCAGGCACAAAAAAGATGTCACACTCGCGTGGCACAAAGTGACGGCGCTAGCACAGAAACGATGTCAGACTTGCGTTGCACAAAGTGACGGTGCTAGCACAGAAACGATGTCACACTCGCGTCGCACAAAATGACGGCGCTAGCACAGAAACGATGTCACACAAGCATGGCACAAAGTGACGGCGCTAGCACAGAAACGATATCACACTTGCGTGGCACAAAGTGACGGCGCTAGCACAGACACGATGTCACACTTGTGTGGCACATAATGACTGCGCTAGCACAGAAACGATGTCACACTTGCGTGGCATAAAGTGACGGCGCTAGCACAGAAACGATGTCACACTCGTGTGGCACAAAGTGACGGCGCTAGCACAAAAACGATGTCACACTTGCGTTGCACAAAGTGACGGCGCTAGCACAGAAACGATGTCAAACTCGCATGGCACAAAGTGACGGCGCTAGCACAGAAACGATGTCACACTTGCGTTGCACAAAGTGACGGTGCTAGCACAGAAACGATGTCACATTCGCGTGGCACAATGTGACGGCCCTAGCACAGAAACGATGTCACATTCGCGTGGCACAAAGTGACGGCGCTAGCACAAAAACGATGTCACACTCGCGTGGCACAAAGTGACGGCGCTAGCACAAAAACGATGTCACACTTGCGTTGCACAAAGTGACGGCGCTAGCACAGAAACGATGTCACACTCGCATGGCACAAAGTGACGGCGCTAGCACAGAAACGATGTCACACTTGCGTGGCACAAAGTGACGGCGCTAGCACAGAAACGATGTTACATTCGCGTGGCACATAGTGACGGCGCTAGCACTGAAACGATGTCACATTCTCGTGGCACAACGTGACGGCGCTAACACAAAAACGATGTCACACTCGCGTGGCACAAAGTGATGGCGCTAGCACCGAAACGATGTCACACTCGCGTGGCACAAAGTGACGGCGTTAGCACAGCAACGATGTCACACTCGCGTGGCACAAAGTGACGGCGCTAGCACAGAAACGATGTCACACTCACGTTGCACAAAATTACAGCGCTAGCACCGAAACGATGTCACATTCGCGTCTCAAAAAGTGACGGCGCTAGAACAGAAACGATGTCACACTTGCGTTGCACAAAGTGACGGCGCAGGCACAGAAACGATGTCTCACACTCGCGTGGCACAAAGTGACGGCGCAAGCACAGAAACGATGCCACACAAGTATGGCACAAAGTGACGGCGCTAGCACAGAAACGATGTCACACTTGCGTTGCACAAAGTGACGGTGCAGGCACAGAAACGATGTCACATTTGCGTGGCAAAAAGTGACGGCGCAGGCACAGAAACGATGTCACACTCGCGTAGCAAAAAGAGACGGCTCTAGCACAGAAACGATGTCACACTCGCGTGGCACAAAGTAACGGCGCTAGCAGAAAAACGATGTCACACTAGCGTTACACAAAGTAACAGCGCTAGCACAGAAATGATGTCACACTTGCGTGGCATAAAGTGACGGCGCTAGCACAGAAACGATGTCACACTCGTGTGGCACAGAGTGACGGCGCTAGCACAGAAACGATGTCACACTCGCGTGGCACAAAGTGACGGCGCTAGCACAGTAACGATATTACATTCGCGTGGCACAAAGTGACGGCGCTAGCACAGAAACGATGTCACACTCGCGTGGCACAAAGTGACGGCGCAAGCACAGAAACGATGTCACATTCGCGTGTCACAATGTGACGGCCCTAGCACAGAAACGATGTCACATTCGCGTGGCACAAAGTGACGGCGCAAGCACGAAAACGATGTCACACTCGCGTGGCACAAAGTGACGGCGCTAGCACAGAAACGATGTCACACTTGCATTGCACAAAGTGACGGCGCTAGCACAGAAACGATGTCACACTCGCATGGCACAATAAGACGGCGCTAGCACAGAAACGATGTCACACTCGCGTGGCACAAAGTGACGATGCTAGCACAGAAACGATGTCACATTCGCGTGGCACAAAGTGACGGCGCTAGCACAGAAACGATGTCACACTCGCGATGCACAAAGTAACAGCGCTAGCACAGAAACGATGTCACATTCGCGTGGCAAAAAGTGACGGCGCAAGCACAGAAACGATGTCACACTTGCGTTGCACAAAGTGACGGCGCAGGCACAGAAACGATGTCACACTCGCGTGGCACAAAGTGACGGCGCTAGCACAGAAACGATGCCACACAAGCGAGGCACAAAGTAACGGCGCTAGCACAGAAACAATGTCACACTCGCGTGGCACAAAGTGACGGCGCTAGCACAGAAACGATGTCACACTTGCGTTTCACAAAGTGACGGCGCAGGCACAGAAACGATGTCACACTTGCGTTGCACAAAGTGACGGCGCAGGCACAGAAACGATGTCACACTCGCGTGGCACAAAGAGACGGCTCTAGCACAGAAACGATGTCACACTCGCGGGGCACAAAGTGACGGCGCTAGCACAGAAACGACGTCACACTTGCGTGGCAAAAAGTGTCGGCGCTAGCACAAAAAAGATGTCACACTCTCGTGGCATATAATGACGGTGCTAGCACAGAAACGTCACACTCGCGTGGCACCTAATAACGGCGATAGCACCGAAACGATGTCACACTCGAGTGGCACAAAGTGACGGCGCTAGCACAGAAACGATGTCACACTCGTGTGGCACAAAGTGACGGCGCTAGCACAGAAACGATGACACATTCGCGTGGCACAAAGTGACGGCGCTAGCACAGAAACGATGTCACACTCTTCTGGCACAAAGTGACTGCGCTAGCACAGAATCGATGTCACACTCGCGTGGCACAAAGTGACGGCGCTAGCACAGAAACGATGTCACATTCGCGTTGCACAAAGTGACGGCGCTAGCACAGAAACAATGTCACACTCGCGTGGCACATAATGACGGCGCTAGCACAGAAACGATGTCACACTCGTGTGGCACAGAGTGACGGCGCTAGCACAGAAACGATGTCACTCTCGCGTGGCACAAAGTGACGGCGCTAGCACAGTAACGATATTACATTCGCGTGGCACAAAGTGACGGCGCTAGCACAGAAACGATGTCACACTCGCGTGGCACAAAGTGACGGCGCAAGCACAGAAACGATGTCACATTCGCGTGTCACAATGTGACGGCCCTAGCACAGAAACGATGTCACATTCGCGTGGCACAAAGTGACGGAGCTAGCACGAAAACGATGTCACACTCGCGTGGCACAAAGTGACGGCGCTAGCACAGAAACGATGTCACACTTGCATTGCACAAAGTGACGGCGCTAGCACAGAAACGATGTCACACTCGCATGGCACAATAAGACGGCGCTGGCACAGAAACGATGTCACACTCGCGTGGCACAAAGTGACGATGCTAGCACAGAAACGATGTCACATTCGCGTGGCACAAAGTGACGGCGCTAGCACAGAAACGATGTCACACTCGCGATGCACAAAGTAACAGCGCTAGCACAGAAACGATGTCACATTCGCGTGGCAAAAAGTGACGGCGCAAGCACAGAAACGATGTCACACTTGCGTTGCACAAAGTGACGGCGCAGGCACAGAAACGATGTCACACTCGCGTGGCACAAAGTGACGGCGCTAGCACAGAAACGATGCCACACAAGCGAGGCACAAAGTAACGGCGCTAGCACAGAAACAATGTCACACTCGCGTGGCACAAAGTGACGGCGCTAGCACAGAAACGATGTCACACTTGCGTTTCACAAAGTGACGGCGCAGGCACAGAAACGATGTCACACTTGCGTTGCACAAAGTGACGGCGCAGGCACAGAAACGATGTCACACTCGCGTGGCACAAAGAGACGGCTCTAGCACAGAAACGATGTCACACTTGCGTGGCAAAAAGTGACGGCGCTAGCACAAAAAAGATGTCACACTCTCGTGGCATATAATGACGGTGCTAGCACAGAAACGTCACACTCGCGTGGCACCTAATAACGGCGATAGCACCGAAACGATGTCACACTCGAGTGGCACAAAGTGACGGCGCTAGCACAGAAACGATGTCACACTCGCGTGGCACAAAGTGACGGCGCTAGCACAGAAACGATGACACATTCGCGTGGCACAAAGTGACGGCGCTAGCACAGAAACGATGTCACACTCTTGTGGCACAAAGTGACTGCGCTAGCACAGAAACGATGTCACACTCGCGTGGCACAAAGTGACGGCGCTAGCACAGAAACGATGTCACATTCGCGTTGCACAAAGTGACGGCGCTAGCACAGAAACGATGTCACACTCGCGTGGCACAAAGTGACGGCGCTAGCACAGAAACAATGTCACACTCGCGTGGCACAAAGTGACGGCGCTAGCACAGAAACGATGTCACACTTGCGTTACACAAAGAGACGGCGCTAGCACAGAAACGATGTCACACTCGCATGGCACAAAGTGACGGCGCTATCACAGAAACGATGTCACACTCGCGTGGCACAAAGCGACGGCGTTAGCACAGAAACGATGTCACACTTGCGTGGCACAAAGTGACAGCGCTAGCACAGAAACGATGTCACACTCGTGTGGCACAAAGTGAGGGCGCTAGCACAGACACGATGTCACACTCGTGTGGCACATGTTGATGGCGCTAGCACAAATACGATGTCACACTTGCGTGGCACAAAGTGACGGCGCTAGCACAGACACGATGTCACACTTGTGTGGCACATAATGACGGCGCTAGCACAGAAACGATGTCACACTCGCGTGGCACAAAGTGACGGCGCAAGCACAGAAACGATGTCACATTCGCGTGTCACAATGTGACGGCCCTAGCACAGAAACGATGTCACATTCGCGTGGCACAAAGTGACGGCGCTAGCACAGAAACGATGTCACACTTGCATTGCACAAAGTGACGGCGCTAGCACAGAAACGATGTCACACTCGCATGGCACAAAGAGACGGCGCTAGCACAGAAACGATGTCACACTCGCGTGGCACAAAGTGACGTTGCTAGCACAGAAACGATGTCACATTCGCGTGGCACAAAGTGACGGCGCTAGCACAGAAACGATGTCACACTCGCGATGCACAAAGTAACAGCGCTAGCACAGAAACGATGTCACATTCGCGTGGCAAAAGTGACGGCGCTAGCACAGAAACGATGTCACACTTGCGTTGCACAAAGTGACGGCGCAGGCACAGAAACGATGTCACACTCGCGTGGCACAAAGTGACGGCGCTAGCACAGAAACGATGCCACACAAGCGAGGCACAAAGTAACGGCGCAGGCACAGAAACGATGTCACACTCGCGTGGCACAAAGAGACGGCTCTAGCACAGAAACGATGTCACACTCGCGGGGCCCAAAGTGACGGCGCTAGCACAGAAACGACGTCACACTTGCGTGGCAAAAAGTGACGGCGCTAGCACAAAAAAGATGTCACACTCTCGTGGCATATAATGACGGTGCTAGCACACAAACGTCACACTCGCGTGGCACCTAATAACGGCAATAGCACCGAAACGATGTCACACTCGAGTGGCACAAAGTGACGGCGCTAGCACAGAAACGATGTCACACTCGCGTGGCACAAAGTGACGGCGCTAGCACAGAAACGATGACACATTCGCGTGGCACAAAGTGACGGCGCTAGCACAGAAACGATGTCACACTCTTGTGGCACAAAGTGACTGCGCTAGCACAGAAACGATGTCACACTCGCGTGGCACAAAGTGACGGCGCTAGCACAGAAACGATGTCACATTAGCGTAGCACAAAGTGACGGCGCTAGCACAGAAACGATGTCACACTCGCGTGGCACAAAGTGACGGCGCTAGCACAGAAACAATGTCAAACTCGCGTGGCACAAAGTGACGGCGCTAGCACAAAAACGAAGTCACAGTCGCGTGGCACAAAGTGACGGCGCTAGCACAGAAACGATGTCACACTTGCGTTACACAAAGAGACGGCGCTAGCACAGAAACGATGTCACACTCGCATGGCACAAAGTGACGGCGCTAACACAGAAACGATGTCACACTCGCGTGGCACAAAGTGACAGCGTTAGCACAGAAACGATGTCACACTTGCGTGGCACAAAGTGACAGCGCTAGCACAGAAACGATGTCACACTCGTGTGGCACAAAGTGACAGCGCTAGCACAGACACGATGTCACACTCGTGTGGCACATGATGATGGCGCTAGCACAAATACGATGTCACACTTGCGTGGCACAAAGTGAGGGCGCTGGCACAGACACGATGTCACACTCGTGTGGCACATAATGACGGCGCTAGCACAGAAACGATATCACACTTGCGTGGCACAAAGTGACGGCGCTAGCACAGACACGATGACACACTTGTGTGGCACATAATGACGGCGCTAGCACAGAAACGATGTCACACTTGCGTGGCATAAAGTGACGGCGCTAGCACAGAAACGATGTCACACTCGTGTGGCACAGAGTGACGGCGCTAGCACAGAAACGATGTCACACTCGCGTGGCACAAAGTGACGGCGCTAGCACAGAAACGATGTCACACTCGCGTGGCACAAAGTGACGGCGCTAGCACGGAAACGATGTCACACTCGCGTGGCACAAAGTGACGGCGCTAGCACAGAAACGATGTCACATTCGCGTGGCACAATGTGACGGCGCTAGCACAATAACGATGTCACACTCGCGTGGCACAAAGTGACGGCGCTAGCACAGAAACGATGTCACACTTGCGTTGCACAAAGTGACGGCGCTAGCACAGAAACGATGTCACACTCGCATGGCACAAAGTGACGGCGCTAGCACAGAAACGTTGTCACACTTGCGTGGCACAAAGTGACGGCGCTAGCACAGAAACGATGTCACACTTGTGTGGCACCAAGTGACGGCGCTAGCACAGAAACGATGTTACATTCGCGTGGCACATAGTGACGGCGCTAGCACAGAAACGATGTCACATTCGCGTGGCACAACGTGACGGCTCTAGCACAAAAACGATGTCACACTCGCGTGGCACAAAGTGATGACGCTAGCACCGAAACAATGTCACACTCGCGTGGCACAATGTGACGGCGTTGGAACAGAAACGATGTCACACTCGCGTGGCACAAAGTGACGGCGCTAGCACAGAAACGATGTCACACTCACGTTGCACAAAATAACAGCGCTAGCACCGAAACGATATCACATTCGCGTGGCAAAAAGTGACGGCGCTAGAACAGAAACGTTGTCACACTTGCGTTGCAAAAAGTGACGGCGCAGGCACAGAAACGATGTCACACTCGAGTAGCACAAAGATACGGCTCTAGCACAGAAACGTTGTCACACTCGCGTGGCACAAAGTGACGGCGCTAGCACAAAAACGATGTCACACTAGCGTAACAAAATGTGACAGCGCTAGCACAGAAATGATGTCACACTCGCGTGGCACAAACTGACAGCGCTAGCACAGAAACGATGTCACACTTTCGTTGCACAAAGTGACGGCGCAGGCACAAAAAAGATGTCACACTCGCGTGGCACAAAGTGACGGCGCTAGCACAGAAACGATGTCAGACTTGCGTTGCACAAAGTGACGGTGCTAGCACAGAAACGATGTCACACTCGCGTCGCACAAAATGACGGCGCTAGCACAGAAACGATGTCACACAAGCATGGCACAAAGTGACGGAGCTAGCACAGAAACGATTTCACACTCGTGTGGCACAAAGTGAGGGCGCTAGCACAGACACGATGTCACACTCGTGTGGCACATAATGACGGCGCTAGCACAGAAACGATATCACACTTGCGTGGCACAAAGTGACGGCGCTAGCACAGACACGATGTCACACTTGTGTGGCACATAATGACGGCGCTAGCACAGAAACGATGTCACACTTGCGTGGCATAAAGTGACGGCGCTAGCACAGAAACGATGTCACACTCGTGTGGCACAGAGTGACGGCGCTAGCACAGAAACGATGTCACACTCGCGTGGCACAAAGTGACGCGCTAGCACAGAAACGATGTCACATTCGCGTGGCACAATGTGACGGCCCTAGCACAGAAACGATGTCACATTCGCGTGGCACAAAGTGACGGCGCTAGCACAAAAACGATGTCACACTCGCGTGGCACAATGTGACGGCGCTAGCACAAAAACGATGTCACACTTGCGTTACACAAAGTGACGGCGCTAGCACAGAAACGATGTCACACTTGCATGGCACAAAGTGACGGCGCTAGCACAGAAACGTTGTCACACTTGCGTGGCACAAAGTGACGGCGCTAGCACAGAAACGATGTCACACTTGCGTGGCACAAAGTGACGGCGCTAGCACAGAAACGATGTTACATTCGCGTGGCACATAGTGACGGCGCTAGCACTGAAACGATGTCACATTCGCGTGGCACAACGTGACGGCGCTAGCACAAAAACGATGTTACACTCGCGTGGCACAAAGTGATGGCGCTAGCACCGAAACGATGTCACACTCGCGTGGCACAAAGTGACGGCGTAAGCACAGCAACGATGTCACACTCGCGTGGCACAAAGTGACGGCGCTAGCACAGAAACGATGTCACACTCACGTTGCACAAAATAACAGCGCTAGCACCGAAACGATGTCACATTCGCGTCTCAAAAAGTGACGGCGCTAGAACAGAAACGATGTCACACTTGCGTTGCACAAAGTGACGGCGCAGGCACAGAAACGATGTCACACTCGCGTGGCACAAAGTGACGGCGCAAGCACAGAAACGATGCCACACAAGTATGGCACAAAGTGACGGCGCTAGCACAGAAACGATGTCACACTTGCGTTGCACAAAGTGACGGTGCAGGCACAGAAACGATGTCACATTTGCGTGGCACAAAGTGACGGCGCAGGCACAGAAACGATGTCACACTCGCGTAGCACAAAGAGACGGCTCTAGCACAGAAACGATGTCACACTCGCGTGGCACAAAGTGACGGCGCTAGCACAAAAACGATGTCACACTAGCGTAACACAAAGTAACAGCGCTAGCACAGAAATGATGTCACACTCGCGTGGCACAAAGTGACAGCGCTAGCACAGAAACGATGTCACACTTTCGTTGCACAAAGTGACGGCGCAGGCACAGAAACGATGTCACACTCGCGTGGCACAAAGTGACGGCGCTAGCACAGAAACGATGTCAGACTTGCGTTGCACAAAGTGACGGTGCTAGCTTAGAAACGATGTCACACTCGCGTCGCACAAAGTGACGGCGCTAGCACAAAAACGATGTCACACTAGCGTAACACAAAGTAACAGCGCTAGCACAGAAATGATGTCACACTCGCGTGGCACAAAGTGACAGCGCTAGCACAGAAACGATGTCACACTTTCGTTGCACAAAGTGACGGCGCAGGCACAGAAACGATGTCACACTCGTGTGGCACAAAGTGAGGGCGCTAGCACAGACACGATGTCACACTCGTGTGGCACATAATGACGGCGCTAGCACAGAAACGATATCACACTTGTGTGGCACATAATGACGGCGCTAGCACAGAAACGATGTCACACTTGCGTGGCATAAAGTGACGGCGCTAGCACAGAAACGATGTCACACTCGTGTGGCACAGAGTGACGGCGCTAGCACAGAAACGATGTCACACTCGCGTGGCACAAAGTGACGGCGCTAGCACAGAAACGATATCACATTCGCGTGGCACAAAGTGACGGCGCTAGCACAGAAACGATGTCACACTCGCGTGGCACAAAGTGACGGCGCAAGCACAGAAACGATGTCACATTCGCGTGTCACAATGTGACGGCCCTAGCACAGAAACGATGTCACATTCGCGTGGCACAAAGTGACGGCGCTAGCACGAAAACGATGTCACACTCGCGTGGCACAAAGTGACGGCGCTAGCACAGAAACGATATCACACTTGCATTGCACAAAGTGACGGCGCTAGCACAGAAACGATGTCACACTCGCATGGCACAAAGAGACGGCGCTAGCACAGAAACGATGTCACACTCGCGTGGCACAAAGTGACGTTGCTAGCACAGAAACGATGTCACATTCGCGTGGCACAAAGTGACGGCGCTAGCACAGAAACGATGTCACACTCGCGATGCACAAAGTAACAGCGCTAGCACAAAAACGATGTCACATTCGCGTGGCAAAAAGTGACGGCGCAAGCACAGAAACGATGTCACACTTGCGTTGCACAAAGTGACGGCGCAGGCACAGAAACGATGTCACACTCGCGTGGCACAAAGTGACGGCGCTAGCACAGAAACGATGCCACACAAGCGAGGCACAAAGTAACGGCGCTAGCACAGAAACAATGTCACACTCGCGTGGCACAAAGTGACGGCGCAAGCACAGAAACGATGTCACACTTGCGTTTCACAAAGTGACGGCGCAGGCACAGAAACGATGTCACACTTGCGTTGCACAAAGTGACGGCGCAGGCACAGAAACGATGTCACACTCGCGTGGCACAAAGAGACGGCTCTAGCACAGAAACGATGTCACACTCGCGGGGCACAAAGTGACAGCGCTAGCACAGAAACGACGTCACACTTGCGTGGCAAAAAGTGACGGCGCTAGCACAAAAAAGATGTCACACTCTCGTGGCATATAATGACGGTGCTAGCACAGAAACGTCACACTCGCGTGGCACCTAATATTGGCGATAGCACCGAAACGATGTCACACTCGAGTGGCACAAAGTGACGGCGCTAGCACAGAAACGATGTCACACTCGCGTGGCACAAAGTGACGGCGCTAGCACAGAAACGATGACACATTCGCGTGGCACAAAGTGACGGCGCTGGCACAGAAACGATGTCACACTCTTGTGGCACAAAGTGACTGCGCTAGCACAGAAACGATGTCACACTCGCGTGGCACAAAGTGACGGCGCTAGCACAGAAACGATGTCACATTCGCGTTGCACATAATGACGGCGCTAGCACAGAAACGATATCACACTTGCGTGGCACAAAGTGACGGCGCTAGCACAGACACGATGTCACACTTGTGTGGCACATAATGACGGCGCTAGCACAGAAACGATGTCACACTTGCGTGGCATAAAGTGACGGCGCTAGCACAGAAACGATGTCACACTCGTGTGGCACAGAGTGACGGCGCTAGCACAGAAACGATGTCACACTCGCGTGGCACAAAGTGACGCGCTAGCACAGAAACGATGTCACACTCGCGTGGCACAAAGTGACGGCGCTAGCACGGAAACGATGTCACACTCGCGTGGCACAAAGTGACGGCGCTAGCACAGAAACGATGTCACATTCGCGTGGCACAATGTGACGGCCCTAGCACAGAAACGATGTCACATTCGCGTGGCACAAAGTGACGGCGCTAGCACAAAAACGATGTCACACTCGCGTGCCACAATGTGACGGCGCTAGCACAAAAACGATGTCACACTTGCGTTACACAAAGTGACGGCGCTAGCACAGAAACGATGTCACACTCGCATGGCACAAAGTGACGGCGCTAGCACAGAAACGTTGTCACACTTGCGTGGCACAAAGTGACGGCGCTAGCACAGAAACGATGTCACACTTGCGTGGCACAAAGTGACGGCGCTAGCACAGAAACGATGTTACATTCGCGTGGCACATAGTGACGGCGCTAGCACTGAAACGATGTCACATTCGCGTGGCACAACGTGACGGCGCTAGCACAAAAACGATGTTACACTCGCGTGGCACAAAGTGATGGCGCTAGCACCGAAACGATGTCACACTCGCGTGGCACAAAGTGACGGCGTTAGCACAGCAACGATGTCACACTCGCGTGGCACAAAGTGACGGCGCTAGCACAGAAACGATGTCACACTCACGTTGCACAAAATAACAGCGCTAGCACCGAAACGATGTCACATTCGCGTCTCAAAAAGTGACGGCGCTAGAACAGAAACGATGTCACACTTGCGTTGCACAAAGTGACGGCGCAGGCACAGAAACGATGTCACACTCGCGTGGCACAAAGTGACGGCGCAAGCACAGAAACGATGCCACACAAGTATGGCACAAAGTGACGGCGCTAGCACAGAAACGATGTCACACTTGCGTTGCACAAAGTGACGGTGCAGGCACAGAAACGATGTTACATTTGCGTGGCAAAAAGTGACGGCGCAGGCACAGAAACGATGTCACACTCGCGTAGCACAAAGAGACGGCTCTAGCACAGAAACGATGTCACACTCGCGTGGCACAAAGTGACGGCGCTAGCACAAAAACGATGTCACACTAGCGTAACACAAAGTAACAGCGCTAGCACAGAAATGATGTCACACTCGCGTGGCACAAAGTGACAGCGCTAGCACAGAAACGATGTCACACTTTCGTTGCACAAAGTGACGGCGCAGGCACAGAAACGATGTCACACTCGCGTGTCACAAAGTGACGGCGCTAGCACAGAAACGATGTCAGACTTGCGTTGCACAAAGTGACGGTGCTAGCTTAGAAACGATGTCACACTCGCGTCGCACAAAGTGACGGCGCTAGCACAAAAACGATGTCACACTAGCGTAACACAAAGTAACAGCGCTAGCACAGAAATGATGTCACACTCGCGTGGCACAAAGTGACAGCGCTAGCACAGAAACGATGTCACACTTTCGTTGCACAAAGTGACGGCGCAGGCACAGAAACGATGTCACACTCGTGTGGCACAAAGTGTAGGCGCTAGCACAGACACGATGTCACACTCGTGTGGCACATAATGACGGCGCTAGCACAGAAACGATATCACACTTGTGTGGCACATAATGACGGCGCAAGCACAGAAACGATGTCACACTTGCGTGGCATAAAGTGACGGCGCAAGCACCGAAACGATGTAACACTCGCGTGGCACAAAGTGACGGCGTTAGCACAGCAACGATGTCACACACGCGTGGCACAAAGTGACGGCGCTAGCACAGAAACGATGTCACACTCACGTTGCACAAAATAACAGCGCTAGCACCGAAACGATGTCACATTCGCGTCTCAAAAAGTGACGGCGCTAGAACAGAAACGATGTCACACTTGCGTTGCACAAAGTGACGGCGCAGGCACAGAAACGATGTCACACTCGCGTGGCACAAAGTGACGGCGCAAGCACAGAAACGATGCCACACAAGTATGGCACAAAGTGACGGCGCTAGCACAGAAACGATGTCACACTTGCGTTGCACAAAGTGACGGTGCAGGCACAGAAACGATGTCACATTTGCGTGGCAAAAAGTGACGGCGCAGGCACAGAAACGATGTCACACTCGCGTAGCACAAAGAGACGGCTCTAGCACAGAAACGATGTCACACTCGCGTGGCACAAAGTGACGGCGCTAGCACAAAAACGATGTCACACTAGCGTAACACAAAGTAACAGCGCTAGCACAGAAATGATGTCACACTCGCGTGGCACAAAGTGACAGCGCTAGCACAGAAACGATGTCACACTTTCGTTGCACAAAGTGACGGCGCAGGCACAGAAACGATGTCACACTCGCGTGGCACAAAGTGACGGCGCTAGCACAGAAACGATGTCAGACTTGCGTTGCACAAAGTGACGGTGCTAGCTTAGAAACGATGTCACACTCGCGTCGCACAAAGTGACGGCGCTAGCACAAAAACGATGTCACACTAGCGTAACACAAAGTAACAGCGCTAGCACAGGAATGATGTCACACTCGCGTGGCACAAAGTGACAGCGCTAGCACAGAAACGATGTCACACTTTCGTTGCACAAAGTGACGGCGCAGGCACAGAAACGATGTCAAACTCGTGTGGCACAAAGTGAGGGCGCTAGCACAGACACGATGTCACACTCGTGTGGCACATAATGACGGCGCTAGCACAGAAACGATATCACACTTGTGTGGCACATAATGACGGCGCTAGCACAAAAACGATGTCACACTTGCGTGGCATAAAGTGACGGCGCTAGCACAGAAACGATGTCACACTCGTGTGGCACAGAGTGACGGCGCTAGCACAGAAACGATGTCACACTCGCGTGGCACAAAGTGAAGGCGCTAGCACAGAAACGATATCACATTCGCGTGGCACAAAGTGACGGCGCTAGCACAGAAACGATGTCACACTCGCGTGGCACAAAGTGACGGCGCAAGCACAGAAACGATGTCACATTCGCGTGTCACAATGTGATGGCCCTAGCACAGAAACGATGTCACATTCGCGTGGCACAAAGTGACGGCGCTAGCACGAAAACGATGTCACACTCGCGTGGCACAAAATGACGGCGCTAGCACAGATACGATGTCACACTTGCATTGCACAAAGTGACGGCGCTAGCACAGAAACGATGTCACACTCGCATGGCACAAAGAGACGGCGCTAGCACAGTAACGATGTCACACTCGCGTGGCACAAATTTACGTTGCTAGCACAGAAACGATGTCACATTCGCGTGGCACAAAGTGACGGCGCTAGCACAGAAACGATGTCACACTCGCGATGCACAAAGTAACAGCGCTAGCACAAAAACGATGTCACATTCGCGTGGCAAAAAGTGACGGCGCAAGCACAGAAACGATGCCACACAAGCGAGGCACAAAGTGACGGCGCTAGCACAGAAACGATGCCACACAAGCGAGGCACAAAGTAACGGCGCTAGCACAGAAACAATGTCACACTCGCGTGGCACAAAGTGACGGCGCTAGCACAGAAACGATGTCACACTTGCGTTTCACAAAGTGACGGCGCAGGCACAGAAACGATGTCACACTTGCGTTGCACAAAGTGACGGCGCAGGCACAGAAACGATGTCACACTCGCGTGGCACAAAGAGACGGCTCTAGCACAGAAACGATGTCACACTCGCGGGGCACAAAGTGACGGCGCTAGCACAGAAACGACGTCACACTTGCGTGGCAAAAAGTGACGGCGCTAGCACAAAAAAGATGTCACACTCGCGTGGCACAAAGTGACGGCGCTAGCACGAAAACGATGTCACACTCGCGTGGCACAAAGTGACGGCGCTAGCACAGAAACGATGTCACATTCGCGTGGCACAATGTGACGGCCCTAGCACAGAAACGATGTCACATTCGCGTGGCACAAAGTGACGGCGCTAGCACAAAAACGATGACACACTCGCGTGGCACAATGTGACGGCGCTAGCACAAAACCGATGTCACACTTGCGTTACACAAAGTGACGGCGCTAGCACAGAAACGATGTCACACTCGCATGGCACAAAGTGACGGCGCTAGCACAGAAACGTTGTCACACTTGCGTGGCACAAAGTGACGGCGCTAGCACAGAAACGATGTCACACTTGCGTGGCACAAAGTGACGGCGCTAGCACAGAAACGATGTTACATTCGCGTGGCACATAGTGACGGCGCTAGCACTGAAACGATGTCACATTCGCGTGGCACAACGTGACGGCGCTAGCACAAAAACGATGTTACACTCGCGTGGCACAAAGTGATGGCGCTAGCACCGAAACGATGTCACACTCGCGTGGCACAAAGTGACGGCGTTAGCACAGCAACGATGTCACACTCGCGTGGCACAAAGTGACGGCGCTAGCACAGAAACGATGTCACACTCACGTTGCACAAAATAACAGCGCTAGCACCGAAACGATGTCATATTCGCGTCTCAAAAAGTGACGGCGCTAGAACAGAAACGATGTCACACTTGCGTTGCACAAAGTGACGGCGCAGGCACAGAAACGATGTCACACTCGCGTGGCTCAAAGTGACGGCGCAAGCACAGAAACGATGCCACACAAGTATGGCACAAAGTGACGGCGCTAGCACAGAAACGATGTCACACTTGCGTTGCACAAAGTGACGGTGCAGGCACAGAAACGATGTCACATTTGCGTGGCAAAAAGTGACGGCGCAGGCACAGAAACGATGTCACACTCGCGTAGCACAAAGAGACGGCTCTAGCACAGAAATGATGTCACACTCGCGTGGCACAAAGTGACAGCGCTAGCACAGAAACGATGTCACACTTTCGTTGCACAAAGTGACGGCGCAGGCACAGAAACGATGTCACACTCGCGTGGCACAAAGTGACGGCGCTAGCACAGAAACGATGTCAGACTTGCGTTGCACAAAGTGACGGTGCTAGCTTAGAAACGATGTCACACTCGCGTCGCACAAAGTGACGGCGCTAGCACAAAAACGATGTCACACTAGCGTAACACAAAGTAACAGCGCTAGCACAGAAATGATGTCACACTCGCGTGGCACAAAGTGACAGCGCTAGCACAGAAACGATGTCACACTTGCGTGGCATAAAGTGACGGCGCAAGCACAGAAACGATGTCACACTCGTGTGGCACAGAGTGACGGCGCTAGCACAGAAACGATGTCACACTCGCGTGGCACAAAGTGACGCGCTAGCACAGAAACGATGTCACATTCGCGTGGCACAATGTGACGGCCCTAGCACAGAAACGATGTCACATTCGCGTGGCACAAAGTGACGGCGCTAGCACAAAAACGATGTCACACTCGCGTGGCACAATGTGACGGCGCTAGCACAAAAACGATGTCACACTTGCGTTACACAAAGTGACGGCGCTAGCACAGAAACGATGTCACACTCGCATGGCACAAAGTGACGGCGCTAGCACAGAAACGTTGTCACACTTGCGTGGCACAAAGTGACGGCGCTAGCACAGAAACGATGTCACACTTGCGTGGCACAAAGTGACGGCGCTAGCACAGAAACGATGTTAAATTCGCGTGGCACATAGTGACGGCGCTAGCACTGAAACGATGTCACATTCGCGTGGCACAACGTGACGGCGCTAGCACAAAAACGATGTTACACTCGCGTGGCACAAAGTGATGGCGCTAGCACCGAAACGATGTCACACTCGCGTGGCACAAAGTGACGGCGTAAGCACAGCAACGATGTCACACTCGCGTGGCACAAAGTGACGGCGCTAGCACAGAAACGATGTCACACTCACTTTGCACAAAATAACAGCGCTAGCACCGAAACGATGTCACATTCGCGTCTCAAAAAGTGACGGCGCTAGAACAGAAACGATGTCACACTTGCGTTGCACAAAGTGACGGCGCAGGCACAGAAACGATGTCACACTCGCGTGGCACAAAGTGACGGCGCAAGCACAGAAACGATGCCACACAAGTATGGCACAAAGTGACGGCGCTAGCACAGAAACGATGTCACACTTGCGTTGCACAAAGTGACGGTGCAGGCACAGAAACGATGTCACATTTGCGTGGCAAAAAGTGACGGCGCAGGCACAGAAACGATGTCACACTCGCGTAGCACAAAGAGACGGCTCTAGCACAGAAACGATGTCACACTCGCGTGGCACAAAGTGACGGCGCTAGCACAAAAACGATGTCACACTAGCGTAACACAAAGTTACAGCGCTAGCACAGAAATGATGTCACACTCGCGTGGCACAAAGTGACAGCGCTAGCACAGAAACGATGTCACACTTTCGTTGCACAAAGTGACGGCGCAGGCACAGAAACGATGTCACACTCGCGTGGCACAAAGTGACGGCGCTAGCACAGAAACGATGTCAGACTTGCGTTGCACAAAGTGACGGTGCTAGCTTAGAAACGATGTCACACTCGCGTCGCACAAAGTGACGGCGCTAGCACAAAAACGATGTCACACTAGCGTAACACAAAGTAACAGCGCTAGCACAGAAATGATGTCACACTCGCGTGGCACAAAGTGACAGCGCTAGCACAGAAACGATGTCACACTTTCGTTGCACAAAGTGACGGCGCAGGCACAGAAACGATGTCACACTCGTGTGGCACAAAGTGAGGGCGCTAGCCCAGACACGATGTCACACTCGTGTGGCACATAATGACGGCGCTAGCACAGAAACGATATCACACTTGTGTGGCACATAATGACGGCGCTAGCACAGAAACGATGTCACACTTGCGTGGCATAAAGTGACGGCGCTAGCACAGAAACGATGTCACACTCGTGTGGCACAGAGTGACGGCGCTAGCACAGAAACGATGTCACACTCGCGTGGCACCAAGTGACGGCGCTAGCACAGAAACGATATCATATTCGCGTGGCACAAAGTGACGGCGCTAGCACAGAAACGATGTCACACTCGCGTGGCACAAAGTGACGGCGCAAGCACAGAAACGATGTCACATTCGCGTGTCACAATGTGACGGCCCTAGCACAGAAACGATGTCACATTCGCGTGGCACAAAGTGACGGCGCTAGCACGAAAACGATGTCACACTCGCGTGGCACAAAGTGACGGCGCTAGCAGAGAAACGATGTCACACTTGCATTGCACAAAGTGACGGCGCTAGCACAGAAACGATGTCACACTCGCATGGCACAAAGAGACGGCGCTAGCACAGAAACGATGTCACACTCGCGTGGCACAAAGTGACGTTGCTAGCACAGAAACGATGTCACATTCGCGTGGCACAAAGTAACAGCGCTAGCACAAAAACGATGTCACATTCGCGTGGCAAAAAGTGACGGCGCAAGCACAGAAACGATGTCACACTTGCGTTGCACAAAGTGACGGCGCAGGCACAGAAACGATGTCACACTCGCGTGGCACAAAGTGACGGCGCTAGCACAGAAACGATGCCACACAAGCGAGGCACAAAGTAACGGCGCTAGCACAGAAACAATGTCACACTCGCGTGGCACAAAGTGACGGCGCTAGCACAGAAACGATGTCACACTTGCGTTTCACAAAGTGACGGCGCAGGCACAGAAACGATGTCACACTTGCGTTGCACAAAGTGACGGCGCAGGCACAGAAACGATGTCACACTCGCGTGGCACAAAGAGACGGCTCTAGCACAGAAACGATGTCACACTCGCGGGGCACAAAGTGACAGCGCTAGCACAGAAACGACGTCACACTTGCGTGGCAAAAAGTGACGGCGCTAGCACAAAAAAGATGTCACACTCTCGTGGCATATAATGACGGTGCTAGCACAGAAACGTCACACTCGCGTGGCACCTAATATTGGCGATAGCACCGAAACGATGTCACACTCGAGTGGCACAAAGTGACGGCGCTAGCACAGAAACGATGTCACACTCGCGTGGCACAAAGTGACGGCGCTAGCACAGAAACGATGACACATTCGCGTGGCACAAAGTGACGGCGCTGGCACAGAAACGATGTCACACTCTTGTGGCACAAAGTGACTGCGCTAGCACAGAAACGATGTCACACTCGCGTGGCACAAAGTGACGGCGCTAGCACAGAAACGATGTCACATTCGCGTTGCACATAATGACGGCGCTAGCACAGAAACGATATCACACTTGCGTGGCACAAAGTGACGGCGCTAGCACAGACACGATGTCACACTTGTGTGGCACATAATGACGGCGCTAGCACGGAAACGATGTCACACTTGCGTGGCATAAAGTGACGGCGCTAGCACAGAAACGATGTCACACTCGTGTGGCACAGAGTGACGGCGCTAGCACAGAAACGATGTCACACTCGCGTGGCACAAAGTGACGCGCTAGCACAGAAACGATGTCACACTCGCGTGGCACAAAGTGACGGCGCTAGCACGGAAACGATGTCACACTCGCGTGGCACAAAGTGACGGCGCTAGCACAGAAACGATGTCACATTCGCGTGGCACAATGTGACGGCCCTAGCACAGAAACGATGTCACATTCGCGTGGCACAAAGTGACGGCGCTAGCACAAAAACGATGTCACACTCGCGTGCCACAATGTGACGGCGCTAGCACAAAAACGATGTCACACTTGCGTTACACAAAGTGACGGCGCTAGCACAGAAACGATGTCACACTCGCATGGCACAAAGTGACGGCGCTTGCACAGAAACGTTGTCACACTTGCGTGGCACAAAGTGACGGCGCTAGCACAGAAACGATGTCACACTTGCGTGGCACAAAGTGACGGCGCTAGCACAGAAACGATGTTACATTCGCGTGGCACATAGTGACGGCGCTAGCACTGAAACGATGTCACATTCGCGTGGCACAACGTGACGGCGCTAGCACAAAAACGATGTTACACTCGCGTGGCACAAAGTGATGGCGCTAGCACCGAAACGATGTCACACTCGCGTGGCACAAAGTGACGGCGTTAGCACAGCAACGATGTCACACTCGCGTGGCACAAAGTGACGGCGCTAGCACAGAAACGATGTCACACTCACGTTGCACAAAATAACAGCGCTAGCACCGAAACGATGTCACATTCGCGTCTCAAAAAGTGACGGCGCTAGAACAGAAACGATGTCACACTTGCGTTGCACAAAGTGACGGCGCAGGCACAGAAACGATGTCACACTCGCGTGGCACAAAGTGACGGCGCAAGCACAGAAACGATGCCACACAAGTATGGCACAAAGTGACGGCGCTAGCACAGAAACGATGTCACACTTGCGTTGCACAAGGTGACGGTGCAGGCACAGAAACGATGTTACATTTGCGTGGCAAAAAGTGACGGCGCAGGCACAGAAACGATGTCACACTCGCGTAGCACAAAGAGACGGCTCTAGCACAGAAACGATGTCACACTCGCGTGGCACAAAGTGACGGCGCTAGCACAAAAACGATGTCACACTAGCGTAACACAAAGTAACAGCGCTAGCACAGAAATGATGTCACACTCGCGTGGCACAAAGTGACAGCGCTAGCACAGAAACGATGTCACACTTTCGTTGCACAAAGTGACGGCGCAGGCACAGAAACGATGTCACACTCGCGTGTCACAAAGTGACGGCGCTAGCACAGAAACGATGTCAGACTTGCGTTGCACAAAGTGACGGTGCTAGCTTAGAAACGATGTCACACTCGCGTCGCACAAAGTGACGGCGCTAGCACAAAAACGATGTCACACTAGCGTAACACAAAGTAACAGCGCTAGCACAGAAATGATGTCGCACTCGCGTGGCACAAAGTGACAGCGCTAGCACAGAAACGATGTCACACTTTCGTTGCACAAAGTGACGGCGCAGGCACAGAAACGATGTCACACTCGTGTGGCACAAAGTGGAGGCGCTAGCACAGACACGATGTCACACTCGTGTGGCACATAATGACGGCGCTAGCACAGAAACGATATCACACTTGTGTGGCACATAATGACGGCGCAAGCACAGAAACGATGTCACACTTGCGTGGCATAAAGTGACGGCGCAAGCACCGAAACGATGTAACACTCGCGTGGCACAAAGTGACGGCGTTAGCACAGCAACGATGTCACACACGCGTGGCACAAAGTGACGGCGCTAGCACAGAAACGATGTCAGACTTGCGTTGCACAAAGTGACGGTGCTAGCTTAGAAACGATGTCACACTCGCGTCGCACAAAGTGACGGCGCTAGCACAAAAACGATGTCACACTAGCGTAACACAAAGTAACAGCGCTAGCACAGGAATGATGTCACACTCGCGTGGCACAAAGTGACAGCGCTAGCACAGAAACGATGTCACACTTTCGTTGCACAAAGTGACGGCGCAGGCACAGAAACGATGTCAAACTCGTGTGGCACAAAGTGAGGGCGCTAGCACAGACACGATGTCACACTCGTGTGGCACATAATGACGGCGCTAGCACAGAAACGATATCACACTTGTGTGGCACATAATGACGGCGCTAGCACAAAAACGATGTCACACTTGCGTGGCATAAAGTGACGGCGCTAGCACAGAAACGATGTCACACTCGTGTGGCACAGAGTGACGGCGCTAGCACAGAAACGATGTCACACTCGCGTGGCACAAAGTGAAGGCGCTAGCACAGAAACGATATCACATTCGCGTGGCACAAAGTGACGGCGCTAGCACAGAAACGATGTCACACTCGCGTGGCACAAAGTGACGGCGCAAGCACAGAAACGATGTCACATTCGCGTGTCACAATGTGACGGCCCTAGCACAGAAACGATGTCACATTCGCGTGGCACAAAGTGACGGCGCTAGCACGAAAACGATGTCACACTCGCGTGGCACAAAATGACGGCGCTAGCACAGAAACGATGTCACACTTGCATTGCACAAAGTGACGGCGCTAGCACAGAAACGATGTCACACTCGCATGGCACAAAGAGACGGCGCTAGCACAGAAACGATGTCACACTCGCGTGGCACAAATTGACGTTGCTAGCACAGAAACGATGTCACATTCGCGTGGCACAAAGTGACGGCGCTAGCACAGAAACGATGTCACACTCGCGATGCACAAAGTAACAGCGCTAGCACAAAAACGATGTCACATTCGCGTGGCAAAAAGTGACGGCGCAAGCACAGAAACGATGTCACACTTGCGTTGCACAAAGTGACGGCGCAGGCACAGAAACGATGTCACACTCGCGTGGCACAAAGTGACGGCGCTAGCACAGAAACGATGCCACACAAGCGAGGCACAAAGTAACGGCGCTAGCACAGAAACAATGTCACACTCGCGTGGCACAAAGTGACGGCGCTAGCACAGAAACGATGTCACACTTGCGTTTCACAAAGTGACGGCGCAGGCACAGAAACGATGTCACACTTGCGTTGCACAAAGTGACGGCGCAGGCACAGAAACGATGTCACACTCGCGTGGCACAAAGAGACGGCTCTAGCACAGAAACGATGTCACACTCGCGGGGCACAAAGTGACGGCGCTAGCACAGAAACGACGTCACACTTGCGTGGCAAAAAGTGACGGCGCTAGCACAGAAACGATGTCACACTCGCGTGGCACAAAGTGACGGCGCTAGCACGGAAACGATGTCACACTCGCGTGGCACAAAGTGACGGCGCTAGCACAGAAACGATGTCACATTCGCGTGGCACAATGTGACGGCCCTAGCACAGAAACGATGTCACATTCGCGTGGCACAAAGTGACGGCGCTAGCACAAAAACGATGTCACACTCGCGTGGCACAATGTGACGGCGCTAGCACAAAACCGATGTCACACTTGCGTTACACAAAGTGACGGCGCTAGCACAGAAACGATGTCACACTCGCATGGCACAAAGTGACGGCGCTAGCACAGAAACGTTGTCACACTTGCGTGGCACAAAGTGACGGCGCTAGCACAGAAACGATGTCACACTTGCGTGGCACAAAGTGACGGCGCTAGCACAGAAACGATGTTACATTCGCGTGGCACATAGTGACGGCGCTAGCACTGAAACGATGTCACATTCGCATGGCACAACGTGACGGCGCTAGCACAAAAACGATGTTACACTCGCGTGGCACAAAGTGATGGCGCTAGCACCGAAACGATGTCACACTCGCGTGGCACAAAGTGACGGCGTTAGCATAGCAACGATGTCACACTCGCGTGGCACAAAGTGACGGCGCTAGCACAGAAACGATGTCACACTCACGTTGCACAAAATAACAGCGCTAGCACCGAAACGATGTCATATTCGCGTCTCAAAAAGTGACGGCGCTAGAACAGAAACGATGTCACACTTGCGTTGCACAAAGTGACGGCGCAGGCACAGAAACGATGTCACACTCGCGTGGCACAAAGTGACGGCGCAAGCACAGAAACGATGCCACACAAGTATGGCACAAAGTGACGGCGCTAGCACAGAAACGATGTCACACTTGCGTTGCACAAAGTGACGGTGCAGGCACAGAAACGATGTCACATTTGCGTGGCAAAAAGTGACGGCGCAGGCACAGAAACGATGTCACACTCGCGTAGCACAAAGAGACGGCTCTAGCACAGAAATGATGTCACACTCGCGTGGCACAAAGTGACAGCGCTAGCACAGAAACGATGTCACACTTTCGTTGCACAAAGTGACGGCGCAGGCACAGAAACGATGTCACACTCGCGTGGCACAAAGTGACGGCGCTAGCACAGAAACGATGTCAGACTTGCGTTGCACAAAGTGACGGTGCTAGCTAAGAAACGATGTCACACTCGCGTCGCACAAAGTGACGGCGCTAGCACAAAAACGATGTCACACTAGCGTAACACAAAGTAACAGCGCTAGCACAGAAATGATGTCACACTCGCGTGGCACAAAGTGACAGCGCTAGCACAGAAACGATGTCACACTTTCGTTGCACAAAGTGACGGCGCAGGCACAGAAACGATGTCACACTCGTGTGGCACAAAGTGGAGGCGCTAGCACAGACACGATGTCACACTCGTGTGGCACATAATGACGGCGCTAGCACAGAAACGATATCACACTTGTGTGGCACATAATGACGGCGCAAGCACAGAAACGATGTCACACTTGCGTGGCATAAAGTGACGGCGCTAGCACCGAAACGATGTCACACTCGAGTGGCACAAAGTGACGGCGTTAGCACAGCAACGATGTCACACTCGCGTGGCAGAAAGTGACGGCGCTAGCACAGAAACGATGTCACACTCACGTTGCACAAAGTAACAGCGCTAGCACCGATACGATGTCACAGTCGCGTCTCAAAAAGTGACGGCGCTAGAACAGAAACGATGTCACACTTGCGTTGCACAAAGTGACGGCGCAGGCACAGAAACGATGTCACACTCGCGTGGCACAAAGTGACGGCGCAAGCACAGAAACGATGCCACACAAGTATGGCACAAAGTGACGGCGCTAGCACAGAAACGATGTCACACTTGCGTTGCACAAAGTGACGGTGCAGGCACAGAAACGATGTCACATTTGCGTGGCAAAAAGTGACGGCGCAGGCACAGAAACGATGTCACACTCGCGTAGCACAAAGAGACGGCTCTAGCACAGAAACGATGTCACACTCGCGTGGCACAAAGTGACGGCGCTAGCACAAAAACGATGTCGCACTAGCGTAACACAAAGTAACAGCGCTAGCACAGAAATGATTTCACACTCGCGTGGCACAAAGTGACAGCGCTAGCACAGAAACGATGTCACACTTTCGTTGCACAAAGTGACGGCGCAGGCACAGAAACGATGTCACACTCGCGTGGCACAAAGTGACGGCGCTAGCACAGAAACGATGTCACACTTGCGTTGCACAAAGTGACGGTGCTAGCTTAGAAACGATGTCACACTCGCGTCGCACAAAGTGACGGCGCTAGCACAAAAACGATGTCACACTAGCGTAACACAAAGTAACAGCGCTAGCACAGAAATGATGTCACACTCGCGTGGCACAAAGTGACAGCGCTAGCACAGAAACGATGTCACACTTTCGTTGCACAAAGTGACGGCGCAGGCACAGAAACGATGTCACACTCGTGTGGCACAAAGTGAGGGCGCTAGCACAGACACGATGTCACACTCGTGTGGCACATAATGACGGCGCTAGCACAGAAACGATATCACACTTGTGTGGCACATAATGACGGCGCTAGCACAGAAACGATGTCACACTTGCGTGGCATAAAGTGACGGCGCTAGCACAGAAACGATGTCACACTCGTGTGGCACAGAGTGACGGCGCTAGCACAGAAACGATGTCACACTCGCGTGGCACAAAGTGACGGCGCTAGCACAGAAACGATGTCACACTCGCGGGGCACAAAGTGACGGCGCTAGCACAGAAACGACGTCACACTTGCGTGGCAAAAAGTGACGGCGCTAGCACAAAAAAGATGTCACACTCGCGTGGCACAAAGTGACGGCGCTAGCACGGAAACGATGTCACACTCGCGTGGCACAAAGTGACGGCGCTAGCACAAAAACGATGTCACATTCGCGTGGCACAATGTGACGGCCCTAGCACAGAAACGATGTCACATTCGCGTGGCACAAAGTGACGGCGCTAGCACAAAAACGATGTCTCACTCGCGTGGCACAATGTGACGGCGCTAGCACAAAAACGATGTCACACTTGCGTTACACAAAGTGACGGCGCTAGCACAGAAACGATGTCACACTCGCATGGCACAAAGTGACGGCGCTAGCACAGAAACGTTGTCACACTTGCGTGGCACAAAGTGACGGCGCTAGCACAGAAACGATGTCACACTTGCGTGGCACAAAGTGACGGCGCTAGCACAGAAACGATGTTACATTCGCGTGGCACATAGTGACGGCGCTAGCACTGAAACGATGTCACATTCGCGTGGCACAACGTGACGGCGCTAGCACAAAAACGATGTTACACTCGCGTGGCACAAAGTGATGGCGCTAGCACCGAAACGATGTCACACTCGCGTGGCACAAAGTGACGGCGTTAGCACAGCAACGATGTCACACTCGCGTGGCACAAAGTGACGGCGCTAGCACAGAAACGATGTCACACTCACTTTGCACAAAATAACAGCGCTAGCACCGAAACGATGTCACATTCGCGTCTCAAAAAGTGACGGCGCTAGAACAGAAACGATGTCACACTTGCGTTGCACAAAGTGACGGCGCAGGCACAGAAACGATGTCACACTCGCGTGGCACAAAGTGACGGCGCAAGCACAGAAACGATGCCACACAAGTATGGCACAAAGTGACGGCGCTAGCACAGAAACGATGTCACACTTGCGTTGCACAAAGTGACGGTGCAGGCACAGAAACGATGTCACATTTGCGTGGCAAAAAGTGACGGCGCAGGCACAGAAACGATGTCACACTCGCGTAGCACAAAGAGACGGCTCTAGCACAGAAACGATGTCACACTCGCGTGGCACAAAGTGACGGCGCTAGCACAAAAACGATGTCACACTAGCGTAACACAAAGTAACAGCGCTAGCACAGAAATGATGTCACACTCGCGTGGCACAAAGTGACAGCGCTAGCACAGAAACGATGTCACACTTTCGTTGCACAAAGTGACGGCGCAGGCACAGAAACGATGTCACACTCGCGTGGCACAAAGTGACGGCGCTAGCACAGAAACGATGTCAGACTAGCGTAACACAAAGTAACAGCGCTAGCACAGAAATGATGTCACACTCGCGTGGCACAAAGTGACAGCGCTAGCACAGAAACGATGTCACACTTTCGTTGCACAAAGTGACGGCGCAGGCACAGAAACGATGTCACACTCGTGTGGCACAAAGTGGAGGCGCTAGCACAGACACGATGTCACACTCGTGTGGCACATAATGACGGCGCTAGCACAGAAACGATATCACACTTGTGTGGCACATAATGACGGCGCAAGCACAGAAACGATGTCACACTTGCGTGGCATAAAGTGACGGCGCTAGCACCGAAACGATGTCACACTCGCGTGGCACAAAGTGACGGCGTTAGCACAGCAACGATGTCACACTCGCGTGGCACAAAGTGACGGCGCTAGCACAGAAACGATGTCACACTCACGTTGCACAAAATAACAGCGCTAGCACCGAAACGATGTCACATTCGCGTCTCAAAAAGTGACGGCGCTAGAACAGAAACGATGTCACACTTGCGTTGCACAAAGTGACGGCGCAGGCACAGAAACGATGTCACACTCGCGTGGCACAAAGTGACGGCGCAAGCACAGAAACGATGCCACACAAGTATGGCACAAAGTGACGGCGCTAGCACAGAAACGATGTCACACTTGCGTTGCACAAAGTGACGGTGCAGGCACAGAAACGATGTCACATTTGCGTGGCAAAAAGTGACGGCGCAGGCACAGAAACGATGTCACACTCGCGTAGCACAAAGAGACGGCTCTAGCACAGAAACGATGTCACACTCGCGTGGCACAAAGTGACGGCGCTAGCACAAAAACGATGTCACACTAGCGTAACACAAAGTAACAGCGCTAGCACAGAAATGATTTCACACTCGCGTGGCACAAAGTGACAGCGCTAGCACAGAAACGATGTCACACTTTCGTTGCACAAAGTGACGGCGCAGGCACAGAAACGATGTCACACTCGCGTGGCACAAAGTGACGGCGCTAGCACAGAAACGATGTCACACTTGCGTTGCACAAAGTGACGGTGCTAGCTTAGAAACGATGTCACACTCGCGTCGCACAAAGTGACGGCGCTAGCACAAAAACGATGTCACACTAGCGTAACACAAAGTAACAGCGCTAGCACAGAAATGATGTCACACTCGCGTGGCACAAAGTGACAGCGCTAGCACAGAAACTATGTCACACTTTCGTTGCACAAAGTGACGGCGCAGGCACAGAAACGATGTCACACTCGTGTGGCACAAAGTGAGGGCGCTAGCACAGACACGATGTCACACTCGTGTGGCACATAATGACGGCGCTAGCACAGAAACGATATCACACTTGTGTGGCACATAATGACGGCGCTAGCACAGAAACGATGTCACACTTGCGTGGCATAAAGTGACGGCGCTAGCACAGAAACGATGTCACACTCGTGTGGCACAGAGTGACGGCGCTAGCACAGAAACGATGTCACACTCGCGTGGCACAAAGTGACGGCGCTAGCACAGAAACGATGTCACACTCGCGGGGCACAAAGTGACGGCGCTAGCACAGAAACGACGTCACACTTGCGTGGCAAAAAGTGACGGCGCTAGCACAAAAAAGATGTCACACTCGCGTGGCACAAAGTGACGGCGCTAGCACGGAAACGATGTCACACTCGCGTGGCACAAAGTGACGGCGCTAGCACAGAAACGATGTCACATTCGCGTGGCACAAAGTGACGGCGCTAGCACAAAAACGATGTCACACTCGCGTGGCACAATGTGACGGCGCTAGCACAAAAACGATGTCACACTTGAGTTACACAAAGTGACGGCGCTAGCACAGAAACGATGTCACACTCGCATGGCACAAAGTGACGGCGCTAGCACAGAAACGTTGTCACACTTGCGTGGCACAAAGTGACGGCGCTAGCACAGAAACGATGTCACACTTGCGTGGCACAAAGTGACGGCGCTAGCACAGAAACGATGTTACATTCGCGTGGCACATAGTGACGGCGCTAGCACTGAAACGATGTCACATTCGCGTGGCACAACGTGACGGCGCTAGCACAAAAACGATGTTACACTCGCGTGGCACAAAGTGATGGCGCTAGCACCGAAACGATGTCACACTCGCGTGGCACAAAGTGACGGCGTTAGCACAGCAACGATGTCACACTCGCGTGGCACAAAGTGACGGCGCTAGCACAGAAACGATGTCACACTCACTTTGCACAAAATAACAGCGCTAGCACCAAAACGATGTCACATTCGCGTCTCAAAAAGTGACGGCGCTAGAACAGAAACGATGTCACACTTGCGTTGCACGAAGTGACGGCGCAGGCACAGAAACGATGTCACACTCGCGTGGCACAAAGTGACGGCGCAAGCACAGAAACGATGCCACACAAGTATGGCACAAAGTGACGGCGCTAGCACAGAAACGATGTCACACTTGCGTTGCACAAAGTGACGGTGCAGGCACAGAAACGATGTCACATTTGCGTGGCAAAAAGTGACGGCGCAGGCACAGAAACGATGTCACACTCGCGTAGCACAAAGAGACGGCTCTAGCACAGAAACGATGTCACACTCGCGTGGCACAAAGTGACGGCGCTAGCACAAAAACGATGTCACACTAGCGTAACACAAAGTAACAGCGCTAGCACAGAAATGATGTCACACTCGCGTGGCACAAAGTGACAGCGCTAGCACAGAAACGATGTCACACTTTCGTTGCACAAAGTGACGGCGCAGGCACAGAAACGATGTCACACTCGCGTGGCACAAAGTGACGGCGCTAGCACAGAAACGATGTCAGACTTGCGTTGCACAAAGTGACGGTGCTAGCTTAGAAACGATGTCACACTCGCGTCGCACAAAGTGACGGCGCTAGCACAAAAACGATGTCACACTAGCGTAACACAAAGTAACAGCGCTAGCACAGAAATGATGTCACACTCGCGTGGCACAAAGTGACAGCGCTAGCACAGAAACGATGTCACACTTTCGTTGCACAAAGTGACGGCGCAGGCACAGAAACGATGTCACACTCGTGTGGCACAAAGTGGAGGCGCTAGCACAGACACGATGTCACACTCGTGTGGCACATAATGACGGCGCTAGCACAGAAACGATATCACACTTGTGTGGCACATAATGACGGCGCAAGCACAGAAACGATGTCACACTTGCGTGGCATAAAGTGACGGCGCTAGCACCGAAACGATGTCACACTCGCGTGGCACAAAGTGACGGCGTTAGCACAGCAACGATGTCACACTCGCGTGGCACAAAGTGACGGCGCTAGCACAGAAACGATGTCACACTCACGTTGCACAAAATAACAGCGCTAGCACCGAAACGATGTCACATTCGCGTCTCAAAAAGTGACGGCGCTAGAACAGAAACGATGTCACACTTGCGTTGCACAAAGTGACGGCGCAGGCACAGAAACGATGTCACACTCGCGTGGCACAAAGTGACGGCGCAAGCACAGAAACGATGCCACACAAGTATGGCACAAAGTGACGGCGCTAGCACAGAAACGATGTCACACTTGCGTTGCACAAAGTGACGGTGCAGGCACAGAAACGATGTCACATTTGCGTGGCAAAAAGTGACGGCGCAGGCACAGAAACGATGTCACACTCGCGTAGCCCAAAGAGACGGCTCTAGCACAGAAACGATGACACACTCGCGTGGCACAAAGTGACGGCGCTAGCACAAAAACGATGTCACACAAGCGTAACACAAAGTAACAGCGCTAGCACAGAAATGATGTCACACTCGCGTGGCACAAATTGACAGCGCTAGCACAGAAACGATGTCACACTTTCGTTGCACAAAGTGACGGCGCAGGCACAGAAACGATGTCACACTCGCGTGGCACAAAGTGACAGCGCTAGCACAGAAACGATGTCACACTTTCGTTGCACAAAGTGACGGCGCAGGCACAGAAACGATGTCACACTCGTGTGGCACAAAGTGAGGGCGCTAGCACAGACACGATGTCACACTCGTGTGCCACATAATGACGGCACTAGCACAGAAACGATATCACACTTGTGTGGCACATAATGACGGCGCTAGCACAGAAACGATGTCACACTTGCGTGGCATAAAGTGACGGCGCTAGCACAGAAACGATGTCACACTCGTGTGGCACAGAGTGACGGCGCTAGCACAGAAACGATGTCACACTCGCGTGGCACAAAGTGACGGCGCTAGCACAGAAACGATATCACATTCGCGTGGCACAAAGTGACGGCGCTAGCACAGAAACGATGTCACACTCGCGTGGCACAAAGTGACGGCGCAAGCACAGAAACGATGTCACATTCGCGTGTCACAATGTGACGGCCCTAGCACAGAAACGATGTCACATTCGCGTGGCACAAAGTGACGGCGCTAGCACGAAAACGATGTCACACTCGCGTGGCACAAAGTGACGGCGCTAGCACAGAAACGATGTCACACTTGCATTGCACAAAGTGACGGCGCTAGCACAGAATCGATGTCACACTCGCATGGCACAAAGAGACGGCGCTAGCACAGAAACGATGTCACACTCGCGTGGCACAAAGTGACGTTGCTAGCACAGAAACGATGTCACATTTGCGTGGCACAAAGTGACGGCGCTAGCACAGAAACGATGTCACACTCGCGATGCACAAAGTAACAGCGCTAGCACAAAAACGATGTCACATTCGCGTGGCAAAAAGTGACGGCGCAAGCACAGAAACGATGTCACACTTGCGTTGCACAAAGTGACGGCGCAGGCACAGAAACGATGTCACACTCGCGTGGCACAAAGTGACGGCGCTAGCACAGAAACGATGCCACACAAGCGAGGCACAAAGTAACGGCGCTAGCACAGAAACAATGTCACACTCGCGTGGCACAAAGTGACGGCGCTAGCACAGAAACGATGTCACACTTGCGTTTCACAAAGTGACGGCGCAGGCACAGAAACGATGTCACACTTGCGTTGCACAAAGTGACGGCGCAGGCACAGAAACGATGTCACACTCGCGTGGCACAAAGAGACGGCTCTAGCACAGAAACGATGTCACACTCGCGGGGCACAAAGTGACGGCGCTAGCACAGAAACGACATCACACTTGCGTGGCAAAAAGTGACGGCGCTAGCACAAAAAAGATGTCACACTCTCGTGGCTTATAATGACGGTGCTAGCACAGAAACGTCACACTCGCGTGGCACCTAATAACGGCGATAGCACCGAAACGATGTCACACTCGAATGGCACAAAGTGACGGCGCTAGCACAGAAACGATGTCACACTCGCGTGGCACAAAGTGACGGCGCTAGCACAGAAACGATGACACATTCGCGTGGCACAAAGTGACGGCGCTGGCACAGAAACGATGTCACACTCTTGTGGCACAAAGTGACGGCGCTAGCACGGAAACGATGTCACACTCGCGTGGCACAAAGTGACGGCGCTAGCACAGAAACGATGTCACATTCGCGTGGCACAATGTGACGGCCCTAGCACAGAAACGATGTCACATTCGCGTGGCACAAAGTGACGGCGCTAGCACAAAAACGATGTCACACTCGCGTGGCACAATGTGACGGCGCTAGCACAAAAACGATGTCACACTTGCGTTACACAAAGTGACGGCGCTAGCACAGAAACGATGTCACACTCGCATGGCACAAAGTGACGGCGCTAGCACAGAAACGTTGTCACACTTGCGTGGCACAAAGTGACGGCGCTAGCACAGAAACGATGTCACACTTGCGTGGCACAAAGTGACGGCGCTAGCACAGAAACGATGTTACATTCGCGTGGCACATAGTGACGGCGCTAGCACTGAAACGATGTCACATTCGCGTGGCACAACGTGACGGCGCTAGCACAAAAACGATGTTACACTCGCGTGGCACAAAGTGATGGCGCTAGCACCGAAACGATGTCACACTCGCGTGGCACAAAGTGACGGCGTTAGCACAGCAACGATGTCACACTCGCGTGGCACAAAGTGACGGCGCTAGCACAGAAACGATGTCACACTCACGTTGCACAAAATAACAGCGCTAGCACCGAAACGATGTCACATTCGCGTCTCAAAAAGTGTCGGCGCTAGAACAGAAACGATGTCACACTTGCGTTGCACAAAGTGACGGCGCAGGCACAGAAACGATGTCACACTCGCGTGGCACAAAGTGACGGCGCAAGCACAGAAACGATGCCACACAAGTATGGCACAAAGTGACGGCGCTAGCACAGAAACGATGTCACACTTGCGTTGCACAAAGTGACGGTGCAGGCACAGAAACGATGTCACATTTGCGTGGCAAAAAGTGACGGCGCAGGCACAGAAACGATGTCACACTCGCGTAGCACAAAGAGACGGCTCTAGCACAGAAACGATGTCACACTCGCGTGGCACAAAGTGACGGCGCTAGCACAAAAACGATGTCACACTAGCGTAACACAAAGTAACAGCGCTAGCACAGAAATGATGTCACACTCGCGTGGCACAAAGTGACAGCGCTAGCACAGAAACGATGTCCCACTTTCGTTGCACAAAGTGACGGCGCAGGCACAGAAACAATGTCACACTCGCGTGGCACAAAGTGACGGCGCTAGCACAGAAACGATGTCAGACTTGCGTTGCACAAAGTAACGGTGCTAGCTTAGAAACGATGTCACACTCGCGTCGCACAAAGTGACGGCGCTAGCACAAAAACGATGTCACACTAGCGTAACACAAAGTAACAGCGCTAGCACAGAAATGATGTCACACTCGCGTGGCACAAAGTGACAGCGCTAGCACAGAAACGATGTCACACTTTCGTTGCACAAAGTGACGGCGCAGGCACAGAAACGATGTCACACTCGTGTGGCACAAAGTGGAGGCGCTAGCACAGACACGATGTCACACTCGTGTGGCACATAATGACGGCGCTAGCACAGAAACGATATCACACTTGTGTGGCACATAATGACGGCGCAAGCACAGAAACGATGTCACACTTGCGTGGCATAAAGTGACGGCGCTAGCACAGAAACGATGTCACACTCGTGTGGCACAGAGTGACGGCGCTAGCACAGAAACGATGTCACACTCGCGTGGCACAAAGTGACGGCGCTAGCACAGAAACGATATCACATTCGCGTGGCACAAAGTGACGGCGCTAGCACAGAAACGATGTCACACTCGCGTGGCACAAAGTGACGGCGCAAGCACAGAAACGATGTCACATTCGCGTGTCACAATGTGACGGCCCTAGCACAGAAACGATGTCTTATTCGCGTGGCACAAAGTGACGGCGCTAGCACGAAAACGATGTCACACTCGCGTGGCACAAAGTGACGGCGCTAGCACAGAAACGATGTCACACTTGCATTGCACAAAGTGACGGCGCTAGCACAGAAACGATGTCACACTCGCATGGCACAAAGAGACGGCGCTAGCACAGAAACGATGTCACACTCGCGTGGCACAAAGTGACGTTGCTAGCACAGAAACGATGTCACATTCGCGTGGCACAAAGTGACGGCGCTAGCACAGAAACGATGTCACACTCGCGATGCACAAAGTAACAGCGCATGCACAAAAACGATGTCACATTCGCGTGGCAAAAAGTGACGGCGCAAGCACAGAAACGATGTCACACTTGCGTTGCACAAAGTGACGGCGCAGGCACAGAAACGATGTCACACTCGCGTGGCACAAAGTGACGGCGCTAGCACAGAAACGATGCCACACAAGCGAGGCACAAAGTAACGGCGCTAGCACAGAAACAATGTCACACTCGCGTGGCACAAAGTGACGGCGCTAGCACAGAAACGATGTCACACTTGCGTTTCACAAAGTGACGGCGCAGGCACAGAAACGATGTCACACTTGCGTTGCACAAAGTGACGGCGCAGGCACAGAAACGATGTCACACTCGCGTGGCACAAAGAGACGGCTCTAGCACAGAAACGATGTCACACTCGCGGGGCACAAAGTGACGGCGCTAGCACAGAAACGACGTCACACTTGCGTGGCAAAAAGTGACGGCGCTAGCACAAAAAAGATGTCACACTCTCGTGGCATATAATGACGGTGCAAGCACAGAAACGTCACACTCGCGTGGCACCTAATAACGGCGATAGCACCGAAACGATGTCACACTCGCGTGGCACAAAGTGACGTTGCTAGCACAGAAACGATGTCACATTCGCGTGGCACAAAGTGACGGCGCTAGCACAGAAACGATGTCACACTCGCGTGGCACAAAGTGACGGCGCTAGCACAGAAACGATGACACATTCGCGTGGCACAAAGTGACGGCGCTGGCACAGAAACGATGTCACACTCTTGTGGCACAAAGTGACTGCGCTAGCACAGAAACGATGTCACACTCGCGTGGCACAAAGTGACGGCGCTAGCACAGAAACGATGTCACATTCGCGTTGCACAAAGTGACGGCGCTAGCACAGAAACGATTTCACACTCGCGTGGCACAAAGTGACGGCGCTAGCACAGAAACAATGTCACACTCGCGTGGCACAAAGTGACGGCGCTAGCACATAAACGAAGTCACAGTCGCGTGGCACAAAGTGACGGCGCTAGCACAGAAACGATGTCACACTTGCGTTACACAAAGAGACGGCGCTAGCACAGAAACGATGTCACACTAGCATGGCACAAAGTGACGACGCCAGAACAGAAACGCTGTCTCACTCGTGTGGCACAAAGTGACGGCGCTAGCACAGGTACGATGTCACACTTGCGTTTCACAAAGTGACGGCGCTAGCACAGAAACGATGTCACACTCGTGTGGCACAAAGTGAGGGCGCTAGCACAGACACGATGTCACACTCGTGTGGCACATGATGATGGCGCTAGCACAAATACGATGTCACACTTGCGTGGCACAAAGTGAGGGCGCTGGCACAGACACGATGTCACACTCGTGTGGCACATAATGACGGCGCTAGCACAGAAACGATATCACACTTGCGTGGCACAAAGTGACGGCGCTAGCACAGACACGATGACACACTTGTGTGGCACATAATGACGGCGCTAGCACAGAAACGATGTCACACCTGCGTGGCATAAAGTGACGGCGCTAGCACAGAAACGATGTCACACTCGTGTGGCACAAAGTGACGGCGCTAGCACAGAAACGATGTCACACTCGCGTGGCACAAAGTGACGGCGCTAGCACAGAAACGATGTCACACTCGCGTGGCACAAAGTGACGGCGCTAGCACAGAAACGATGTCACATTCGCGTGGCACAATGTGACGGCCCTAGCACAAAAACGATGTCACATTCGCGTGGCACAAAGTGACGGCGCTAGCACAAAAACGATGTCACACTCGCGTTGCACAAAGTGACGGCGCTAGCACAGAAACGATGTCACACTTGCGTTGCACAAAGTGACGGCGCTAGCACAGAAACGATGTCACACTCGCATGGCACAAAGTGACGGCGCTAGCACAGAAACGTTGTCACACTTGCGTGGCACAAAGTGACGGCGCTAGCACAGAAACGATGTCACACTTGCGTGGCACCAAGTGACGGCGCTAGCACAGAAACGATGTTACATTCGCGTGGCACATAGTGACGGCGCTAGCACAGAAACGATGTCACATTCGCGTGGCACAACGTGACGGCGCTAGCACAAAAACGATGTCACACTCGCGTGGCACAAAGTGATGACGCTAGCACCGAAACAATGTCACACTCGCGTGGCACAAAGTGACGGCGTTGGAACAGAAACGATGTCACACTCGCGTGGCACAAAGTGACGGCGCTAGCACAGAAACGATGTCACACTCACGTTGCACAAAATAACAGCGCTAGCACCGAAACGATGTCACATTCGCGTGGCAAAAAGTGACGGCGCTAGAACAGAAACGTTGTCACACTTGCGTTGCAAAAAGTGACGGCGCAGGCACAGAAACGATGTCACACTAGCGTAACACAATGTGACAGCGCTAGCACAGAAATGATGTCACACTCGCGTGGCACAAAGTGACAGCGCTAGCACAGAAACGATGTCACACTTTCGTTGCACAAAGTGACGGCGCAGGCACAAAAAAGATGTCACACTCGCGTGGCACAAAGTGACGGCGCTAGCACAGAAACGATGTCAGACTTGCGTTGCACAAAGTGACGGTGCTAGCACAGAAACGATGTCACACTCGCGTCGCACAAAATGACGGCGCTAGCACAGAAACGATGTCACACAAGCATGGCACAAAGTGACGGAGCTAGCACAGAAACGATTTCACACTCGTGTGGCACAAAGTAAGGGCGCTAGCACAGACACGATGTCACACTCGTGTGGCACATAATGACGGCGCTAGCACAGAAGCGATATCACACTTGCGTGGCACAAAGTGACGGCGCTAGCACAGACACGATGTCACACTTGTGTGGCACATAATGACGGCGCTAGCACAGAAACGATGTCACACTTGCGTGGCATAAAGTGACGGCGCTAGCACAGAAACGATGTCACACTCGTGTGGCACAGAGTGACGGCGCTAGCACAGAAACGATGTCACACTCGCGTGGCACAAAGTGACGCGCTAGCACAGAAACGATGTCACACTCGCGTGGCACAAAGTGACGGCGCTAGCACAGAAACGATGTCACACTCACGTTGCACAAAATAACAGCGCTAGCACCGAAACGATGTCACATTCGCGTCTCAAAAAGTGACGGCGCTAGAACAGAAACGATGTCACACTTGCGTTGCACAAAGTGACGGCGCAGGCACAGAAACGATGTCACACTCGCGTGGCACAAAGTGACGGCGCTAGCACAGAAACGATGTCACACTCGCGTGGCAAAAAGTGACGGCGCTAGCACAGAAACGATGACACATTCGCGTGGCACAAAGTGACGGCGCTAGCACAGAAACGATGTCACACTCTTGTGGCACAAAGTGACTGCGCTAGCACAGAAACGATGTCACACTCGCGTGGCACAAAGTGACGGCGCTAGCACAGAAACGATGTCACATTCGCGTTGCACAAAGTGACGGCGCTAGCACAGAAACGAAGTCACACTCGCGTGGCACAAAGTGACGGCGCTAGCACAGAAACAATGTCACACTCGCGTGGCACAAAGTGACGGCGCTAGCACAAAAACGAAGTCACAGTCGCGTGGCACAAAGTGACGGCGCTAGCACAGAAACGATGTCACACTTGCGTTACACAAAGAGACGGCGCTAGCACAGAAACGATGTCACACTCGCATGGCACAAAGTGACGGCGCTAACACAGAAACGATGTCACACTCGCGTGGCACAAAGTGACGGCGTTAGCACAGAAACGATGTCACACTTGCGTGGCACAAAGTGACAGCGCTAGCACAGAAACGATGTCACACTCGTGTGGCACAAAGTGAGGGCGCTAGCACAGACACGATGTCACACTCGTGTGGCACATGATGATGGCGCTAGCACAAATACGATGTCACACTTGCGTGGCACAAAGTGAGGGCGCTGGCACAGACACGATGACACACTCGTGTGGCACATAATGACGGCGCTAGCACAGAAACGATATCACACTTGCGTGGCACAAAGTGACGGCGTTAGCACAGAAACGATGTCACACTTGCGTGGCACAAAGTGACAGCGCTAGCACAGAAACGATGTCACACTCGTGTGGCACATGATGATGGCGCTAGCACAAATACGATGTCACACTTGCGTGGCACAAAGTGAGGGCGCTGGCACAGACACGATGTCACACTCGTGTGGCACATAATGACGGCGCTAGCACAGAAACGATATCACACTTGCGTGGCACAAAGTGACGGCGCTAGCACAGACACGATGACACACTTGTGTGGCACATAATGACGGCGCTAGCACAGAAACGATGTCACACCTGCGTGGCATAAAGTGACGGCGCTAGCACAGAAACGATGTCACACTCGTGTGGCACAGAGTGACGGCGCTAGCACAGAAACGATGTCACACTCGCGTGGCACAAAGTGACGGCGCTAGCACAGAAACGATGTCACACTCGCGTGGCACAAAGTGACGGCGCTAGCACAGAAACGATGTCACATTCGCGTGGCACAATGTGACGGCCCTAGCACAAAAACGATGTCACATTCGCGTGGCACAAAGTGACGGCGCTAGCACAAAAACGATGTCACACTCGCGTTGCACAAAGTGACGGCGCTAGCACAGAAACGATGTCACACTTGCGTTGCACAAAGTGACGGCGCTAGCACAGAAACGATGTCACACTCGCATGGCACAAAGTGACGGCGCTAGCACAGAAACGTTGTCACACTTGCGTGGCACAAAGTGACGGCGCTAGCACAGAAACGATGTCACACTTGCGTGGCACCAAGTGACGGCGCTAGCACAGAAACGATGTTACATTCGCGTGGCACATAGTGACGGCGCTAGCACAGAAACGATGTCACATTCGCGTGGCACAACGTGACGGCGCTAGCACAAAAACGATGTCACACTCGCGTGGCACAAAGTGATGACGCTAGCACCGAAACAATGTCACACTCGCGTGGCACAAAGTGACGGCGTTGGAACAGAAACGATGTCACACTCGCGTGGCACAAAGTGACGGCGCTAGCACAGAAACGATGTCACACTCACGTTGCACAAAATAACAGCGCTAGCACCGAAACGATGTCACATTCGCGTGGCAAAAAGTGACGGCGCTAGAACAGAAACGTTGTCACACTTGCGTTGCAAAAAGTGACGGCGCAGGCACAGAAACGATGTCACACTAGCGTAACACAATGTGACAGCGCTAGCACAGAAATGATGTCACACTCGCGTGGCACAAAGTGACAGCGCTAGCACAGAAACGATGTCACACTTTCGTTGCACAAAGTGACGGCGCAGGCACAAAAAAGATGTCACACTCGCGTGGCACAAAGTGACGGCGCTAGCACAGAAACGATGTCAGACTTGCGTTGCACAAAGTGACGGTGCTAGCACAGAAACGATGTCACACTCGCGTCGCACAAAATGACGGCGCTAGCACAGAAACGATGTCACACAAGCATGGCACAAAGTGACGGAGCTAGCACAGAAACGATTTCACACTCGTGTGGCACAAAGTAAGGGCGCTAGCACAGACACGATGTCACACTCGTGTGGCACATAATGACGGCGCTAGCACAGAAGCGATATCACACTTGCGTGGCACAAAGTGACGGCGCTAGCACAGACACGATGTCACACTTGTGTGGCACATAATGACGGCGCTAGCACAGAAACGATGTCACACTTGCGTGGCATAAAGTGACGGCGCTAGCACAGAAACGATGTCACACTCGTGTGGCACAGAGTGACGGCGCTAGCACAGAAACGATGTCACACTCGCGTGGCACAAAGTGACGCGCTAGCACAGAAACGATGTCACACTCGCGTGGCACAAAGTGACGGCGCTAGCACAGAAACGATGTCACACTCACGTTGCACAAAATAACAGCGCTAGCACCGAAACGATGTCACATTCGCGTCTCAAAAAGTGACGGCGCTAGAACAGAAACGATGTCACACTTGCGTTGCACAAAGTGACGGCGCAGGCACAGAAACGATGTCACACTCGCGTGGCACAAAGTGACGGCGCTAGCACAGAAACGATGTCACACTCGCGTGGCAAAAAGTGACGGCGCTAGCACAGAAACGATGACACATTCGCGTGGCACAAAGTGACGGCGCTAGCACAGAAACGATGTCACACTCTTGTGGCACAAAGTGACTGCGCTAGCACAGAAACGATGTCACACTCGCGTGGCACAAAGTGACGGCGCTAGCACAGAAACGATGTCACATTCGCGTTGCACAAAGTGACGGCGCTAGCACAGAAACGAAGTCACACTCGCGTGGCACAAAGTGACGGCGCTAGCACAGAAACGATGTCACACTCGCGTGGCACAAAGTGACGGCGCTAGCACAAAAACGAAGTCACAGTCGCGTGGCACAAAGTGACGGCGCTAGCACAGAAACGATGTCACACTTGCGTTACACAAAGAGACGGCGCTAGCACAGAAACGATGTCACACTCGCATGGCACAAAGTGACGGCGCTAACACAGAAACGATGTCACACTCGCGTGGCACAAAGTGACGGCGTTAGCACAGAAACGATGTCACACTTGCGTGGCACAAAGTGACAGCGCTAGCACAGAAACGATGTCACACTCGTGTGGCACAAAGTGAGGGCGCTAGCACAGACACGATGTCACACTCGTGTGGCACATGATGATGGCGCTAGCACAAATACGATGTCACACTTGCGTGGCACAAAGTGAGGGCGCTGGCACAGACACGATGACACACTCGTGTGGCACATAATGACGGCGCTAGCACAGAAACGATATCACACTTGCGTGGCACAAAGTGACGGCGTTAGCACAGAAACGATGTCACACTTGCGTGGCACAAAGTGACAGCGCTAGCACAGAAACGATGTCACACTCGTGTGGCACAAAGTGAGGGCGCTAGCACAGAAACGATGTCACATTCGCGTGGCACAATGTGACGGCCCTAGCACAGAAACGATGTCACATTCGCGTGGCACAAAGTGACGGCGCTAGCACAAAAACGATGTAACACTCGCGTGGCACAAAGTGACGGCGCTAGCACAGAAACGATGTCACACTCGCATGGCACAAAGTGACGGCGCTAGCACAGAAACGAAGTCACACTCGCATGGCACAAAGTGACGGCGCTAGAACAGAAACGCTGTCTCACTTGTGTGGCACAAAGTGACGGCGCTAGCACAGAAACGATGTCACACTTGCGTAGCACAATGTGGCGGCGCTAGCACAGAAACGATGTCACACTCGCGTGGCACAAAGTGACGGCGCTTGCTCAGAAACAATTTCACACTCGCGTGGCACAAAATGATGGCGCTAGCACAGAAACGATGTCACAGTCGCGTGTCACAAAGTGCCGACGGTAGCACAGAATCGATGTCACACTCGCGTGGCATAAAGTGACGGCGCTGGCACAGAAACGATGTCACACTCGCTTAACACAAAGTGACGTCGCTAGCTCAGAAACGATGTCACACTCGCGTGGCACCAAGTGACGGCGCTAGCACAGAAACGATGTTACATTCGCGTGGCACATAGTGACGGCGCTAACACAGAAACGATGTCACATTCGCGTGGCACAACGTGACGGCGCTAGCACAAAAACGATGTCATACTCGCGTGGCACAAAGTGATGACGCTAGCACCGAAACAATGTCACACACGCGTGGCACAAAGTGACGGCGTTGGAACAGAAACGATGTCACACTCGCGTGGCAAAAAGTGACGGCGCTAGCACAGAAACGATGTCACACTCACGTTGCACAAAATAACAGCGCTAGCACCGAAACGATGTCACATTCGCATGGCAAAAAGTGACGGCGCTAGAACAGAAACGTTGTCACACTTGCGTTGCAAAAAGTGACGGCGCAGGCACAGAAACGATGTCACACTCGCGTAGCACAAAGATACGGCTCTAGCACAGAAACGATGTCACACTCGCGTGGCACAAAGTGACGGCGCTAGCACAAAAACGATGTCACACTAGCGTAACACAATGTGACAGCGCTAGCACAGAAATGATGTCACACTCGCGTGGCACAACGTGACAGCGCTAGCACAGAAACGATGTCACACTTTCGTTGCACAAAGTGACGGAGCAGGCACAAAAAAGATGTCACACTCGCGTGGCACAAAGTGACGGCGCTAGCACAGAAACGATGTCAGACTTGCGTTGCACAAAGTGACGGTGCTAGCACAGAAACGATGTCACACTCGCGTCGCACAAAATGACGGCGCTAGCACAGAAACGATGTCACACAAGCATGGCACAAAGTGACGGAGCTAGCACAGAAACGATTTCACACTCGTGTGGCACAAAGTGAGGGCGCTAGCACAGACACGATGTCACACTCGTGTGGCACATAATGACGGCGCTAGCACAGAAACGATATCACACTTGCGTGGCACAAAGTGACGGCGCTAGCACAGACACGATGTCACACTTGTGTGGCACATAATGACGGCGCTAGCACAGAAACGATGTCACACTTGCGTGGCATAAAGTGACGGCGCTAGCACAGAAACGATGTCACACTCGTGTGGCACAAAGTGACTGCGCTAGCACAAAAACGATGTCACACTTGCGTTGCACAAAGTGACGGCGCTAGCACAGAAACGATGTCAAACTCGCATGGCACAAAGTGACGGCGCTAGCACAGAAACGATGTCACACTTGCGTTGCACAAAGTGACGGTGCTAGCACAGAAACGATGTCACATTCGCGTGGCACAATGTGACGGCCCTAGCACAGAAACGATGTCACATTCGCGTGGCACAAAGTGACGGCGCTAGCACAAAAACGATGTCACACTCGCGTGGCACAAAGTGACGGCGCTAGCACAAAAACGATGTCACACTTGCGTTGCACAAAGTGACGGCGCTAGCACAGAAACGATGTCACACTCGCATGGCACAAAGTGACGGCGCTAGCACAGAAACGATGTCATACTTGCGTGGCACAAAGTGACGGCGCTAGCACAGAAACGATGTTACATTCGCGTGGCACATAGTGACGGCGCTAGCTCTGAAACGATGTCACATTCTCGTGGCACAACGTGACGGCGCTAACACAAAAACGATGTCACACTCGCGTGGCACAAAGTGATGGCGCTAGCACCGAAACGATGTCACACTCGCGTGGCACAAAGTGACGGCGTTAGCACAGCAACGATGTCACACTCGCGTGGCACAAAGTGACGGCGCTAGCACAGAAACGATGTCACACTCACGTTGCACAAAATTACAGCGCTAGCACCTAAACGATGTCACATTCGCGTCTCAAAAAGTGACGGCGCTAGAACAGAAACGATGTCACACTTGCGTTGCACAAAGTGACGGCGCAGGCACAGAAACGATGTCTCACACTCGCGTGGCACAAAGTGACGGCGCAAGCACAGAAACGATGCCACACAAGTATGGCACAAAGTGACGGCGCTAGCACAGAAACGATGTCACACTTGCGTTGCACAAAGTGACGGTGCAGGCACAGAAACGATGTCACATTTGCGTGGCAAAAAGTGACGGCGCAGGCACAGAAACGATGTCACACTCGCGTAGCACAAAGAGACGGCTCTAGCACAGAAACGATGTCACACTCGCGTGGCACAAAGTAACGGCGCTAGCAGAAAAACGATGTCACACTAGCGTAACACAAAGTAACAGCGCTAGCACAGAAATGATGTCACACTCGCGTGGCACAAAGTGACAGCGCTAGCACAGAAACGATGTCACACTTTCGTTGCACAAAGTGACGGCGCAGGCACAGAAACGATGTCAAACTCGCGTGGCACAAAGTGACGGCGCTAGCACAGAAACGATGTCAGACTTGCGTTGCACAAAGTGACGGTGCTAGCTTAGAAACGATGTCACACTCGCGTCGCACAAAGTGACGGCGCTAGCACAAAAACGATGTCACACTAGCGTAACACAAAGTAACAGCGCTAGCACAGAAATGATGTCACACTCGCGTGGCACAAAGTGAGGGCGCTAGCACAGAAACGATATCACACTTGTGTGGCACATAATGACGGCGCTAGCACAGAAACGATGTCACACTTGCGTGGCATAAAGTGACGGCGCTAGCACAGAAACGATGTCACACTCGTGTGGCACAGAGTGACGGCGCTAGCACAGAAACGATGTCACACTCGCGTGGCACAAAGTGACGGCGCTAGCACAGTAACGATATTACATTCGCGTGGCACAAAGTGACGGCGCTAGCACAGAAACGATGTCACACTCGCGTGGCACAAAGTGACGGCGCAAGCACAGAAACGATGTCACATTCGCGTGTCACAATGTGACGGCCCTAGCACAGAAACGATGTCACATTCGCGTGGCACAAAGTGACGGCGCTAGCACGAAAACGATGTCACACTCGCGTGGCACAAAGTGACGGCGCTAGCACAGAAACGATGTCACACTTGCATTGCACAAATTGACGGCGCTAGCACAGAAACGATGTCACACTCGGATGGCACAATAAGACGGCGCTAGCACAGAAACGATGTCACACTCGCGTGGCACAAAGTGACGATGCTAGCACAGAAACGATGTCACATTCGCGTGGCACAAAGTGACGGCGCTAGCACAGAAACGATGTCACACTCGCGATGCACAAAGTAACAGCGCTAGCACAGAAACGATGTCACATTCGCGTGGCAAAAAGTGACGGCGCAAGCACAGAAACGATGTCACACTTGCGTTGCACAAAGTGACGGCGCAGGCACAGAAACGATGTCACACTCGCGTGGCACAAAGTGACGGCGCTAGCACAGAAACGATGCCACACAAGCGAGGCACAAAGTAACGGCGCTAGCACAGAAACAATGTCACACTCGCGTGGCACAAAGTGACGGCGCTAGCACAGAAACGATGTCACACTTGCGTTTCACAAAGTGACGGCGCAGGCACAGAAACGATGTCACACTTGCGTTGCACAAAGTGACGGCGCAGGCACAGAAACGATGTCACACTCGCGTGGCACAAAGAGACGGCTCTAGCACAGAAACGATGTCACACTCGCGGGGCACAAAGTGACGGCGCTAGCACAGAAACGACGTCACACTTGCGTGGCAAAAAGTGTCGGCGCTAGCACAAAAAAGATGTCACACTCTCGTGGCATATAATGACGGTGCTAGCACAGAAACGTCACACTCGCGTGGCACCTAATAACGGCGATAGCACCGAAACGATGTCACACTCGAGTGGCACAAAGTGACGGCGCTAGCACAGAAACGATGTCACACTCGCGTGGCACAAAGTGACGGCGCTAGCACAGAAACGATGACACATTCGCGTGGCACAAAGTGACGGCGCTAGCACAGAAACGATGTCACACTCTTGTGGCACAAAGTGACTGCGCTAGCACAGAAACGATGTCACACTCGCGTGGCACAAAGTGACGGCGCTAGCACAGAAACGATGTCACATTCGCGTTGCACAAAGTGACGGCGCTAGCACAGAAACAATGTCACACTCGCGTGGCACATAATGACGGCGCTAGCACAGAAACGATGTCACACTTGCGTGGCATAAAGTGACGGCGCTAGCACAGAAACGATGTCACACTCGTGTGGCACAGAGTGACGGCGCTAGCACAGAAACGATGTCACACTCGCGTGGCACAAAGTGACGGCGCTAGCACAGTAACGATCATACATTCGCGTGGCACAAAGTGACGGCGCTAGCACAGAAACGATGTCACACTCGCGTGGCACAAAGTGACGGCGCAAGCACAGAAACGATGTCACATTCGCGTGTCACAATGAGACGGCCCTAGCACAGAAACGATGTCACATTCGCGTGGCACAAATTGACGGCGCTGGCACAGAAACGTTGTCACACTAGCGTGGCACAAAGTGACGGCTCTAGCACAGAAACGATGTCACACTCGCGTGGCACAAAGTGACGGCGCTAGCACAGAAACGATGTCACACTTGCGTGGCACAAGATGACAGCGCTAGCCCAGAAACGATGTCACACTCGCGTGGCACAAAGTGACGGCGCTAGCACAGAAACGATGTCTCACTTTCGTTGCACAAAGTGACGGCACAGGCTCAGAAACGATGTCGCACTCGCGTGGCACAAAGTGACGGCGCTAGCACAGAAATGATGTCAGACTTGCGTTGCACAAAGTGAAAGCGCTAGCACAGAAACGATGTCACACTCGCGTTGAAAAAAGTGACGGCGCTAGCACAGAAACGATGTCACACTCGCGTGGCACAAAGTAACGGCGCTAGCACAGAAACGATATCACACTCGCGTGGCATAAAGTGACGGCGCTAGCACAGAAACGATTTCACACTCGTGTGGCAAAGAGTGACGGCGCTAGCACAGAAACGATGTCACACTCGCGTGGCACAAAGTGACGGCGCTGTCACAGAAACGATGTCACATTCGCGTGGCACAAAGTGACGGCGCTAACACAGAAACGATGTCACACTTGCGTGGCACAAAGTGACGGCGCTAGCACAGAAACGATGTTACATTCGCGTGGCACAAAGTGACGGCGCTGGCACAGACACGATGTCACATTCGCGTGGCACAACGTGACGGCGCTAACACAAAAACGATGTCACATTAGCGTGGCACAAAGTGATGGCGCTAGCACCGAAACGATGTCACATTCGCGTGGCAAAAAGTGACGGCGCTAGAACAGAAACGATGTCACACTTGTGTTGCACAAAGTGACGGCGCAGGCACAGAAACGATGTCACTCAAGCGTGGCACAAAGTGACGGCGCTAGCACAGAAACGATGCCAAACAAGTATGGCACAAAGTGACGGCGCTAGCACAGAAACGATGTCACACTTGCGTTGCACAAAGTGACGGCGCAGGCACAGAAACGATGTCACATTCGCGTGGCAAAAAGTGACGGCGCAGGCACAGAAACGATGTCACACTCGCGTAGCTTAAAGAGACGGCTCTAGCACAGAAACGATGTCACACTCGCGTGGCACAAAGTGACGGCGCTAGCACAAAAACGATGTCACACTCGCGTTGCACAAAATAACAGCGCTAGCAACGAAACGATGTCACATTCGCGTGGCAAAAAGTGACGGCGCTAGAACAGAAACGATGTCACACTTGTGTTGCACAAAGTGACGGCGCAAGCACAGAAACGATGTCACTCTAGCGTGGCACAAAGTGACGGCGCTAGCACAGAAACGATGCCACACAAGTATGGCACAAAGTGACGGCGCTAGCACAGAAACGATGTCACACTTGCGTTGCACAAAGTGACGGCGCAGGCACAGAAACGATGTCACATTCGCGTGGCAAAAAGTGACGGCGCAGGCACAGAAACGATGTCACACTCGCGTAGCACAAAGAGACGGCTCTAGCACAGAAACGATGTCACACTCGCGTGGCACAAAGTGACGGCGCTAGCACAAAAACGATGTCACACTAGCGTAACACAAAGTGACAGCGCAAGCACAGAAACGATGTCACACTTTCGTTGCACAAAGTGACGGCGCAGGCACAGAAACGATATCACACTCGCGTGGCACAAAGTGACGGCGCTAGCACAGAAATGATGTCAGACTTGCGTTGCACAAAGTGACGGTGCTAGCACAGAAACGATGTCACACTCGCGTCGCACAAAGTGACGGCGCTAGCACAGAAACGATGTCACACAAGCATGGCACAAAGTGACGGCGCTAGCACAGAAACGATTCCACACTCGTGAGGCACAAAGTGAAGGCGCTAGCACAGACACGATGTCACACTCGTGTAGCACATAATGACGGCGCTAGCACAGAAACGATATCACACTTGCGTGGCACAAAGTGACGGCGCTAGCACAGACACGATGTCACACTTGTGTGGCACATAAAGACGGCACTAGCACAGAAACGATGTCACACTCGCATGGCACAAAGTGACGGCGCTAGCACAGAAACGTTGTCACACTTGCGTGGCACAAAGTGACGGCGCTAGCACAGAAACGATGTTACATTCGCGTGGCACATAGTGACGGCGCTAGCACAAAAACGATGTCACATTCGCGTGGCACAACGTGACGGCGCTAGCACAGAAACGATGTCACACTCGCGTGGCACAAAGTGACGGCGCTAGCACAGAAACGATATCACATTCGCGTGGCACAAAGTGACGGCGCTAGCACAGAAACGATGTCACACTCGCGTGGCACAAAGTGACGGCGCAAGCACAGAAACGATGTCACATTCGCGTGTCACAATGTGACGGCCCTAGCACAGAAACGATGTCACATTCGCGTGGCACAAAGTGACGGCGCTAGCACGAAAACGATGTCACACTCGCGTGGCACAAAGTGACGGCGCTAGCACAGAAACGATGTCACACTTGCATTGCACAAAGTGACGGCGCTAGCACAGAAACGATGTCACACTCGCATGGCACAAAGAGACGGCGCTAGCACAGAAACGATGTCACACTCGCGTGGCACAAAGTGACGTTGCTAGCACAGAAACGATGTCACATTCGCGTGGCACAAAGTGACGGCGCTAGCACAGAAACGATGTCACACTCGCGATGCACAAAGTAACAGCGCTAGCAGAGAAACGATGTCACATTCGCGTGGCAAAAAGTGACGGCGCTAGCACAGAAACGATGTCACACTTGCGTTGCACAAAGTGACGGCGCAGGCACAGAAACGATGTCACACTCGCGTGGCACAAAGTGACGGCGCTAGCACAGAAACGATGCCACACAAGCGAGGCACAAAGTAACGGCGCAGGCACAGAAACGATGTCACACTCGCGTGGCACAAAGAGACGGCTCTAGCACAGAAACGATGTCACACTCGCGGGGCCCAAAGTGACGGCGCTAGCACAGAAACGACGTCACACTTGCGTGGCAAAAAGTGACGGCGCTAGCACAAAAAAGATGTCACACTCTCGTGGCATATAATGACGGTGCTAGCACACAAACGTCACACTCGCGTGGCACTTAATAACGGCAATATCACCGAAACGATGTCACACTCGAGTGGCACAAAGTGACGGCGCTAGCACAGAAACGATGTCACACTCGCGTGGCACAAAGTGACGGCGCTAGCACAGAAACGATGACACATTCGCGTGGCACAAAGTGACGGCGCTAGCACAGAAACGATGTCACACTCTTGTGGCACAAAGTGACTGCGCTAGCACAGAAACGATGTACACACTCGCGTGGCACAAAGTGACGGCGCTAGCACAGAAACGATGTCACATTCGCGTAGCACAAAGTGACGGCGCTAGCACAGAAACGATGTCACACTCGCGTGGCACAAAGTGACGGCGCTAGCACAGAAACAATGTCAAACTCGCGTGGCACAAAGTGACGGCGCTAGCACAAAAACGAAGTCACAGTCGCGTGGCACAAAGTGACGGCGCTAGCACAGAAACGATGTCACACTTGCGTTACACAAAGAGACGGCGCTAGCACAGAAACGATGTCACACTCGCATGGCACAAAGTGACGGCGCTAACACAGAAACGATGTCACACTCGCGTGGCACAAAGTGACGGCGTTAGCACAGAAACGATGTCACACTTGCGTGGCACAACGTGACAGCGCTAGCACAGAAACGATGTCACACTCGTGTGGCACAAAGTGAGGGCGCTAGCACAGACACGATGTCACACTCGTGTGGCACATGAAGATGGCGCTAGCACAAAGACGATGTCACACTTGCGTGGCACAAAGTGAGGGCGCTGGCACAGACACGATGTCACACTCGTGTGGCACATAATGACGGCGCTAGCACAGAAACGATATCACACTTGCGTGGCACAAAGTGACGGCGCTAGCACAGACACGATGACACACTTGTGTGGCACATAATGACGGCGCTAGCACAGAAACGATGTCACACTTGCGTGGCATAAAGTGACGGCGCTAGCACAGAAACGATGTCACACTCGTGTGGCACAGAGTGACGGCGCTAGCACAGAAACGATGCCACACAAGCGAGGCACAAAGTAACGGCGCAGGCACAGAAACGATGTCACACTCGCGTGGCACAAAGAGACGGCTCTAGCACAGAAACGATGTCACACTCGCGGGGCCCAAAGTGACGGCGCTAGCACAGAAACGACGTCACACTTGCGTGGCAAAAAGTGACGGCGCTAGCACAAAAAAGATGTCACACTCTCGTGGCATATAATGACGGTGCTAGCACACAAACGTCACACTCGCGTGGCACCTAATAACGGCAATAGCACCGAAACGATGTCACACTCGAGTGGCACAAAGTGACGGCGCTAGCACAGAAACGATGTCACACTCGCGTGGCACAAAGTGACGGCGCTAGCACAGAAACGATGACACATTCGCGTGGCACAAAGTGACGGCGCTAGCACAGAATCGATGTCACACTCTTGTGGCACAAAGTGACTGCGCTAGCACAGAAACGATGTCACACTCGCGTGGCACAAAGTGACGGCGCTAGCACAGAAACGATGTCACATTCGCGTAGCACAAAGTGACGGCGCTAGCACAGAAACGATGTCACACTCGCGTGGCACAAAGTGACGGCGCTAGCACAGAAACAATGTCAAACTCGCGTGGCACAAAGTGACGGCGCTAGCACAAAAACGAAGTCACAGTCGCGTGGCACAAAGTGACGGCGCTAGCACAGAAACGATGTCACACTTGCGTTACACAAAGAGACGGCGCTAGCACAGAAACGATGTCACACTCGCATGGCACAAAGTGACGGCGCTAACACAGAAACGATGTCACACTCGCGTGGCACAAAGTGACGGCGTTAGCACAGAAACGATGTCACACTTGCGTGGCACAACGTGACAGCGCTAGCACAGAAACGATGTCACACTCGTGTGGCACAAAGTGAGGGCGCTAGCACAGACACGATGTCACACTCGTGTGGCACATGAAGATGGCGCTAGCACAAATACGATGTCACACTTGCGTGGCACAAAGTGAGGGCGCTGGCACAGACACGATGTCACACTCGTGTGGCACATAATGACGGCGCTAGCACAGAAACGATATCACACTTGCGTGGCACAAAGTGACGGCGCTAGCACAGACACGATGACACACTTGTGTGGCACATAATGACGGCGCTAGCACAGAAACGATGTCACACTTGCGTGGCATAAAGTGACGGCGCTAGCACAGAAACGATGTCACACTCGTGTGGCACAGAGTGACGGCGCTAGCACAGAAACGATGTCACACTCGCGTGGCACAAAGTGACGGCGCTAGCACAGAAACGATGTCACACTCTAGTGGCACAAAGTGACGGCGCTAGCACGGAAACGATGTCACACTCGCGTGGCACAAAGTGACGGCGCTAGCACAGAAACGATGTCACATTCGCGTGGCACAATGTGACGGCCCTAGCACAGAAACGATGTCACATTCGCGTGGCACAAAGTGACGGCGCTAGCACAATAACGATGTCACACTCGCGTGGCACAAAGTGACGGCGCTAGCACAGAAACGATGTCACACTTGCGTTGCACAAAGTGACGGCGCTAGCACAGAAACGATGTCACACTCGCATGGCACAAAGTGACGGCGCTAGCACAGAAACGTTGTCACACTTGCGTGGCACAAAGTGACGGCGCTAGCACAGAAACGATGTCACACTTGCGTGGCACCAAGTGACGGCGCTAGCACAGAAACGATGTTACATTCGCGTGGCACATAGTGACGGCGCTAGCACAGAAACGATGTCACATTCGCGTGGCACAACGTGACGGCGCTAGCACAAAAACGATGTCACACTCGCGTGGCACAAAGTGATGACGCTAGCACCGAAACAATGTCACACTCGCGTGGCTCAATGTGACGGCGTTGGAACAGAAACGATGTCACACTCGCGTGGCACAAAGTGACGGCGCTAGCACAGAAACGATGTCACACTCACGTTGCACAAAATAACAGCGCTAGCACCGAAACGATATCACATTCGCGTGGCAAAAAGTGACGGCGCTAGAACAGAAACGTTGTCACACTTGCGTTGCAAAAAGTGACGGCGCAGGCACAGAAACGATGTCACACTCGAGTAGCACAAAGATACGGCTCTAGCACAGAAACGTTGTCACACTCGCGTGGCACAAAGTGACGGCGCTAGCACAAAAACGATGTCACACTAGCGTAACACAATGTGACAGCGCTAGCACAGAAATGATGTCACACTCGCGTGGCACAAACTGACAGCGCTAGCACAGAAACGATGTCACACTTTCGTTGCACAAAGTGACGGCGCAGGCACAAAAAAGATGTCACACTCGCGTGGCACAAAGTGACGGCGCTAGCACAGAAACGATGTCAGACTTGCGTTGCACAAAGTGACGGTGCTAGCACAGAAACGATGTCACACTCGCGTCGCACAAAATGACGGCGCTAGCACAGAAACGATGTCACACAAGCATGGCACAAAGTGACGGAGCTAGCACAGAAACGATTTCACACTCGTGTGGCACAAAGTGAGGGCGCAAGCACAGACACGATGTCACACTAGTGTGGCACATAATGACGGCGCTAGCACAGAAACGATATCACACTTGCGTGGCACAAAGTGACGGCGCTAGCACAGAAACGATGTCACATTCGCGTTGCACAAAGTGACGGCGCTAGCACAGAAACAATGTCACACTCGCGTGGCACATAATGACGGCGCTAGCACAGAAACGATGTCACACTTGCGTGGCATAAAGTGACGGCGCTAGCACAGAAACGATGTCACACTCGTGTGGCACAGAGTGACGGCGCTAGCACAGAAACGATGTCACACTCGCGTGGCACAAAGTGACGGCGCTAGCACAGTAACGATATTACATTCGCGTGGCACAAAGTGACGGCGCTAGCACAGAAACGATGTCACACTCGCGTGGCACAAAGTGACGGCGCAAGCACAGAAACGATGTCACATTCGCGTGTCACAATGAGACGGCCCTAGCACAGAAACGATGTCACATTCGCGTGGCACAAAGTGACGGCGCTAGCACGAAAACGATGTCACACTCGCGTGGCACAAAGTGACGGCGCTAGCACAGAAACGATGTCCCACTTGCATTGCACAAAGTGACGGCGCTAGCACAGAAACGATGTCACACTCGCATGGCACAATAAGACGGCGCTGGCACAGAAACGATGTCACACTTGCGTGGCACAAAGTGACGATGCTAGCACAGAATCGATGTCACATTCGCGTGGCACAAAGTGACGGCGCTAGCACAGAAACGATGTCACACTCGCGATGCACAAAGTAACAGCGCTAGCACAGAAACGATGTCACATTCGCGTGGCAAAAAGTGACGGCGCAAGCACAGAAACGATGTCACACTTGCGTTGCACAAAGTGACGGCGCAGGCACAGAAACGATGTCACACTCGCGTGGCACAAAGTGACGGCGCTAGCACAGAAACGATGCCACACAAGCGAGGCACAAAGTAACGGCGCTAGCACAGAAACAATGTCACACTCGCGTGGCACAAAGTGACGGCGCTAGCACAGAAACGATGTCACACTTGCGTTTCACAAAGTGACGGCGCAGGCACAGAAACGATGTCACACTTGCGTTGCACAAAGTGACGGCGCAGGCACAGAAACGATGTCACACTCGCGTGGCACAAAGAGACGGCTCTAGCACAGAAACGATGTCACACTCGCGGGGCACAAAGTGACGGCGCTAGCACAGAAACGACGTCACACTTGCGTAGCAAAAAGTGACGGCGCTAGCACAAAAAAGATGTCACACTCTCGTGGCATATAATGACGGTGCTAGCACAGAAACGTCACACTCGCGTGGCACCTAATAACGGCGATAGCACCGAAACGATGTCACACTCGAGTGGCACAAAGTGACGGCGCTAGCACAGAAACGATGTCACACTCGCGTGGCACAAAGTGACGGCGCTAGCACAGAAACGATGACACATTCGCGTGGCACAAAGTGACGGCGCTAGCACAGAAACGATGTCACACTCTTGTGGCACAAAGTGACTGCGCTAGCACAGAAACGATGTCACACTCGCGTGGCACAAAGTGACGGCGCTAGCACAGAAACGATGTCACATTCGCGTTGCACAAAGTGACGGCGCTAGCACAGAAACGATGTCACACTCGCGTGGCACAAAGTGACGGCGCTAGCACAGAAACAATGTCACACTCGCGTGGCACAAAGTGACGGCGCTAGCACAGAAACGATGTCACACTTGCGTTACACAAAGAGACGGCGCTAGCACAGAAACGATGTCACACTCGCATGGCACAAAATGACGGCGCTATCACAGAAACGATGTCACACTCGCGTGGCACAAAGCGACGGCGTTAGCACAGAAACGATGTCACACTTGCGTGGCACAAAGTGACAGCGCTAGCACAGAAACGATGTCACACTCGTGTGGCACAAAGTGAGGGCGCTAGCACAGACACGATGTCACACTCGTGTGGCACATGATGATGGCGCTAGCACAAATACGATGTCACACTTGCGTGGCACAAAGTGACGGCGCTAGCACAGACACGATGTCACACTTGTGTGGCACATAATGACGGCGCTAGCACAGAAACGATGTCACACTTGCGTGGCACAAAGTGACGGCGCTAGCACAGAAACAATGTCACACTCGTGTGGCACAGAGTGACGGCGCTAGCACAGAAACGATGTCACACTCGCGTGGCACAAAGTGACGGCGCTAGCACAGAAACGATGTCACACTAGCGTGGCACAAAGTGACGGCGCTAGCACAGAAACGATGTCACACTTGCGTGGCACAAAGTGACGGCGCTAGCACAGAAACGATGTCACACTTGCGTGGCACAAAGTGACGGCGCTAGCACAGAAACAATGTCACACTCGTGTGGCACAGAGTGACGGCGCTAGCACAGAGACGTTGTCACACTTGCGTTGCACAAAGTGACGGCTCTAACACAGAAACGATGTCACACTTGCTTGGCACAAAGTGACGGCTCTAGCACAGAAACGATGTCACACTTGCGTGGCACAACGTGACGGCACAGGCACAGAAACGATGTCACACTCGCGTGGCACAAATTGACGGCGCTGGCACAGAAACGTTGTCACACTAGCGTGGCACAAAGTGACGGCTCTAGCACAGAAACGATGTCACACTCGCGTGGCACAAAGTGACGGCGCTAGCACAGAAACGATGTCACACTTGCGTGGCACAAGATGACAGCGCTAGCCCAGAAACGATGTCACACTCGCGTGGCACAAAGTGACGGCGCTAGCACAGAAACGATGTCTCACTTTCGTTGCACAAAGTGACGGCACAGGCTCAGAAACGATGTCGCACTCGCGTGGCACAAAGTGACGGCGCTAGCACAGAAATGATGTCAGACTTGCGTTGCACAAAGTGAAAGCGCTAGCACAGAAACGATGTCACACTCGCGTTGAAAAAAGTGACGGCGCTAGCACAGAAACGATGTCACACTCGCGTGGCACAAAGTAACGGCGCTAGCACAGAAACGATATCACACTCGCGTGGCATAAAGTGACGGCGCTAGCACAGAAACGATTTCACACTCGTGTGGCACAGAGTGACGGCGCTAGCACAGAAACGATGTCACACTCGCGTGGCACAAAGTGACGGCGCTGTCACAGAAACGATGTCACATTCGCGTGGCACAAAGTGACGGCGCTAACACAGAAACGATGTCACACTTGCGTGGCACAAAGTGACGGCGCTAGCACAGAAACGATGTTACATTCGCGTGGCACAAAGTGACGGCGCTGGCACAGACACGATGTCACATTCGCGTGGCACAACGTGACGGCGCTAACACAAAAACGATGTCACATTAGCGTGGCACAAAGTGATGGCGCTAGCACCGAAACGATGTCACATTCGCGTGGCAAAAAGTGACGGCGCTAGAACAGAAACGATGTCACACTTGTGTTGCACAAAGTGACGGCGCAGGCACAGAAACGATGTCACTCTAGCGTGGCACAAAGTGACGGCGCTAGCACAGAAACGATGCCACACAAGTATGGCACAAAGTGACGGCGCTAGCACAGAAACGATGTCACACTTGCGTTGCACAAAGTGACGGCGCAGGCACAGAAACGATGTCACATTCGCGTGGCAAAAAGTGACGGCGCAGGCACAGAAACGATGTCACACTCGCGTAGCTTAAAGAGACGGCTCTAGCACAGAAACGATGTCACACTCGCGTGGCACAAAGTGACGGCGCTAGCACAAAAACGATGTCACACTCGCGTTGCACAAAATAACAGCGCTAGCAACGAAACGATGTCACATTCGCGTGGCAAAAAGTGACGGCGCTAGAACAGAAACGATGTCACACTTGTGTTGCACAAAGTGACGGCGCAGGCACAGAAACGATGTCACTCTAGCGTGGCACAAAGTGACGGCGCTAGCACAGAAACGATGCCACACAAGTAGGGCACAAAGTGACGGCGCTAGCACAGAAACGATGTCACACTTGCGTTGCACAAAGTGACGGCGCAGGCACAGAAACGATGTCACATTCGCGTGGCAAAAAGTGACGGCGCAGGCACAGAAACGATGTCACACTCGCGTAGCACAAAGAGACGGCTCTAGCACAGAAACGATGTCACACTCGCGTGGCACAAAGTGACGGCGCTAGCACAAAAACGATGTCACACTAGCGTAACACAAAGTGACAGCGCAAGCACAGAAACGATGTCACACTTTCGTTGCACAAAGTGACGGCGCAGGCACAGAAACGATGTCACACTCGCGTGGCACAAAGTGACGGCGCTAGCACAGAAATGATGTCAGACTTGCGTTGCACAAAGTGACGGTGCTAGCACAGAAACGATGTCACACTCGCGTCGCACAAAGTGACGGCGCTAGCACAGAAACGATGTCACACAAGCATGGCACAAAGTGACGGCGCTAGCACAGAAACGATTCCACACTCGTGAGGCACAAAGTGAAGGCGCTAGCACAGACACGATGTCACACTCGTGTAGCACATAATGACGGCGCTAGCACAGAAACGATATCACACTTGCGTGGCACAAAGTGACGGCGCTAGCACAGACACGATGTCACACTTGTGTGGCACATAAAGACGGCACTAGCACAGAAACGATGTCACACTCGCATGGCACAAAGTGACGGCGCTAGCACAGAAACGTTGTCACACTTGCGTGGCACAAAGTGACGGCGCTAGCACAGAAACGATGTTACATTCGCGTGGCACATAGTGACGGCGCTAGCACAAAAACGATGTCACATTCGCGTGGCACAACGTGACGGCGCTAGCACAGAAACGATGTCACACTCGCGTGGCACAAAGTGACGGCGCTAGCACAGAAACGATATCACATTCGCGTGGCACAAAGTGACGGCGCTAGCACAGAAACGATGTCACACTCGCGTGGCACAAAGTGACGGCGCAAGCACAGAAACGATGTCACATTCGCGTGTCACAATGTGACGGCCCTAGCACAGAAACGATGTCACATTCGCGTGGCACAAAGTGACGGCGCTAGCACGAAAACGATGTCACACTCGCGTGGCACAAAGTGACGGCGCTAGCACAGAAACGATGTCACACTTGCATTGCACAAAGTGACGGCGCTAGCACAGAAACGATGTCACACTCGCATGGCACAAAGAGACGGCGCTAGCACAGAAACGATGTCACACTCGCGTGGCACAAAGTGACGTTGCTAGCACAGAAACGATGTCACATTCGCGTGGCACAAAGTGACGGCGCTAGCACAGAAACGATGTCACACTCGCGATGCACAAAGTAACAGCGCTAGCACAGAAACGATGTCACATTCGCGTGGCAAAAAGTGACGGCGCTAGCACAGAAACGATGTCACACTTGCGTTGCACAAAGTGACGGCGCAGGCACAGAAACGATGTCACACTCGCGTGGCACAAAGTGACGGCGCTAGCACAGAAACGATGCCACACAAGCGAGGCACAAAGTAACGGCGGTGGCACAGAAACGATGTCACACTCGCGTGGCACAAAGAGACGGCTCTAGCACAGAAACGATGTCACACTCGCGGGGCCCAAAGTGACGGCGCTAGCACAGAAACGACGTCACACTTGCGTGGCAAAAAGTGACGGCGCTAGCACAAAAAAGATGTCACACTCTCGTGGCATATAATGACGGTGCTAGCACACAAACGTCACACTCGCGTGGCACTTAATAACGGCAATATCACCGAAACGATGTCACACTCGAGTGGCACAAAGTGACGGCGCTAGCACAGAAACGATGTCACACTCGCGTGGCACAAAGTGACGGCGCTAGCACAGAAACGATGACACATTCGCGTGGCACAAAGTGACGGCGCTAGCACAGAAACGATGTCACACTCTTGTGGCACAAAGTGACTGCGCTAGCACAGAAACGATGTACACACTCGCGTGGCACAAAGTGACGGCGCTAGCACAGAAACGATGTCACATTCGCGTAGCACAAAGTGACGGCGCTAGCACAGAAACGATGTCACACTCGCGTGGCACAAAGTGACGGCGCTAGCACAGAAACAATGTCAAACTCGCGTGGCACAAAGTGACGGCGCTAGCACAAAAACGAAGTCACAGTCGCGTGGCACAAAGTGACGGCGCTAGCACAGAAACGATGTCACACTTGCGTTACACAAAGAGACGGCGCTAGCACAGAAACGATGTCACACTCGCATGGCACAAAGTGACGGCGCTAACACAGAAACGATGTCACACTCGCGTGGCACAAAGTGACGGCGTTAGCACAGAAACGATGTCACACTTGCGTGGCACAACGTGACAGCGCTAGCACAGAAACGATGTCACACTCGTGTGGCACAAAGTGAGGGCGCTAGCACAGACACGATGTCACACTCGTGTGGCACATGAAGATGGCGCTAGCACAAAGACGATGTCACACTTGCGTGGCACAAAGTGAGGGCGCTGGCACAGACACGATGTCACACTCGTGTGGCACATAATGACGGCGCTAGCACAGAAACGATATCACACTTGCGTGGCACAAAGTGACGGCGCTAGCACAGACACGATGACACACTTGTGTGGCACATAATGACGGCGCTAGCACAGAAACGATGTCACACTTGCGTGGCATAAAGTGACGGCGCTAGCACAGAAACGATGTCACACTCGTGTGGCACAGAGTGACGGCGCTAGCACAGAAACGATGCCACACAAGCGAGGCACAAAGTAACGGCGCAGGCACAGAAACGATGTCACACTCGCGTGGCACAAAGAGACGGCTCTAGCACAGAAACGATGTCACACTCGCGGGGCCCAAAGTGACGGCGCTAGCACAGAAACGACGTCACACTTGCGTGGCAAAAAGTGACGGCGCTAGCACAAAAAAGATGTCACACTCTCGTGGCATATAATGACGGTGCTAGCACACAAACGTCACACTCGCGTGGCACCTAATAACGGCAATAGCACCGAAACGATGTCACACTCGAGTGGCACAAAGTGACGGCGCTAGCACAGAAACGATGTCACACTCGCGTGGCACAAAGTGACGGCGCTAGCACAGAAACGATGACACATTCGCGTGGCACAAAGTGACGGCGCTAGCACAGAATCGATGTCACACTCTTGTGGCACAAAGTGACTGCGCTAGCACAGAAACGATGTCACACTCGCGTGGCACAAAGTGACGGCGCTAGCACAGAAACGATGTCACATTCGCGTAGCACAAAGTGACGGCGCTAGCACAGAAACGATGTCACACTCGCGTGGCACAAAGTGACGGCGCTAGCACAGAAACAATGTCAAACTCGCGTGGCACAAAGTGACGGCGCTAGCACAAAAACGAAGTCACAGTCGCGTGGCACAAAGTGACGGCGCTAGCACAGAAACGATGTCACACTTGCGTTACACAAAGAGACGGCGCTAGCACAGAAACGATGTCACACTCGCATGGCACAAAGTGACGGCGCTAACACAGAAACGATGTCACACTCGCGTGGCACAAAGTGACGGCGTTAGCACAGAAACGATGTCACACTCGTGTGGCACAAAGTGAGGGCGCTAGCACAGACACGATGTCACACTCGTGTGGCACATGAAGATGGCGCTAGCACAAATACGATGTCACACTTGCGTGGCACAAAGTGAGGGCGCTGGCACAGACACGATGTCACACTCGTGTGGCACATAATGACGGCGCTAGCACAGAAACGATATCACACTTGCGTGGCACAAAGTGACGGCGCTAGCACAGACACGATGACACACTTGTGTGGCACATAATGACGGCGCTAGCACAGAAACGATGTCACACTTGCGTGGCATAAAGTGACGGCGCTAGCACAGAAACGATGTCACACTCGTGTGGCACAGAGTGACGGCGCTAGCACAGAAACGATGTCACACTCGCGTGGCACAAAGTGACGGCGCTAGCACAGAAACGATGTCACACTCTAGTGGCACAAAGTGACGGCGCTAGCACGGAAACGATGTCACACTCGCGTGGCACAAAGTGACGGCGCTAGCACAGAAACGATGTCACATTCGCGTGGCACAATGTGACGGCCCTAGCACAGAAACGATGTCACATTCGCGTGGCACAAAGTGACGGCGCTAGCACAATAACGATGTCACACTCGCGTGGCACAAAGTGACGGCGCTAGCACAGAAACGATGTCACACTTGCGTTGCACAAAGTGACGGCGCTAGCACAGAAACGATGTCACACTCGCATGGCACAAAGTGACGGCGCTAGCACAGAAACGATGTCACACTTGCGTGGCACAAAGTGACGGCGCTAGCACAGAAACGATGTCACACTTGCGTGGCACCAAGTGACGGCGCTAGCACAGAAACGATGTTACATTCGCGTGGCACATAGTGACGGCGCTAGCACAGAAACGATGTCACATTCGCGTGGCACAACGTGACGGCGCTAGCACAAAAACGATGTCACACTCGCGTGGCACAAAGTGATGACGCTAGCACCGAAACAATGTCACACTCGCGTGGCACAATGTGACGGCGTTGGAACAGAAACGATGTCACACTCGCGTGGCACAAAGTGACGGCGCTAGCACAGAAACGATGTCACACTCACGTTGCACAAAATAACAGCGCTAGCACCGAAACGATATCACATTCGCGTGGCAAAAAGTGACGGCGCTAGAACAGAAACGTTGTCACACTTGCGTTGCAAAAAGTGACGGCGCAGGCACAGAAACGATGTCACACTCGAGTAGCACAAAGATACGGCTCTAGCACAGAAACGTTGTCACACTCGCGTGGCACAAAGTGACGGCGCTAGCACAAAAACGATGTCACACTAGCGTAACACAATGTGACAGCGCTAGCACAGAAATGATGTCACACTCGCGTGGCACAAACTGACAGCGCTAGCACAGAAACGATGTCACACTTTCGTTGCACAAAGTGACGGCGCAGGCACAAAAAAGATGTCACACTCGCGTGGCACAAAGTGACGGCGCTAGCACAGAAACGATGTCAGACTTGCGTTGCACAAAGTGACGGTGCTAGCACAGAAACGATGTCACACTCGCGTCGCACAAAATGACGGCGCTAGCACAGAAACGATGTCACACAAGCATGGCACAAAGTGACGGAGCTAGCACAGAAACGATTTCACACTCGTGTGGCACAAAGTGAGGGCGCAAGCACAGACACGATGTCACACTAGTGTGGCACATAATGACGGCGCTAGCACAGAAACGATATCACACTTGCGTGGCACAAAGTGACGGCGCTAGCACAGACACGATGTCACACTTGTGTGGCACATAATGACGGCGCTAGCACAGAAATGATGTCACACTTGCGTGGCATAAAGTGACGGCGCTAGCACAGAAACGATGTCACACTCGTGTGGCACAGAGTGACGGCGCTAGCACAGAAACGATGTCACACTCGCGTGGCACAAAGTGACGCGCTAGCACAGAAACGATGTCACATTCGCGTGGCACAATGTGACGGCCCTAGCACAGAAACGATGTCACATTCGCGTGGCACAAAGTGACGGCGCTAGCACAAAAACGATGTCACACTCGCGTGGCACAATGTGACGGCGCTAGCACAAAAACGATGTCACACTTGCGTTACACAAAGTGACGGCGCTAGCACAGAAACGATGTCACACTCGCATGGCACAAAGTGACGGCGCTAGCACAGAAACGTTGTCACACTTGCGTGGCACAAAGTGACGGCGCTAGCACAGAAACGATGTCACACTTGCGTGGCACAAAGTGACGGCGCTAGCACAGAAACGATGTTACATTCGCGTGGCACATAGTGACGGCGCTAGCACTGAAACGATGTCACATTCGCGTGGCACAACGTGACGGCGCTAGCACAAAAACGATGTTACACTCGCGTGGCACAAAGTGATGGCGCTAGCACCGAAACGATGTCACACTCGCGTGGCACAAAGTGACGGCGTAAGCACAGCAACGATGTCACACTCGCGTGGCACAAAGTGACGGCGCTAGCACAGAAACGATGTCACACTCACGTTGCACAAAATAACAGCGCTAGCACCGAAACGATGTCACATTCGCGTCTCAAAAAGTGACGGCGCTAGAACAGAAACGATGTCACACTTGCGTTGCACAAAGTGACGGCGCAGGCACAGAAACGATGTCACACTCGCGTGGCACAAAGTGACGGCGCAAGCACAGAAACGATGCCACACAAGTATGGCACAAAGTGACGGCGCTAGCACAGAAACGATGTCACACTTGCGTTGCACAAAGTGACGGTGCAGGCACAGAAACGATGTCACATTTGCGTGGCAAAAAGTGACGGCGCAGGCACAGAAACGATGTCACACTCGCGTAGCACAAAGAGACGGCTCTAGCACAGAAACGATGTCACACTCGCGTCGCACAAAGTGACGGCGCTAGCACAAAAACGATGTCACACTAGCGTAACACAAAGTAACAGCGCTAGCACAGAAATGATGTCACACTCGCGTGGCACAAAGTGACAGCGCTAGCACAGAAACGATGTCACACTTTCGTTGCACAAAGTGACGGCGCAGGCACAGAAACGATGTCACACTCGTGTGGCACAAAGTGAGGGCGCTAGCACAGACACGATGTCACACTCGTGTGGCACATAATGACGGCGCTAGCACAGAAACGATATCACACTTGTGTGGCACATAATGACGGCGCTAGCACAGAAACGATGTCACACTTGCGTGGCATAAAGTGACGGCGCTAGCACAGAAACGATGTCACACTCATGTGGCACAGAGTGACGGCGCTAGCACAGAAACGATGTCACACTCGCGTGGCACAAAGTGACGGCGCTAGCACAGAAACGATATCACATTCGCGTGGCACAAAGTGACGGCGCAAGCACAGAAACGATGTCACATTCGCGTGTCACAATGTGACGGCCCTAGCACAGAAACGATGTCACATTCGCGTGGCACAAAGTGACGGCGCTAGCACGAAAACGATGTCACACTCGCGTGGCACAAAATGACGGCGCTAGCACAGAAACGATGTCACACTTGCATTGCACAAAGTGACGGCGCTAGCACAGAAACGATGTCACACTCGCATGGCACAAAGAGACGGCGCTAGCACAGAAACGATGTCACACTCGCGTGGCACAAAGTGACGTTGCTAGCACAGAAACGATGTCACATTCGCGTGGCACAAAGTGACGGCGCTAGCACAGAAACGATGTCACACTCGCGATGCACAAAGTAACAGCGCTAGCACAAAAACGATGTCACATTCGCGTGGCAAAAAGTGACGGCGCAAGCACAGAAACGATGTCACACTTGCGTTGCACAAAGTGACGGCGCAGGCACAGAAACGATGTCACACTCGCGTGGCACAAATGACGGCGCTAGCACAGAAACGATGCCACACAAGCGAGGCACAAAGTAACGGCGCTAGCACAGAAACAATGTCACACTCGCGTGGCACAAAGTGACGGCGCTAGCACAGAAACGATGTCACACTTGCGTTTCACAAAGTGACGGCGCAGGCACAGAAACGATATCACACTTGCGTTGCACAAAGTGACGGCGCAGGCACAGAAACGATGTCACACTCGCGTGGCACAAAGAGACGGCTCTAGCACAGAAACGATGTCACACTCGCGGGGCACAAAGTGACAGCGCTAGCACAGAAACGACGTCACACTTGCGTGGCAAAAAGTGACGGCGCTAGCACAAAAAAGATGTCACACTCTCGTGGCATATAATGACGGTGCTAGCACAGAAACGTCACACTCGCGTGGCACCTAATATTGGCGATAGCACCGAAACGATGTCACACTCGAGTGGCACAAAGTGACGGCGCTAGCACAGAAACGATGTCACACTCGCGTGGCACAAAGTGACGGCGCTAGCACAGAAACGATGACACATTCGCTTGGCACAAAGTGACGGCGCTGGCACAGAAACGATGTCACACTCTTGTGGCACAAAGTGACTGCGCTAGCACAGAAACGATGTCACACTCGCGTGGCACAAAGTGACGGCGCTAGCACAGAAACGATGTCACATTCGCGTTGCACATAATGACGGCGCTAGCACAGAAACGATATCACACTTGCGTGGCACAAAGTGACGGCGCTAGCACAGACACGATGTCACACTTGTGTGGCACATAATGACGGCGCTAGCACAGAAACGATGTCACACTTGCGTGGCATAAAGTGACGGCGCTAGCACAGAAACGATGTCACACTCGTGTGGCACAGAGTGACGGCGCTAGCACAGAAACGATGTCACACTCGCGTGGCACAAAGTGACGCGCTAGCACAGAAACGATGTCACACTCGCGTGGCACAAAGTGACGGCGCTAGCACGGAAACGATGTCACACTCGCGTGGCACAAAGTGACGGCGCTAGCACAGAAACGATGTCACATTCGCGTGGCACAATGTGACGGCCCTAGCACAGAAACGATGTCACATTCGCGTGGCACAAAGTGACGGCGCTAGCACAAAAACGATGTCACACTCGCGTGCCACAATGTGACGGCGCTAGCACAAAAACGATGTCACACTTGCGTTACACTAAGTGACGGCGCTAGCACAGAAACGATGTCAAACTCGCATGGCACAAAGTGACGGCGCTAGCACAGAAACGTTGTCACACTTGCGTGGCACAAAGTGACGGCGCTAGCACAGAAACGATGTCACACTTGCGTGGCACAAAGTGACGGCGCTAGCACAGAAACGATGTTACATTCGCGTGGCACATAGTGACGGCGCTAGCACTGAAACGATGTCACATTCGCGTGGCACAACGTGACGGCGCTAGCACAAAAACGATGTCACACTCGCGTGGCACAAAGTGACGGCGTTAGCACAGCAACGATGTCACACTCGCGTGGCACAAAGTGACGGCGCTAGCACAGAAACGATGTCACACTCACGTTGCACAAAATAACAGCGCTAGCAACGAAACGATGTCACATTCGCGTCTCAAAAAGTGACGGCGCTAGAACAGAAACGATGTCACACTTGCGTTGCACAAAGTGACGGCGCAGGCACAGAAACGATGTCACACTCGCGTGGCACAAAGTGACGGCGCAAGCACAGAAACGATGCCACACAAGTATGGCACAAAGTGACGGCGCTAGCACAGAAACGATGTCACACTTGCGTTGCACAAAGTGACGGTGCAGGCACAGAAACGATGTTACATTTGCGTGGCAAAAAGTGACGGCGCAGGCACAGAAACGATGTCACACTCGCGTAGCACAAAGAGACGGCTCTAGCACAGAAACGATGTCACACTCGCGTGGCACAAAGTGACGGCGCTAGCACAAAAACGATGTCACACTAGCGTAACACAAAGTAACAGCGCTAGCACAGAAATGATGTCACACTCGCGTGGCACAAAGTGACAGCGCTAGCACAGAAACGATGTCACACTTTCGTTGCACAAAGTGACGGCGCAGGCACAGAAACGATGTCACACTCGCGTGGCACAAAGTGACGGCGCTAGCACAGAAACGATGTCAGACTTGCGTTGCACAAAGTGACGGTGCTAGCTTAGAAACGATGTCACACTCGCGTCGCACAAAGTGACGGCGCTAGCACAAAAACGATGTCACACTAGCGTAACACAAAGTAACAGCGCTAGCACAGAAATGATGTCACACTCGCGTGGCACAAAGTGACAGCGCTAGCACAGAAACGATGTCACACTTTCGTTGCACAAAGTGACGGCGCAGGCACAGAAACGATGTCACACTCGTGTGGCACAAAGTGGAGGCGCTAGCACAGACACGATGTCACACTCGTGTGGCACATAATGACGGCGCTAGCACAGAAACGATATCACACTTGTGTGGCACATAATGACGGCGCAAGCACAGAAACGATGTCACACTTGCGTGGCATAAAGTGACGGCGCAAGCACCGAAACGATGTAACACTCGCGTGGCACAAAGTGACGGCGTTAGCACAGCAACGATGTCACACACGCGTGGCACAAAGTGACGGCGCTAGCACAGAAACGATGTCAGACTCACGTTGCACAAAATAACAGCGCTAGCACCGAAACGATGTCACATTCGCGTCTCAAAAAGTGACGGCGCTAGAACAGAAACGATGTCACACTTGCGTTGCACAAAGTGACGGCGCAGGCACAGAAACGATGTCACACTCGCGTGGCACAAAGTGACGGCGCAAGCACAGAAACGATGCCACACAAGTATGGCACAAAGTGACGGCGCTAGCACAGAAACGATGTCACACTTGCGTTGCACAAAGTGACGGTGCAGGCACAGAAACGATGTCACATTTGCGTGGCAAAAAGTGACGGCGCAGGCACAGAAACGATGTCACACTCGCGTAGCACAAAGAGACGGCTCTAGCACAGAAACGATGTCACACTCGCGTGGCACAAAGTGACGGCGCTAGCACAAAAACGATGTCACACTAGCGTAACACAAAGTAACAGCGCTAGCACAGAAATGATGTCACACTCGCGTGGCACAAAGTGACAGCGCTAGCACAGAAACGATGTCACACTTTCGTTGCACAAAGTGACGGCGCAGGCACAGAAACGATGTCACACTCGCGTGGCACAAAGTGACGGCGCTAGCACAGAAACGATGTCAGACTTGCGTTGCACAAAGTGACGGTGCTAGCTTAGAAACGATGTCACACTCGCGTCGCACAAAGTGACGGCGCTAGCACAAAAACGATGTCACACTAGCGTAACACAAAGTAACAGCGCTAGCACAGAAATGATGTCACACTCGCGTGGCACAAAGTGACAGCGCTAGCACAGAAACGATGTCACACTTTCGTTGCACAAAGTGACGGCGCAGGCACAGAAACGATGTCACACTCGTGTGGCACAAAGTGAGGGCGCTAGCACAGACACGATGTCACACTCGTGTGGCACATAATGACGGCGCTAGCACAGAAACGATATCACACTTGTGTGGCACATAATGACGGCGCTAGCACAGAAACGATGTCACACTTGCGTGGCATAAAGTGACGGCGCTAGCACAGAAACGATGTCACACTCGTGTGGCACAGAGTGACGGCGCTAGCACAGAAACGATGTCACACTCGCGTGGCACAAAGTGACGGCGCTAGCACAGAAACGATGTCACACTCGCGAGGCACAAAGTGACGGCGCAAGCACAGAAACGATGTCACATTCGCGTGTCACAATGTGACGGCCCTAGCACAGAAACGATGTCACATTCGCGTGGCACAAAGTGACGGCGCTAGCACGAAAACGATGTCACACTCGCGTGGCACAAAATGACGGCGCTAGCACAGAAACGATGTCACACTTGCATTGCACAAAGTGACGGCGCTAGCACAGAAACGATGTCACACTCGCATGGCACAAAGAGACGGCGCTAGCACAGAAACGATGTCACACTCGCGTGGCACAAAGTGACGTTGCTAGCACAGAAACGATGTCACATTCGCGTGGCACAAAGTGACGGCGCTAGCACAGAAACGATGTCACACTCGCGATGCACAAAGTAACAGCGCTAGCACAAAAACGATGTCACATTCGCGTGGCAAAAAGTGACGGCGCAAGCACAGAAACGATGTCACACTTGCGTTGCACAAAGTGACGGCGCAGGCACAGAAACGATGTCACACTCGCGTGGCACAAAGTGACGGCGCTAGCACAGAAACGATGCCACACAAGCGAGGCACAAAGTAACGGCGCTAGCACAGAAACAATGTCACACTCGCGTGGCACAAAGTGACGGCGCTAGCACAGAAACGATGTCACACTTGCGTTTCACAAAGTGACGGCGCAGGCACAGAAACGATGTCACACTTGCGTTGCACAAAGTGACGGCGCAGGCACAGAAACGATGTCACACTCGCGTGGCACAAAGAGACGGCTCTAGCACAGAAACGATGTCACACTCGCGGGGCACAAAGTGACGGCGCTAGCACAGAAACGACGTCACACTTGCGTGGCAAAAAGTAACGGCGCTAGCACAAAAAAGATGTCACACTCGCGTGGCACAAAGTGACGGCGCTAGCACGGAAACGATGTCACACTCGCATGGCACAAAGTGACGGCGCTAGCACAGAAACGATGTCACATTCGCGTGGCACAATGTGACGGCCCTAGCACAGAAACGATGTCACATTCGCGTGGCACAAAGTGACGGCGCTAGCACAAAAACGATGTCACACTCGCGTGGCACAATGTGACGGCGCTAGCACATAACCGATGTCACACTTGCGTTACACAAAGTGACGGCGCTAGCACAGAAACGATGTCACACTCGCATGGCACAAAGTGACGGCGCTAGCACAGAAACGTTGTCACACTTGCGTGGCACAATGTGACGGCGCTAGCACAGAAACGATGTCACACTTGCGTGGCACAAAGTGACGGCGCTAGCACAGAAACGATGTTACATTCGCGTGGCACATAGTGACGGCGCTAGCACTGAAACGATGTCACATTCGCGTGGCACAACGTGACGGCGCTAGCACAAAAACGATGTTACACTCGCGTGGCACAAAGTGATGGCGCTAGCACCGAAACGATGTCACACTCGCGTGGCACAAAGTGACGGCGTTAGCACAGCAACGATGTCACACTCGCGTGGCACAAAGTGACGGCGCTAGCACAGAAACGATGTCACACTCACGTTGCACAAAATAACAGCGCTAGCACCGAAACGATGTCACATTCGCGTCTCAAAAAGTGACGGCGCTAGAACAGAAACGATGTCACACTTGCGTTGCACAAAGTGACGGCGCAGGCACAGAAACGATGTCACACTCGCGTGGCACAAAGTGACGGCGCTAGCACAGAAACGATGTCACACTCGCGATGCACAAAGTAACAGCGCTAGCACAGAAACGATGTCACATTCGCGTGGCAAAAAGTGACGGCGCTAGCACAGAAACGATGTCACACTTGCGTTGCACAAAGTGACGGTGCAGGCACAGAAACGATGTCACATTTGCGTGGCAAAAAGTGACGGCGCAGGCACAGAAACGATGTCACACTCGCGTAGCACAAAGAGACGGCTCTAGCACAGAAACGATGTCACACTCGCGTGGAACAAAGTGACGGCGCCAGCACAAAAACGATGTCACACTAGCGTAACACAAAGTAACAGCGCTAGCACAGAAATGATGTCACACTCGCGTGGCACAAAGTGACAGCGCTAGCACAGAAACGATGTCACACTTTCGTTGCACAAAGTGACGGCGCAGGCACAGAAACGATGTCACACTCGCGTGGCACAAAGTGACGGCGCTAGCACAGAAACGATGTCAGACTTGCGTTGCACAAAGTGACGGTGCTAGCTTAGAAACGATGTCACACTCGCGTCGCACAAAGTGACGGCGCTAGCACAAAAACGATGTCACACTAGCGTAACACAAAGTAACAGCGCTAGCACAGAAATGATGTCACACTCGCGTGGCACAAAGTGACAGCGCTAGCACAGAAACGATGTCACACTTTCGTTGCACAAAGTGACGGCGCAGGCACAGAAACGATGTCACACTCGTGTGGCACAAAGTGGAGGCGCTAGCACAGACACGATGTCACACTCGTGTGGCACATAATGACGGCGCTAGCACAGAAACGATATCACACTTGTGTGGCACATAATGACGGCGCAAGCACAGAAACGATGTCACACTTGCGTGGCATAAAGTGACGGCGCTAGCACCGAAACGATGTCACACTCGCGTGGCACAAAGTGACGGCGTTAGCACAGCAACGATGTCACACTCGCGTGGCACAAAGTGACGGCGCTAGCTCAGAAACGATGTCACACTCACGTTGCACAAAATAACAGCGCTAGCACCGAAACGATGTCACATTCGCGTCTCAAAAAGTGACGGCGCTAGAACAGAAACGATGTCACACTTGCGTTGCACAAAGTGACGGCGCAGGCACAGAAACGATGTCACACTCGCGTGGCACAAAGTGACGGCGCTAGCACAGAAACGATGCCACACAAGTATGGCACAAAGTGACGGCGCTAGCACAGAAACGATGTCACACTTGCGTTGCACAAAGTGACGGTGCAGGCACAGAAACGATGTCACATTTGCGTGGCAAAAAGTGACGGCGCAGGCACAGAAACGATGTCACACTCGCGTAGCCCAAAGAGACGGCTCTAGCACAGAAACGATGTCACACTCGCGTGGCACAAAGTGACGGCGCTAGCACAAAAACGATGTCACACTAGCGTAACACAAAGTAACAGCGCTAGCACAGAAATGATGTCACACTCGCGTGGCACAAAGTGACAGCGCTAGCACAGAAACGATGTCACACTTTCGTTGCACAAAGTGACGGCGCAGGCACAGAAACGATGTCACACTCGCGTGGCACAAAGTGACGGCGCTAGCACAGAAACGATGTCAGACTTGCGTTGCACAAAGTGACGGTGCTAGCTTAGAAACGATGTCACACTCGCGTCGCACAAAGTGACGGCGCTAGCACAAACACGATGTCACACTAGCGTAACACAAAGTAACAGCGCTAGCACAGAAATGATGTCACACTCGCGTGGCACAAAGTGACAGCGCTAGCACAGAAACGATGTCACACTTTCGTTGCACAAAGTGACGGCGCAGGCACAGAAACGATGTCACACTCGTGTTGCACAAAGTGAGGGCGCTAGCACAGACACGATGTCACACTCGTGTGGCACATAATGACGGCGCTAGCACAGAAACGATATCACACTTGTGTGGCACATAATGACGGCGCTAGCACAGAAACGATGTCACACTTGCGTGGCATAAAGTGACGGCGCTAGCACAGAAACGATGTCACACTCGTGTGGCACAGAGTGACGGCGCTAGCACAGAAACGATGTCACACTCGCGTGGCACAAAGTGACGGCGCTAGCACAGAAACGATATCACATTCGCGTGGCACAAAGTGACGGCGCTAGCACAGAAACGATGTCACACTCGCGTGGCACAAAGTGACGGCGCAAGCACAGAAACGATGTCACATTCGCGTGTCACAATGTGACGGCCCTAGCACAGAAACGATGTCACATTCGCGTGGCACAATGTGACGGCGCTAGCACGAAAACGATGTCACACTCGCGTGGCACAAAGTGACGGCGCTAGCACAGAAACGATGTCACACTTGCATTGCACAAAGTGACGGCGCTAGCACAGAAACGATGTCACACTCGCATGGCACAAAGAGACGGCGCTAGCACAGAAACGATGTCACACTCGCGTGGCACAAAGTGACGTTGCTAGCACAGAAACGATGTCACATTCGCGTGGCACAAAGTGACGGCGCTAGCACAGAAACGATGTCACACTCGCGATGCACAAAGTAACAGCGCTAGCACAAAAACGATGTCACATTCGCGTGGCAAAAAGTGACGGCGCAAGCACAGAAACGATGTCACACTTGCGTTGCACAAAGTGACGGCGCAGGCACAGAAACGATGTCACACTCGCGTGGCACAAAGTGACGGCGCTAGCACAGAAACGATGCCACACAAGCGAGGCACAAAGTAACGGCGCTAGCACAGAAACAATGTCACACTCGCGTGGCACAAAGTGACGGCGCTAGCACAGAAACGATGTCACACTTGCGTTTCACAAAGTGACGGCGCAGGCACAGAAACGATGTCACACTTGTGTTGCACAAAGTGACGGCGCAGGCACAGAAACGATGTCACACTCGCGTGGCACAAAGAGACGGCTCTAGCACAGAAACGATGTCACACTCGCGGGGCACAAAGTGACGGCGCTAGCACAGAAACGACGTCACACTTGCGTGGCAAAAAGTGACGGCGCTAGCACAAAAAAGATGTCACACTCTCGTGGCATATAATGACGGTGCTAGCACAGAAACGTCACACTCGCGTGGCACCTAATAACGGCGATAGCACCGAAACGATGTCACACTCGAGTGGCACAAAGTGACGGCGCTAGCACAGAAACGATGTCACACTCGCGTGGCACAAAGTGACGGCGCTAGCACAGAAACGATGACACATTCGCGTGGCACAAAGTGACGGCGCTGGCACAGAAACGATGTCACACTCTTGTGGCACAAAGTTACTGCGCTAGCACAGAAACGATGTCACACTCGCGTGGCACAAAGTGACGGCGCTAGCACAGAAACGATGTCACATTCGCGTTGCACATAATGACGGCGCTAGCACAGAAACGATATCACACTTGCGTGGCACAAAGTGACGGCGCTAGCACAGACACGATGTCACACTTGTGTGGCACATAATGACGGCGCTAGCACAGAAACGATGTCACACTTGCGTGGCATAAAGTGACGGCGCTAGCACAGAAACGATGTCACACTCGTGTGGCACAGAGTGACGGCGCTAGCACAGAAACGATGTCACACTCGCGTGGCACAAAGTGACGCGCTAGCACAGAAACGATGTCACACTCGCGTGGCACAAAGTGACGGCGCTAGCACGGAAACGATGTCACACTCGCGTGGCACAAAGTGACGGCGCTAGCACAGAAACGATGTCACATTCGCGTGGCACAATGTGACGGCCCTAGCACAGAAACGATGTCACATTCGCGTGGCACAAAGTGACGGCGCTAGCACAAAAACGATGTCACACTCGCGTGGCACAATGTGACGGCGCTAGCACAAAAACGATGTCACACTTGCGTTACACAAAGTGACGGCGCTAGCACAGAAACGATGTCACAATCGCATGGCACAAAGTGACGGCGCTAGCACAGAAACGTTGTCACACTTGCGTGGCACAAAGTGACGGCGCTAGCACAGAAACGATGTTACACTTGCGTGGCACAAAGTGACGGCGCTAGCACAGAAACGATGTTACATTCGCGTGGCACATAGTGACGGCGCTAGCACTGAAACGATGTCACATTCGCGTGGCACAACGTGACGGCGCTAGCACAAAAACGATGTTACACTCGCGTGGCACAAAGTGATGGCGCTAGCACCGAAACGATGTCACACTCGCGTGGCACAAAGTGACGGTGCTAGCTTAGAAACGATGTCACACTCGCGTCGCACAAAGTGACGGCGCTAGCACAAAAACGATGTCACACTAGCGTGGCACAAAGTGACGGCGTTAGCACAGCAACGATGTCACACTCGCGTGGCACAAAGTGACGGCGCTAGCTCAGAAACGATGTCACACTCACGTTGCACAAAATAACAACGCTAGCACCGAAACGATGTCACATTCGCGTCTCAAAAAGTGACGGCGCTAGAACAGAAACGATGTCACACTTGCGTTGCACAAAGTGACGGCACAGGCACAGAAACGATGTCACACTCGCGTGGCACAAAGTGACGGCGCAAGCACAGAAACGATGCCACACAAGTATGGCACAAAGTGACGGCGCTAGCACAGAAACGATGTCACACTTGCGTTGCACAAAGTGACGGTGCAGGCACAGAAACGATGTCACATTTGCGTGGCAAAAAGTGACGGCGCAGGCACAGAAACGATGTCACACTCGCGTAGCACAAAGAGACGGCTCTAGCACAGAAACGATGTCACACTAGCGTGGCACAAAGTGACGGCGCTAGCACAAAAACGATGTCACACTAGCGTAACACAAAGTAACAGCGCTAGCACAGAAATGATGTCACACTCGCGTGGCACAAAGTGACAGCGCTAGCACAGAAACGATGTCACACTTTCGTTGCACAAAGTGACGGCGCAGGCACAGAAACGATGTCACACTCGCGTGGCACAAAGTGACGGCGCTAGCACAGAAACGATGTCAGACTTGCGTTGCACAAAGTGACGGTGCTAGCTTAGAAACGATGTCACACTCGCGTCGCACAAAGTGACGGCGCTAGCACAAAAACGATGTCACACTAGCGTAACACAAAGTAACAGCGCTAGCACAGAAATGATGTCACACTCGCGTGGCACAAAGTGACAGCGCTAGCACAGAAACGATGTCACACTTTCGTTGCACAAAGTGACGGCGCAGGCACAGAAACGATGTCACACTCGTGTGGCACAAAGTGGAGGCGCTAGCACAGACACGATGTCACACTCGTGTGGCACATAATGACGGCGCTAGCATAGAAACGATATCACACTTGTGTGGCACATAATGACGGCGCAAGCACAGAAACGATGTCACACTTGCGTGGCATAAAGTGACGGCGCTAGCACCGAAACGATGTCACACTCGCGTGGCACAAAGTGACGGCGTTAGCACAGCAACGATGTCACACTCGCGTGGCACAAAGTGACGGCGCTAGCACAGAAACGATGTCACACTCACGTTGCACAAAATAACAGCGCTAGCACCGAAACGATGTCACATTCGCGTCTCAAAAAGTGACGGCGCTAGAACAGAAACGATGTCACACTCGCGTGGCACAAAGTGACGGCGCAAGCACAGAAACGATGCCACACAAGTATGGCACAAAGTGACGGCGCTAGCACAGAAACGATGTCACACTTGCGTTGCACAAAGTGACGGTGCAGGCACAGAAACGATGTCACATTTGCGTGGCAAAAAGTGACGGCGCAGGCACAGAAACGATGTCACACTCGCGTAGCCCAAAGAGACGGCTCTAGCACAGAAACGATGTCACACTCGCGTGGCACAAAGTGACGGCGCTAGCACAAAAACGATGTCACACTAGCGTAACACAAAGTAACAGCGCAAGCACAGAAATGATGTCACACTCGCGTGGCACAAAGTGACAGCGCTAGCACAGAAACGATGTCACACTTTCGTTGCACAAAGTGACGGCGCAGGCACAGAAACGATGTCACACTCGCGTGGCACAAAGTGACGGCGCTAGCACAGAAACGATGTCAGACTTGCGTTGCACAAAGTGACGGTGCTAGCTTAGAAACGATGTCACACTCGCGTCGCACAAAGTGACGGCGCTAGCACAGAAATGATGTCACACTTGCGTGGCACAAAGTGACAGCGCTAGCACAGAAACGATGTCACACTTTCGTTGCACAAAGTGACGGCGCAGGCACAGAAACGATGTCACACTCGTGTGGCACAAAGTGAGGGCGCTAGCACAGACACGATGTCACACTCGTGTGGCACATAATGACGGCGCTAGCACAGAAACGATGTCACACTCGCGTGGCACAAAGTGACGGCGCTAGCACAGAAACGATATCACATTCGCGTGGCACAAAGTGACGGCGCTAGCACAGAAACGATGTCACACTCGCGTGGCACAAAGTGACGGCGCAAGCACAGAAACGATGTCACATTCGCGTGGCACAAAGTGACGGCGCTAGCACAGAAACGATGTCACACTTGCATTGCACAAAGTGACGGCGCTAGCACAGAAACGATGTCACACTCGCATGGCACAAAGAGACGGCGCTAGCACAGAAACGATGTCACACTCGCGTGGCACAAAGTGACGTTGCTAGCACAGAAACGATGTCACATTCGCGTGGCACAAAGTGACGGCGCTAGCACAGAAACGATGTCACACTCGCGATGCACAAAGTAACAGCGCTAGCACAAAAACGATGTCACATTCGCGTGGCAAAATGTGACGGCGCAAGCACAGAAACGATGTCACACTTGCGTTGCACAAAGTGACGGCGCAGGCACAGAAACGATGTCACACTCGCGTGGCACAAAGTGACGGCGCTAGCACAGAAACGATGCCACACAAGCGAGGCACAAAGTAACGGCGCTAGCACAAAAACAATGTCACACTCGCGTGGCACAAAGTGACGGCGCTAGCACAGAAACGATGTCACACTTGCGTTGCACAAAGTGACGGCGCAGGCACAGAAACGATGTCACACTCGCGTGGCACAAAGAGACGGCTCTAGCACAGAAACGATGTCACACTCGCGGGGCACAAAGTGACGGCGCTAGCACAGAAACGACGTCACACTTGCGTGGCAAAAAGTGACGGCGCTAGCACAAAAAAGATGTCACACTCTCGTGGCATATAATGACGGTGCTAGCACAGAAACGTCACACTCGTGTGGCACCTAATAACGGCGATAGCACCGAAACGATGTCACACTCGAGTGGCACAAAGTGACGGCGCTAGCACAGAAACGATGTCACACTCGCGTGGCACAAAGTGACGGCGCTAGCACAGAAACGATGACACATTCGCGTGGCACAAAGTGACGGCGCTGGCACAGAAACGATGTCACACTCTTGTGGCACAAAGTGACTGCGCTAGCACAGAAACGATGTCACACTCGCGTGGCACAAAGTGACGGCGCTAGCACAGAAACGATGTCACATTCGCGTTGCACATAATGACGGCGCTAGCACAGAAACGATATCACACTTGCGTGGCACAAAGTGACGGCGCTAGCACAGACACGATGTCACACTTGTGTGGCACATAATGACGGCGCTAGCACAGAAACGATGTCACACTTGCGTGGCATAAAGTGACGGCGCTAGCACAGAAACGATGTCACACTCGTGTGGCACAGAGTGACGGCGCTAGCACAGAAACGATGTCACACTCGCGTGGCACAAAGTGACGCGCTAGCACAGAAACGATGTCACACTCACGTGGCACAAAGTGACGGCGCTAGCACGGAAACGATGTCACACTCGCGTGGCACAAAGTGACGGCGCTAGCACAGAAACGATGTCACATTCGCGTGGCACAATGTGACGGCCCTAGCACAGAAACGATGTCACATTCGCGTGGCACAAAGTGACGGCGCTAGCACAAAAACGATGTCACACTCGCGTGGCACAATGTGACGGCGCTAGCACAAAAACGATGTCACACTTGCGTTACACAAAGTGACGGCGCTAGCACAGAAACGATGTCACACTCGCATGGCACAAAGTGACGGCGCTAGCACAGAAACGTTGTCACACTTGCGTGGCACAAAGTGACGGCGCTAGCACAGAAACGATGTCACACTTGCGTGGCACAAAGTGACGGCGCTAGCACAGAAACGATGTTACATTCGCGTGGCACATAGTGACGGCGCTAGCACTGAAACGATGTCACATTCGCGTGGCACAACGTGACGGCGCTAGCACAAAAACGATGTTACACTCGCGTGGCACAAAGTGATGGCGCTAGCACCGAAACGATGTCACACTCGCGTGGCACAAAGTGACGGTGCTAGCTTAGAAACGATGTTACATTCGCGTGGCACATAATGACGGCGCTAGCACAGAAACGATGTCACACTTGCGTGGCATAAAGTGACGGCGCTAGCACAGAAACGATGTCACACTCGTGTGGCACAGAGTGACGGCGCTAGCACAGAAACGATGTCACACTCGCGTGGCACAAAGTGACGGCGCTAGCACAGAAACGATATCACATTCGCGTGGCACAAAGTGACGGCGCTAGCACAGAAACGATGTCACACTCGCGTGGCACAAAGTGACGGCGCAAGCACAGAAACGATGTCACATTCGCGTGTCACAATGTGACGGCCCTAGCACAGAAACGATGTCACATTCGCGTGGCACAAAGTGACGGCGCTAGCACAGAAACGATGTCACACTTGCATTGCACAAAGTGACGGCGCTAGCACAGAAACGATGTCACACTCGCATGGCACAAAGAGACGGCGCTAGCACAGAAACGATGTCACACTCGCGTGGCACAAAGTGACGTTGCTAGCACAGAAACGATGTCACATTCGCGTGGCACAAAGTGACGGCGCTAGCACAGAAACGATGTCACACTCGCGATGCACAAAGTAACAGCGCTAGCACAAAAACGATGTCACATTCGCGTGGCAAAATGTGACGGCGCAAGCACAGAAACGATGTCACACTTGCGTTGCACAAAGTTACGGCGCAGGCACAGAAACGATGTCACACTCGCGTGGCACAAAGTGACGGCGCTAGCACAGAAACGATGCCACACAAGCGAGGCACAAAGTAACGGCGCTAGCACAAAAACAATGTCACACTCGCGTGGCACAAAGTGACGGCGCTAGCACAGAAACGATGTCACACTTGCGTTGCACAAAGTGACGGCGCAGGCACAGAAACGATGTCACACTCGCGTGGCACAAAGAGACGGCTCTAGCACAGAAACGATGTCACACTCGCGGGGCACAAAGTGACGGCGCTAGCACAGAAACGACGTCACACTTGCGTGGCAAAAAGTGACGGCGCTAGCACAAAAAAGATGTCACACTCTCGTGGCATATAATGACGGTGCTAGCACAGAAACGTCACACTCGCGTGGCACCTAATAACGGCGATAGCACCGAAACGATGTCACACTCGAGTGGCACAAAGTGACGGCGCTAGCACAGAAACGATGTCACACTCGCGTGGCACAAAGTGACGGCGCTAGCACAGAAACGATGACACATTCGCGTGGCACAAAGTGACGGCGCTGGCACAGAAACGATGTCACACTCTTGTGGCACAAAGTGACTGCGCTAGCACAGAAACGATGTCACACTCGCGTGGCACAAAGTGACGGCGCTAGCACAGAAACGATGTCACATTCGCGTTGCACATAATGACGGCGCTAGCACAGAAACGATATCACACTTGCGTGGCATAAAGTGACGGCGCTAGCACAGACACGATGTCACACTTGTGTGGCACATAATGACGGCGCTAGCACAGAAACGATGTCACACTTGCGTGGCACAAAGTGACGGCGCTAGCACAGAAACGATGTCACACTCGTGTGGCACAGAGTGACGGCGCTAGCACAGAAACGATGTCACACTCGCGTGGCACAAAGTGACGCGCTAGCACAGAAACGATGTCACACTCACGTGGCACAAAGTGACGGCGCTAGCACGGAAACGATGTCACACTCGCGTGGCACAAAGTGACGGCGCTAGCACAGAAACGATGTCACATTCGCGTGGCACAATGTGACGGCCCTAGCACAGAAACGATGTCACATTCGCGTGGCACAAAGTGACGGCGCTAGCACAAAAACGATGTCACACTCGCGTGGCACAATGTGACGGCGCTAGCACAAAAACGATGTCACACTTGCGTTACACAAAGTGACGGCGCTAGCACAGAAACGATGTCACACTCGCATGGCACAAAGTGACGGCGCTAGCACAGAAACGTTGTCACACTTGCGTAGCACAAAGTGACGGCGCTAGCACAGAAACGATGTCACACTTGCGTGGCACAAAGTGACGGCGCTAGCACAGAAACGATGTTACATTCGCGTGGCACATAGTGACGGCGCTAGCACTGAAACGATGTCACATTCGCGTGGCACAACGTGACGGCGCTAGCACAAAAACGATGTTACACTCGCGTGGCACAAAGTGATGGCGCTAGCACCGAAACGATGTCACACTCGCGTGGCACAAAGTGACGGTGCTAGCTTAGAAACGATGTTACATTCGCGTGGCACATAGTGACGGCGCTAGCACTGAAACGATGTCACATTCGCGTGGCACAACGTGACGGCGCTAGCACAAAAACGATGTTACACTCGCGTGGCACAAAGTGATGGCGCTAGCACCGAAACGATGTCACACTCGCGTCGCACAAAGTGACGGCGCTAGCACAAAAACGATGTCACACTAGCGTAACACAAAGTAACAGCGCTAGCACAGAAATGATGTCACACTCGCGTGGCACAAAGTGACAGCGCTAGCACAGAAACGATGTCACACTTTCGTTGCACAAAGTGACGGCGCAGGCACAGAAACGATGTCACACTCGTGTGGCACAAAGTGAGGGCGCTAGCACAGACACGATGTCACACTCGTGTGACACATAATGACGGCGCTAGCACAGAAACGATATCACACTTGTGTGGCACATAATGACGGCGCTAGCACAGAAACGATGTCACACTTGCGTGGCATAAAGTGACGGCGCTAGCACAGAAACGATGTCACACTCGTGTGGCACAGAGTGACGGCGCTAGCACAGAAACGATGTCACACTCGCGTGGCACAAAGTGACGGCGCTAGCACAGAAACGATATCACATTCGCGTGGCACAAAGTGACGGCGCTAGCACAGAAACGATGTCACACTCGCGTGGCACAAAGTGACGGCGCAAGCACAGAAACGATGTCACATTCGCGTGTCACAATGTGACGGCCCTAGCACAGAAACGATGTCACATTCGCGTGGCACAAAGTGACGGCGCTAGCACGAAAACGATGTCACACTCGCGTGGCACAAAATGACGGCGCTAGCACAGAAACGATGTCACACTTGCATTGCACAAAGTGACGGCGCTAGCACAGAAACGATGTCACACTCGCATGGCACAAAGAGACGGCGCTAGCACAGAAACGATGTCACACTCGCGTGGCACAAAGTGACGTTGCTAGCACAGAAACGATGTCACATTCGCGTGGCACAAAGTGACGGCGCTAGCACAGAAACGATGTCACACTCGCGATGCACAAAGTAACAGCGCTAGCACAAAAACGATGTCACATTTGCGTGGCAAAAAGTGACGGCGCAAGCACAGAAACGATGTCACACTTGCGTTGCACAAAGTGACGGCGCAGGCACAGAAACGATGTCACACTCGCGTGGCACAAAGTGACGGCGCTAGCACAGAAACGATGCCACACAAGCGAGGCACAAAGTAACGGCGCTAGCACAGAAACAATGTCACACTCGCGTGGCACAAAGTGACGGCGCTAGCACAGAAACGATGTCACACTTGCGTTTCACAAAGTGACGGCGCAGGCACAGAAACGATGTCACACTTGCGTTGCACAAAGTGACGGCGCAGGCACAGAAACGATGTCACACTCGCGTGGCACAAAGAGACGGCTCTAGCACAGAAACGATGTCACACTCGCGGGGCACAAAGTGACGGCGCTAGCACAGAAACGACGTCACACTTGCGTGGCAAAAAGTGACGGCGCTAGCACAAAAAAGATGTCACACTCGCGTGGCACAAAGTGACGGCGCTAGCACGGAAACGATGTCACACTCGCGTGGCACAAAGTGACGGCGCTAGCACAGAAACGATGTCACATTCGCGTGGCACAATGTGACGGCCCTAGCACAGAAACGATGTCACATTCGCGTGGCACAAAGTGACGGCGCTAGCACAAAAACGATGTCACACTCGCGTGGCACAATGTGACGGCGCTAGCACAAAACCGATGTCACACTCGCGATGCACAAAGTAACAGCGCTAGCACAGAAACGATGTCACATTCGCGTGGCAAAAAGTGACGGCGCTAGCACAGAAACGATGTCACACTTGCGTTGCACAAAGTGACGGTGCAGGCACAGAAACGATGTCACATTTGCGTGGCAAAAAGTGACGGCGCAGGCACAGAAACGATGTCACACTCGCGTAGCACAAAGAGACGGCTCTAGCACAGAAACGATGTCACACTCGCGTGAAACAAAGTGACGGCGCCAGCACAAAAACGATGTCACACTAGCGTAACACAAAGTAACAGCGCTAGCACAGAAATGATGTCACACTCGCGTGGCACAAAGTGACAGCGCTAGCACAGAAACGATGTCACACTTTCGTTGCACAAAGTGACGGCGCAGGCACAGAAACGATGTCACACTCGCGTGGCACAAAGTGACGGCGCTAGCACAGAAACGATGTCAGACTTGCGTTGCACAAAGTGACGGTGCTAGCTTAGAAACGATGTCACACTCGCGTCGCACAAAGTGACGGCGCTAGCACAAAAACGATGTCACACTAGCGTAACACAAAGTAACAGCGCTAGCACAGAAATGATGTCACACTCGCGTGGCACAAAGTGACAGCGCTAGCACAGAAACGATGTCACACTTTCGTTGCACAAAGTGACGGCGCAGGCACAGAAACGATGTCACACTCGTGTGGCACAAAGTGGAGGCGCTAGCACAGACACGATGTCACACTCGTGTGGCACATAATGACGGCGCTAGCACAGAAACGATATCACACTTGTGTGGCACATAATGACGGCGCAAGCACAGAAACGATGTCACACTTGCGTGGCATAAAGTGACGGCGCTAGCACCGAAACGATGTCACACTCGCGTGGCACAAAGTGACGGCGTTAGCACAGCAACGATGTCACACTCGCGTGGCACAAAGTGACGGCGCTAGCTCAGAAACGATGTCACACTCACGTTGCACAAAATAACAGCGCTAGCACCGAAACGATGTCACATTCGCGTCTCAAAAAGTGACGGCGCTAGAACAGAAACGATGTCACACTTGCGTTGCACAAAGTGACGGCGCAGGCACAGAAACGATGTCACACTCGCGTGGCACAAAGTGACGGCGCAAGCACAGAAACGATGCCACACAAGTATGGCACAAAGTGACGGCGCTAGCACAGAAACGATGTCACACTTGCGTTGCACAAAGTGACGGTGCAGGCACAGAAACGATGACACATTTGCGTGGCAAAAAGTGACGGCGCAGGCACAGAAACGATGTCACACTCGCGTAGCACAAAGAGACGGCTCTAGCACAGAAACGATGTCACACTCGCGTGGCACAAAGTGACGGCGCTAGCACAAAAACGATGTCACACTAGCGTAACACAAAGTAACAGCGCTAGCACAGAAATGATGTCACACTCGCGTGGCACAAAGTGACAGCGCTAGCACAGAAACGATGTCACACTTTCGTTGCACAAAGTGACGGCGCAGGCACAGAAACGATGTCACACTCGCGTGGCACAAAGTGACGGCGCTAGCACAGAAACGATGTCAGACTTGCGTTGCACAAAGTGACGGTGCTAGCTTAGAAACGATGTCACACTCGCGTCGCACAAAGTGACGGCGCTAGCACAAAAACGATGTCACACTAGCGTAACATAAAGTAACAGCGCTAGCACAGAAATGATGTCACACTCGCGTGGCACAAAGTGACAGCGCTAGCACAGAAACGATGTCACACTTTCATTGCACAAAGTGACGGCGCAGGCACAGAAACGATGTCACACTCGTGTGGCACAAAGTGGAGGCGCTAGCACAGACACGATGTCACACTCGTGTGGCACATAATGACGGCGCTAGCACAGAAACGATATCACACTTGTGTGGCACATAATGACGGCGCAAGCACAGAAACGATGTCACACTTGCGTGGCATAAAGTGACGGCGCTAGCACCGAAACGATGTCACACTCGCGTGGCACAAAGTGACGGCGTTAGCACAGCAACGATGTCACACTCGCGTGGCACAAAGTGACGGCGCTAGCACAGAAACGATGTCACACTCACGTTGCACAAAATAACAGCGCTAGCACCGAAACGATGTCACATTCGCGTCTCAAAAAGTGACGGCGCTAGAACAGAAACGATGTCACACTTGCGTTGCACAAAGTGACGGCGCAGGCACAGAAACGATGTCACACCCGCGTGGCACAAAGTGACGGCGCAAGCACAGAAACGATGCCACACAAGTATGGCACAAAGTGACGGCGCTAGCACAGAAACGATGTCACACTTGCGTTGCACAAAGTGACGGTGCAGGCACAGAAACGATGTCACATTTGCGTGGCAAAAAGTGACGGCGCAGGCACAGAAACGATGTCACACTCGCTTAGCCCAAAGAGACGGCTCTAGCACAGAAACGATGTCACACTCGCGTGGCACAAAGTGACGGCGCTAGCACAAAAACGATGTCACACTAGCGTAACACAAAGTAACAGCGCTAGCACAGAAATGATGTCACACTCGCGTGGCACAAAGTGACAGCGCTAGCACAGAAACGATGTCACACTTTCGTTGCACAAAGTGACGGCGCAGGCACAGAAACGATGTCACACTCGCGTGGCACAAAGTGACGGCGCTAGCACAGAAACGATGTCAGACTTGCGTTGCACAAAGTGACGGTGCTAGCTTAGAAACGATGTCACACTCGCGTCGCACAAAGTGACGGCGCTAGCACAAACACGATGTCACACTAGCGTAACACAAAGTAACAGCGCTAGCACAGAAATGATGTCACACTCGCGTGGCACAAAGTGACAGCGCTAGCACAGAAACGATGTCACACTTTCGTTGCACAAAGTGACGGCGCAGGCACAGAAACGATGTCACACTCGTGTGGCACAAAGTGAGGGCGCTAGCACAGACACGATGTCACACTCGTGTGGCACATAATGACGGCGCTAGCACAGAAACGATATCACACTTGTGTGGCACATAATGACGGCGCTAGCACAGAAACGATGTCACACTTGCGTGGCACAAAGTGACGGCGCTAGCACAGAAACGATGTCACACTCGTGTGGCACAGAGTGACGGCGCTAGCACAGAAACGATGTCACACTCGCGTGGCACAAAGTGACGGCGCTAGCACAGAAACGATGTCACACTCGCGTGGCACAAAGTGACGGCGCTAGCACAGAAACGATGTCACACTCGCGTGGCACAAAGTGACGGCGCAAGCACAGAAACGATGTCACATTCGCGTGTCACAATGTGACGGCCCTAGCACAGAAACGATGTCACATTCGCGTGGCACAAAGTGACGGCGCTAGCACGAAAACGATGTCACACTCGCGTGGCACAAAGTGACGGCGCTAGCACAGAAACGATGTCACACTTGCATTGCACAAAGTGACGGCGCTAGCACAGAAACGATGTCACACTCGCATGGCACAAAGAGACGGCGCTAGCACAGAAACGATGTCACACTCGCGTGGCACAAAGTGACGTTGCTAGCACAGAAACGATGTCACATTCGCGTGGCACAAAGTGACGGCGCTAGCACAGAAACGATGTCACACTCGCGATGCACAAAGTAACAGCGCTAGCACAAAAACGATGTCACATTCGCGTGGCAAAAAGTGACGGCGCAAGCACAGAAACGATGTCACACTTGCGTTGCACAAAGTGACGGCGCAGGCACAGAAACGATGTCACACTCGCGTGGCACAAAGTGACGGCGCTAGCACAGAAACGATGCCACACAAGCGAGGCACAAAGTAACGGCGCTAGCACAGAAACAATGTCACACTCGCGTGGCACAAAGTGAAGGCGCTAGCACAGAAACGATGTCACACTTGCGTTTCACAAAGTGACGGCGCAGGCACAGAAACGATGTCACACTTGCGTTGCACAAAGTGACGGCGCAGGCACAGAAACGATGTCACACTCGCGTGGCACAAAGAGACGGCTCTAGCACAGAAACGATGTCACACTCGCGGGGCACAAAGTGACGGCGCTAGCACAGAAACGACGTCACACTTGAGTGGCAAAAAGTGACGGCGCTAGCACAAAAAAGATGTCACACTCTCGTGGCATATAATGACGGTGCTAGCACAGAAACGTCACACTCGCGTGGCACCTAATAACGGCGATAGCACCGAAACGATGTCACACTCGAGTGGCACAAAGTGACGGCGCTAGCACAGAAACGATGTCACACTCGCGTGGCACAAAGTGACGGCGCTAGCACAGAAACGATGACACATTCGCGTGGCACAAAGTGACGGCGCTAGCACAGAAACGATGTCACAATCGCATGGCACAAAGTGACGGCGCTAGCACAGAAACGTTGTCACACTTGCGTGGCACAAAGTGACGGCGCTAGCACAGAAACGATGTCACACTTGCGTGGCACAAAGTGACGGCGCTAGCACAGAAACGATGTTACATTCGCGTGGCACATAGTGACGGCGCTAGCACTGAAACGATGTCACATTCGCGTGGCACAACGTGACGGCGCTAGCACAAAAACGGTGTTACACTCGCGTGGCACAAAGTGATGGCGCTAGCACCGAAACGATGTCACACTCGCGTGGCACAAAGTGACGGTGCTAGCTTAGAAACGATGTCACACTCGCGTCGCACAAAGTGACGGCGCTAGCACAAAAACGATGTCACACTAGCGTGGCACAAAGTGACGGCGTTAGCACAGCAACGATGTCACACTCGCGTGGCACAAAGTGACGGCGCTAGCTCAGAAACGATGTCACACTCACGTTGCACAAAATAACAGCGCTAGCACCGAAACGATGTCACATTCGCGTCTCAAAAAGTGACGGCGCTAGAACAGAAACGATGTCACACTTGCGTTGCACAAAGTGACGGCGCAGGCACAGAAACGATGTCACACTCGCGTGGCACAAAGTGACGGCGCAAGCACAGAAACGATGCCACACAAGTATGGCACAAAGTGACGGCGCTAGCACAGAAACGATGTCACACTTGCGTTGCACAAAGTGACGGTGCAGGCACAGAAACGATGTCACATTTGCGTGGCAAAAAGTGACGGCGCAGGCACAGAAACGATGTCACACTCGCGTAGCACAAAGAGACGGCTCTAGCACAGAAACGATGTCACACTAGCGTGGCACAAAGTGACGGCGCTAGCACAAAAACGATGTCACACTAGCGTAACACAAAGTAACAGCGCTAGCACAGAAATGATGTCACACTCGCGTGGCACAAAGTGACAGCGCTAGCACAGAAACGATGTCACACTTTCGTTGCACAAAGTGACGGCGCAGGCACAGAAACGATGTCACACTCGCGTGGCACAAAGTGACGGCGCTAGCACAGAAACGATGTCAGACTTGCGTTGCACAAAGTGACGGTGCTAGCTTAGAAACGATGTCACACTCGCGTCGCACAAAGTGACGGCGCTAGCACAAAAACGATGTCACACTAGCGTAACACAAAGTAACAGCGCTAGCACAGAAATGATGTCACACTCGCGTGGCACAAAGTGACAGCGCTAGCACAGAAACGATGTCACACTTTCGTTGCACAAAGTGACGGCGCAGGCACAGAAACGATGTCACACTCGTGTGGCACAAAGTGGAGGCGCTAGCACAGACACGATGTCACACTCGTGTGGCACATAATGACGGCGCTAGCATAGAAACGATATCACACTTGTGTGGCACATAATGACGGCGCAAGCACAGAAACGATGTCACACTTGCGTGGCATAAAGTGACGGCGCTAGCACCGAAACGATGTCACACTCGCGTGGCACAAAGTGACGGCGTTAGCACAGCAACGATGTCACACTCGCGTGGCACAAAGTGACGGCGCTAGCACAGAAACGATGTCACACTCACGTTGCACAAAATAACAGCGCTAGCACCGAAACGATGTCACATTCGCGTCTCAAAAAGTGACGGCGCTAGAACAGAAACGATGTCACACTTGCGTTGCACAAAGTGACGGCGCAGGCACAGAAACGATGTCACACTCGCGTGGCACAAAGTGACGGCGCAAGCACAGAAACGATGCCACACAAGTATGGCACAAAGTGACGGCGCTAGCACAGAAACGATGTCACACTTGCGTTGCACAAAGTGACGGTGCAGGCACAGAAACGATGTCACATTTGATTGGCAAAAAGTGACGGCGCAGGCACAGAAACGATGTCACACTCGCGTAGCCCAAAGAGACGGCTCTAGCACAGAAACGATGTCACACTCGCGTGGCACAAAGTGACGGCGCTAGCACAAAAACGATGTCACACTAGCGTAACACAAAGTAACAGCGCAAGCACAGAAATGATGTCACACTCGCGTGGCACAAAGTGACAGCGCTAGCACAGAAACGATGTCACACTTTCGTTGCACAAAGTGACGGCGCAGGCACAGAAACGATGTCACACTCGCGTGGCACAAAGTGACGGCGCTAGCACAGAAACGATGTCAGACTTGCGTTGCACAAAGTGACGGTGCTAGCTTAGAAACGATGTCACACTCGCGTCGCACAAAGTGACGGCGCTAGCACAAACACGATGTCACACTAGCGTAACACAAAGTAACAGCGCTAGCACAGAAATGATGTCACACTCGCGTGGCACAAAGTGACAGCGCTAGCACAGAAACGATGTCACACTTTCGTTGCACAAAGTGACGGCGCAGGCACAGAAACGATGTCACACTCGTGTGGCACAAAGTGAGGGCGCTAGCACAGACACGATGTCACACTCGTGTGGCACATAATGACGGCGCTAGCACAGAAACGATATCACACTTGTGTGGCACATATTGACGGCGCTAGCACAGAAACGATGTCACACTTGCGTGGCATAAAGTGACGGCGCTAGCACAGAAACGATGTCACACTCGTGTGGCACAGAGTGACGGCGCTAGCACAGAAACGATGTCACACTCGCGTGGCACAAAGTGACGGCGCTAGCACAGAAACGATATCACATTCGCGTGGCACAAAGTGACGGCGCTAGCACAGAAACGATGTCACACTCGCGTGGCACAAAGTGACGGCGCAAGCACAGAAACGATGTCACATTCGCGTGTCACAATGTGACGGCCCTAGCACAGAAACGATGTCACATTCGCGTGGCACAAAGTGACGGCGCTAGCACAGAAACGATGTCACACTTGCATTGCACAAAGTGACGGCGCTAGCACAGAAACGATGTCACACTCGCATGGCACAAAGAGACGGCGCTAGCACAGAAACGATGTCACACTCGCGTGGCACAAAGTGACGTTGCTAGCACAGAAACGATGTCACATTCGCTTGGCACAAAGTGACGGCGCTAGCACAGAAACGATGTCACACTCGCGATGCACAAAGTAACAGCGCTAGCACAAAAACGATGTCACATTCGCGTGGCAAAATGTGACGGCGCAAGCACAGAAACGATGTCACACTTGCGTTGCACAAAGTGACGGCGCAGGCACAGAAACGATGTCACACTCGCGTGGCACAAAGTGACGGCGCTAGCACAGAAACGATGCCACACAAGCGAGGCATAAAGTAACGGCGCTAGCACAAAAACAATGTCACACTCGCGTGGCACAAAGTGACGGCGCTAGCACAGAAACGATGTCACACTTGCGTTTCACAAAGTGACGGCGCAGGCACAGAAACGATGTCACACTTGCGTTGCACAAAGTGACGGCGCAGGCACAGAAACGATGTCACACTCGCGTGGCACAAAGAGACGGCTCTAGCACAGAAACGATGTCACACTCGCGGGGCACAAAGTGACGGCGCTAGCACAGAAACGACGTCACACTTGCGTGGCAAAAAGTGACGGCGCAAGCACAAAAAAGATGTCACACTCTCGTGGCATATAATGACGGTGCTAGCACAGAAACGTCACACTCGCGTGGCACCTAATAACGGCGATAGCACCGAAACGATGTCACACTCGAGTGGCACAAAGTGACGGCGCTAGCACAGAAACGATGTCACACTCGCGTGGCACAAAGTGACGGCGCTAGCACAGAAACGATGACACATTCGCGTGGCACAAAGTGACGGCGCTGGCACAGAAACGATGTCACACTCTTGTGGCACAAAGTGACTGCGCTAGCACAGAAACGATGTCACACTCGCGTGGCACAAAGTGACGGCGCTAGCACAGAAACGATGTCACATTCGCGTTGCACATAATGACGGCGCTAGCACAGAAACGATATCACACTTGCGTGGCACAAAGTGACGGCGCTAGCACAGACACGATGTCACACTTGTGTGGCACATAATGACGGCGCTAGCACAGAAACGATGTCACACTTGCGTGGCATAAAGTGACGGCGCTAGCACAGAAACGATGTCACACTCGTGTGGCACAGAGTGACGGCGCTAGCACAGAAACGATGTCACACTCGCGTGGCACAAAGTGACGCGCTAGCACAGAAACGATGTCACACTCGCGTGGCACAAAGTGACGGCGCTAGCACGGAAACGATGTCACACTCGCGTGGCACAAAGTGACGGCGCTAGCACAGAAACGATGTCACATTCGCGTGGCACAATGTGACGGCCCTAGCACAGAAACGATGTCACATTCGCGTGGCACAAAGTGACGGCGCTAGCACAAAAACGATGTCACACTCGCGTGGCACAATGTGACGGCGCTAGCACAAAAACGATGTCACACTTGCGTTACACAAAGTGACGGCGCTAGCACAGAAACGATGTCACACTCGCAAGGCACAAAGTGACGGCGCTAGCACAGAAACGTTGTCACACTTGCGTGGCACAAAGTGACGGCGCTAGCACAGAAACGATGTCACACTAGCGTGGCACAAAGTGACGGCGCTAGCACAGAAACGATGTTACATTCGCGTGGCACATAGTGACGGCGCTAGCACTGAAACGATGTCACATTCGCGTGGCACAACGTGACGGCGCTAGCACAAAAACGATGTTACACTCGCGTGGCACAAAGTGATGGCGCTAGCACCGAAACGATGTCACACTCGCGTGGCAAAGTGACGGTGCTAGCTTAGAAACGATGTTACATTCGCGTGGCACATAGTGACGGCGCTAGCACTGAAACGATGTCACATTCGCGTGGCACAACGTGACGGCGCTAGCACAAAAACGATGTTACACTCGCGTGGCACAAAGTGATGGCGCTAGCACCGAAACGATGTCACACTCGCATCGCACAAAGTGACGGCGCTAGCACAAAAACGATGTCACACTAGCGTAACACAAAGTAACAGCGCTAGCACAGAAATGATGTCACACTCGCGTGGCACAAAGTGACAGCGCTAGCACAGAAACGATGTCACACTTTCGTTGCACAAAGTGACGGCGCAGGCACAGAAACGATGTCACACTCGTGTGGCACAAAGTGAGGGCGCTAGCACAGACACGATGTCACACTCGTGTGGCACATAATGACGGCGCTAGCACAGAAACGATATCACACTTGTGTGGCACATAATGACGGCGCTAGCACAGAAACGATGTCACACTTGCGTGGCATAAAGTGACGGCGCTAGCACAGAAACGATGTCACACTCGTGTGGCACAGAGTGACGGCGCTAGCACAGAAACGATGTCACACTCGCGTGGCACAAAGTGACGGCGCTAGCACAGAAACGATATCACATTCGCGTGGCACAAAGTGACGGCGCTAGCACAGAAACGATGTCACACTCGCGTGGCACAAAGTGACGGCGCAAGCACAGAAACGATGTCACATTCGCGTGTCACAATGTGACGGCCCTAGCACAGAAACGATGTCACATTCGCGTGGCACAAAGTGACGGCGCTAGCACGAAAACGATGTCACACTCGCGTGGCACAAAATGACGGCGCTAGCACAGAAACGATGTCACACTTGCATTGCACAAAGTGACGGCGCTAGCACAGAAACGATGTCACACTCGCATGGCACAAAGAGACGGCGCTAGCACAGAAACGATGTCACACTCGCGTGGCACAAAGTGACGTTGCTAGCACAGAAACGATGTCACATTCGCGTGGCACAAAGTGACGGCGCTAGCACAGAAACGATGTCACACTCGCGATGCACAAAGTAACAGCGCTAGCACAAAAACGATGTCACATTCGCGTGGCAAAAAGTGACGGCGCAAGCACAGAAACGATGTCACACTTGCGTTGCTCAAAGTGACGGCGCAGGCACAGAAACGATGTCACACTCGCGTGGCACAAAGTGACGGCGCTAGCACAGAAACGATGCCACACAAGCGAGGCACAAAGTAACGGCGCTAGCACAGAAACAATGTCACACTCGCGTGGCACAAAGTGACGGCGCTAGCACAGAAACGATGTCACACTTGCGTTTCACAAAGTGACGGCGCAGGCACAGAAACGATGTCACACTTGCGTTGCACAAAGTGACGGCGCAGGCACAGAAACGATGTCACACTCGCGTGGCACAAAGAGACGGCTCTAGCACAGAAACGATGTCACACTCGCGGGGAACAAAGTGACGGCGCTAGCACAGAAACGACGTCACACTTGCGTGGCAAAAAGTGACGGCGCTAGCACAAAAAAGATGTCACACTCGCGTGGCACAAAGTGACGGCGCTAGCACGGAAACGATGTCACACTCGCGTGGCACAAAGTGACGGCGCTAGCACAGAAACGATGTCACATTCGCGTGGCACAATGTGACGGCCCTAGCACAGAAACGATGTCACATTCGCGTGGCACAAAGTGACGGCGCTAGCACAAAAACGATGTCACACTCGCGTGGCACAATGTGACGGCGCTAGCACAAAACCGATGTCACACTTGCGTTACACAAAGTGACGGCGCTAGCACAGAAACGATGTCACACTCGCATGGCACAAAGTGACGGCGCTAGCACAGAAACGATGTCACACTTGCGTGGCACAAAGTGACGGCGCTAGCACAGAAACGATGTCACACTTGCGTGGCACAAAGTGACGGCGCTAGCACAGAAACGATGTTACATTCGCGTGGCACATAGTGACGGCGCTAGCACTGAAACGATGTCACATTCGCGTGGCACAACGTGACGGCGCTAGCACAAAAACGATGTTACACTCGCGTGGCACAAAGTGATGGCGCTAGCACCGAAACGATGTCACACTCGCGTGGCACAAAGTGACGGCGTTAGCACAGCAACGATGTCACACTCGCGTGGCACAAAGTGACGGCGCTAGCACAGAAACGATGTCACACTCACGTTGCACAAAATAACAGCGCTAGCACCGAAACGATGTCACATTCGCGTCTCAAAAAGTGACAGCGCTAGAACAGAAACGATGTCACACTTGCGTTGCACAAAGTGACGGCGCAGGCACAGAAACGATGTCACACTCGCGTGGCACAAAGTGACGGCGCTAGCACAGAAACGATGTCACACTCGCGATGCACAAAGTAACAGCGCTAGCACAGAAACGATGTCACATTCGCGTGGCAAAAAGTGACGGCGCTAGCACAGAAACGATGTCACACTTGCGTTGCACAAAGTGACGGTGCAGGCACAGAAACGATGTCACATTTGCGTGGCAAAAAGTGACGGCGCAGGCACAGAAACGATGTCACACTCGCGTAGCACAAAGAGACGGCTCTAGCACAGAAACGATGTCACACTCGCGTGGAACAAAGTGACGGCGCCAGCACAAAAACGATGTCACACTAGCGTAACACAAAGTAACAGCGCTAGCACAGAAATGATGTCACACTCGCGTGGCACAAAGTGACAGCGCTAGCACAGAAACGATGTCACACTTTCGTTGCACAAAGTGACGGCGCAGGCACAGAAACGATGTCACACTCGCGTGGCACAAAGTGACGGCGCTAGCACAGAAACGATGTCAGACTTGCGTTGCACAAAGTGACGGTGCGAGCTTAGAAACGATGTCACACTCGCGTCGCACAAAGTGACGGCGCTAGCACAAAAACGATGTCACACTAGCGTAACACAAAGTAACAGCGCTAGCACAGAAACGATGTCACACTCGCGTGGCACAAAGTGACAGCGCTAGCACAGAAACGATGTCACACTTTCGTTGCACAAAGTGACGGCGCAGGCACAGAAACGATGTCACACTCGTGTGGCACAAAGTGGAGGCGCTAGCACAGACACGATGTCACACTCGTGTGGCACATAATGACGGCGCTAGCACAGAAACGATATCACACTTGTGTGGCACATAATGACGGCGCAAGCACAGAAACGATGTCACACTTGCGTGGCATAAAGTGACGGCGCTAGCACCGAAACGATGTCACACTCGCGTGGCACAAAGTGACGGCGTTAGCACAGCAACGATGTCACACTCGCGTGGCACAAAGTGACGGCGCTAGCACAGAAACGATGTCACACTCACGTTGCACAAAATAACAGCGCTAGCACAGAAACGATGTCACATTCGCGTCTCAAAAAGTGACGGCGCTAGAACAGAAACGATGTCACACTTGCGTTGCACAAAGTGACGGCGCAGGCACAGAAACGATGTCACACTCGCGTGGCACAAAGTGACGGCGCAAGCACAGAAACGATGCCACACAAGTATGGCACAAAGTGACGGCGCTAGCACAGAAACGATGTCACACTTGCGTTGCACAAAGTGACGGTGCAGGCACAGAAACGATGTCACATTTGCGTGGCAAAAAGTGACGGCGCAGGCACAGAAACGATGTCACACTCGCGTAGCCCAAAGAGACGGCTCTAGCACAGAAACGATGTCACACTCGCGTGGCACAAAGTGACGGCGCTAGCACAAAAACGATGTCACACTAGCGTAACACAAAGTAACAGCGCTAGCACAGAAATGATGTCACACTCGCGTGGCACAAAGTGACAGCGCTAGCACAGAAACGATGTCACACTTTCGTTGCACAAAGTGACGGCGCAGGCACAGAAACGATGTCACACTCGCGTGGCACAAAGTGACGGCGCTAGCACAGAAACGATGTCAGACTTGCGTTGCACAAAGTGACGGTGCTAGCTTAGAAACGATGTCACACTCGCGTCGCACAAAGTGACGGCGCTAGCACAAACACGATGTCACACTAGCGTAACACAAAGTAACAGCGCTAGCACAGAAATGATGTCACACTCGCGTGGCACAAAGTGACAGCGCTAGCACAGAAACGATGTCACACTTTCGTTGCACAAAGTGACGGCGCAGGCACAGAAACGATGTCACACTCGTGTGGCACAAAGTGAGGGCGCTAGCACAGACACGATGTCACACTCGTGTGGCACATAATGACGGCGCTAGCACAGAAACGAGATCACACTTGTGTGGCACATAATGACGGCGCTAGCACAGAAACGATGTCACACTTGCGTGGCATAAAGTGACGGCGCTAGCACAGAAACGATGTCACACTCGTGTGGCACAGAGTGACGGCGCTAGCACAGAAACGATGTCACACTCGCGTGGCACAAAGTGACGGCGCTAGCACAGAAACGATGTCACATTCGCGTGGCACAAAGTGACGGCGCTAGCACAGAAACGATGTCACACTCGCGTGGCACAAAGTGACGGCGCAAGCACAGAAACGATGTCACATTCGCGTGTCACAATGTGACGGCCCTAGCACAGAAACGATGTCACATTCGCGTGGCACAAAGTGACGGCGCTAGCACGAAAACGATGTCACACTCGCGTGGCACAAAATGACGGCGCTAGCACAGAAACGATGTCACACTTGCATTGCACAAAGTGACGGCGCTAGCACAGAAACGATGTCACACTCGCATGGCACAAAGTGACGGCGCTAGCACAGAAACGATGTCACACTCGCGTGGCACAAAGTGACGTTGCTAGCACAGAAACGATGTCACATTCGCGTGGCACAAAGTGACGGCGCTAGCACAGAAACGATGTCACACTCGCGATGCACAAAGTAACAGCGCTAGCACAAAAACGATGTCACATTCGCGTGGCAAAAAGTGACGGCGCAAGCACAGAAACGATGTCACACTTGCGTTGCACAAAGTGACGGCGCAGGCACAGAAACGATGTCACACTCGCGTGGCACAAAGTGACGGCGCTAGCACAGAAACGATGCCACACAAGCGAGGCACAAAGTAACGGCGCTAGCACAGAAACAATGTCACACTCGCGTGGCACAAAGTGACGGCGCTAGCACAGAAACGATGTCACACTTGCGTTTCACAAAGTGACGGCGCAGGCACAGAAACGATGTCACACTTGCGTTGCACAAAGTGACGGCGCAGGCACAGAAACGATGTCACACTCGCGTGGCACAAAGAGACGGCTCTAGCACAGAAACGATGTCACACTCGCGGGGAACAAAGTGACGGCGCTAGCACAGAAACGACGTCACACTTGCGTGGCAAAAAGTGACGGCGCTAGCACAAAAAAGATGTCACACTCGCGTGGCACAAAGTGACGGCGCTAGCACAGAAACGATGTCACACTCGCGTGGCACAAAGTGACGGCGCTAGCACAGAAACGATGTCACATTCGCGTGGCACAATGTGACGGCCCTAGCACAGAAACGATGTCACATTCGCGTGGCACAAAGTGACGGCGCTAGCACAAAAACGATGTCACACTCGCGTGGCACAATGTGACGGCGCTAGCACAAAACCGATGTCACACTTGCGTTACACAAAGTGACGGCGCTAGCACAGAAACGATGTCACACTCGCATGGCACAAAGTGACGGCGCTAGCACAGAAACGTTGTCACACTTGCGTGGCACAAAGTGACGGCGCTAGCACAGAAACGATGTCACACTTGCGTGGCACAAAGTGACGGCGCTAGCACAGAAACGATGTTACATTCGCGTGGCACATAGTGACGGCGCTAGCACTGAAACGATGTCACATTCGCGTGGCACAACGTGACGGCGCTAGCACAAAAACGATGTTACACTCGCGTGGCACAAAGTGATGGCGCTAGCACCGAAACGATGTCACACTCGCGTGGCACAAAGTGACGGCGTTAGCACAGCAACGATGTCACACTCGCGTGGCACAAAGTGACGGCGCTAGCACAGAAACGATGTCACACTCACGTTGCACAAAATAACAGCGCTAGCACCGAAACGATGTCACATTCGCGTCTCAAAAAGTGACAGCGCTAGAACAGAAACGATGTCACACTTGCGTTGCACAAAGTGACGGCGCAGGCACAGAAACGATGTCACACTCGCGTGGCACAAAGTGACGGCGCTAGCACAGAAACGATGTCACACTCGCGATGCACAAAGTAACAGCGCTAGCACAGAAACGATGTCACATTCGCGTGGCAAAAAGTGACGGCGCTAGCACAGAAACGATGTCACACTTGCGTTGCACAAAGTGACGGTGCAGGCACAGAAACGATGTCACATTTGCGTGGCAAAAAGTGACGGCGCAGGCACAGAAACGATGTCACACTCGCGTAGCACAAAGAGACGGCTCTAGCACAGAAACGATGTCACACTCGCGTGGAACAAAGTGACGGCGCCAGCACAAAAACGATGTCACACTAGCGTAACACAAAGTAACAGCGCTAGCACAGAAATGATGTCACACTCGCGTGGCACAAAGTGACAGCGCTAGCACAGAAACGATGTCACACTTTCGTTGCACAAAGTGACGGCGCAGGCACAGAAACGATGTCACACTCGCGTGGCACAAAGTGACGGCGCTAGCACAGAAACGATGTCAGACTTGCGTTGCACAAAGTGACGGTGCGAGCTTAGAAACGATGTCACACTCGCGTCGCACAAAGTGACGGCGCTAGCACAAAAACGATGTCACACTAGCGTAACACAAAGTAACAGCGCTAGCACAGAAACGATGTCACACTCGCGTGGCACAAAGTGACAGCGCTAGCACAGAAACGATGTCACACTTTCGTTGCACAAAGTGACGGCGCAGGCACAGAAACGATGTCACACTCGTGTGGCACAAAGTGGAGGCGCTAGCACAGACACGATGTCACACTCGTGTGGCACATAATGACGGCGCTAGCACAGAAACGATATCACACTTGTGTGGCACATAATGACGGCGCAAGCACAGAAACGATGTCACACTTGCGTGGCATAAAGTGACGGCGCTAGCACCGAAACGATGTCACACTCGCGTGGCACAAAGTGACGGCGTTAGCACAGCAACGATGTCACACTCGCGTGGCACAAAGTGACGGCGCTAGCACAGAAACGATGTCACACTCACGTTGCACAAAATAACAGCGCTAGCACCGAAACGATGTCACATTCGCGTCTCAAAAAGTGACGGCGCTAGAACAGAAACGATGTCACACTTGCGTTGCACAAAGTGACGGCGCAGGCACAGAAACGATGTCACACTCGCGTGGCACAAAGTGACGGCGCAAGCACAGAAACGATGCCACACAAGTATGGCACAAAGTGACGGCGCTAGCACAGAAACGATGTCACACTTGCGTTGCACAAAGTGACGGTGCAGGCACAGAAACGATGTCACATTTGCGTGGCAAAAAGTGACGGCGCAGGCACAGAAACGATGTCACACTCGCGTAGCCCAAAGAGACGGCTCTAGCACAGAAACGATGTCACACTCGCGTGGCACAAAGTGACGGCGCTAGCACAAAAACGATGTCACACTAGCGTAACACAAAGTAACAGCGCTAGCACAGAAATGATGTCACACTCGCGTGGCACAAAGTGACAGCGCTAGCACAGAAACGATGTCACACTTTCGTTGCACAAAGTGACGGCGCAGGCACAGAAACGATGTCACACTCGCGTGGCACAAAGTGACGGCGCTAGCACAGAAACGATGTCAGACTTGCGTTGCACAAAGTGACGGTGCTAGCTTAGAAACGATGTCACACTCGCGTCGCACAAAGTGACGGCGCTAGCACAAACACGATGTCACACTAGCGTAACACAAAGTAACAGCGCTAGCACAGAAATGATGTCACACTCGCGTGGCACAAAGTGACAGCGCTAGCACAGAAACGATGTCACACTTTCGTTGCACAAAGTGACGGCGCAGGCACAGAAACGATGTCACACTCGTGTGGCACAAAGTGAGGGCGCTAGCACAGACACGATGTCACACTCGTGTGGCACATAATGACGGCGCTAGCACAGAAACGAGATCACACTTGTGTGGCACATAATGACGGCGCTAGCACAGAAACGATGTCACACTTGCGTGGCATAAAGTGACGGCGCTAGCACAGAAACGATGTCACACTCGTGTGGCACAGAGTGACGGCGCTAGCACAGAAACGATGTCACACTCGCGTGGCACAAAGTGACGGCGCTAGCACAGAAACGATATCACATTCGCGTGGCACAAAGTAACGGCGCTAGCACAGAAACGATGTCACACTCGCGTGGCACAAAGTGACGGCGCAAGCACAGAAACGATGTCACATTCGCGTGTCACAATGTGACGGCCCTAGCACAGAAACGATGTCACATTCGCGTGGCACAAAGTGACGGCGCTAGCACGAAAACGATGTCACACTCGCGTGGCACAAAGTGACGGCGCTAGCACAGAAACGATGTCACACTTGCATTGCACAAAGTGATGGCGCTAGCACAGAAACGATGTCACACTCGCATGGCACAAAGAGACGGCGCTAGCACAGAAACGATGTCACACTCGCGTGGCACAAAGTGACGTTGCTAGCACAGAAACGATGTCACATTCGTGTGGCACAAAGTGACGGCGCTAGCACAGAAACGATGTCACACTCGCGATGCACAAAGTAACAGCGCTAGCACAAAAACGATGTCACATTCGCGTGGCAAAAAGTGACGGCGCAAGCACAGAAACGATGTCACACTTGCGTTGCACAAAGTGACGGCGCAGGCACAGAAACGATGTCACACTCGCGTGGCACAAAGTGACGGCGCTAGCACAGAAACGATGCCACACAAGCGAGGCACAAAGTAACGGCGCTAGCACAGAACCAATGTCACACTCGCGTGGCACAAAGTGACGGCGCTAGCACAGAAACGATGTCACACTTGCGTTTCACAAAGTGACGGCGCAGGCACAGAAACGATGTCACACTTGCGTTGCACAAAGTGACGGCGCAGGCACAGAAACGATGTCACACTCGCGTGGCACAAAGAGACGGCTCTAGCACAGAAACGATGTCACACTCGCGGGGCACAAAGTGACGGCGCTAGCACAGAAACGACGTCACACTTGCGTGGCAAAAAGTGACGGCGCTAGCACAAAAAAGATGTCACACTCTCGTGGCATATAATGACGGTGCTAGCACAGAAACGTCACACTCGCGTGGCACCTAATAACGGCGATAGCACCGAAACGATGTCACACTCGAGTGGCACAAAGTGACGGCGCTAGCACAGAAACGATGTCACACTCGCGTGGCACAAAGTGACGGCGCTAGCACAGAAACGATGACACATTCGCGTGGCACAAAGTGACGGCGCTGGCACAGAAACGATGTCACACTCTTGTGGCACAAAGTGACTGCGCTAGCACAGAAACGATGTCACACTCGCGTGGCACAAAGTGACGGCGCTAGCACAGAAACGATGTCACATTCGCGTTGCACATAATGACGGCGCTAGCACAGAAACGATATCACACTTGCGTGGCACAAAGTGACGGCGCTAGCACAGACACGATGTCACACTTGTGTGGCACATAATGACGGCGCTAGCACAGAAACGATGTCACACTTGCGTGGCATAAAGTGACGGCGCTAGCACAGAAACGATGTCACACTCGTGTGGCACAGAGTGACGGCGCAAGCACAGAAACGATGTCACACTCGCGTGGCACAAAGTGACGCGCTAGCACAGAAACGATGTCACACTCGCGTGGCACAAAGTGACGGCGCTAGCACGGAAACGATGTCACACTCGCGTGGCACAAAGTGACGGCGCTAGCACAGAAACGATGTCACATTCGCGTGGCACAATGTGACGGCCCTAGCACAGAAACGATGTCACATTCGCGTGGCACAAAGTGACGGCGCTGGCACAAAAACGATGTCACACTCGCGTGGCACAATGTGACGGCGCTAGCACAAAAACGATGTCACACTTGCGTTACACAAAGTGACGGCGCTAGCACAGAAACGATGTCACACTCGCATGGCACAAAGTGACGGTGCTAGCACAGAAACGTTGTCACACTTGCGTGGCACAAAGTGACGGCGCTAGCACAGAAACGATGTCACACTTGCGTGGCACAAAGTGACGGCGCTAGCACAGAAACGATGTTACATTCGCGTGGCACATAGTGACGGCGCTAGCACTGAAACGATGTCACATTCGCGTGGCACAACGTGACGGCGCTAGCACAAAAACGATGTTACACTCGCGTGGCACAAAGTGATGGCGCTAGCACCGAAACGATGTCACACTCGCGTGGCACAAAGTGACGGCGTTAGCACAGCAACGATGTCACACTCGCGTGGCACAAAGTGACGGCGCTAGCACAGAAACGATGTCACACTCACGTTGCACAAAATAACAGCGCTAGCACCGAAACGATGTCACATTCGCGTCTCAAAAAGTGACGGCGCTAGAACAGAAACGATGTCACACTTGCGTTGCACAAAGTGACGGCACAGGCACAGAAACGATGTCACACTCGCGTGGCACAAAGTGACGGCGCAAGCACAGAAACGATGCCACACAAGTATGGCACAAAGTGACGGCGCTAGCACAGAAACGATGTCACACTTGCGTTGCACAAAGTGACGGTGCAGGCACAAAAACGATGTCACATTTGCGTGGCAAAAAGTGACGGCGCAGGCACAGAAACGATGTCACACTCGCGTAGCACAAAGAGACGGCTCTAGCACAGAAACGATGTCACACTCGCGTGGCACAAAGTGACGGCGCTAGCACAAAAACGATGTCACACTAGCGTAACACAAAGTAACAGCGCTAGCACAGAAATGATGTCAAACTCGCGTGGCACAAAGTGACAGCGCTAGCACAGAAACGATGTCCCTCTTTCGTTGCACAAAGTGACGGCGCAGGCACAGAAACGATGTCACACTCGCGTGGCACAAAGTGACGGCGCTAGCACAGAAACGATGTCAGACTTGCGTTGCACAAAGTAACGGTGCTAGCTTAGAAACGATGTCACACTCGCGTCGCACAAAGTGATGGCGCCAGCACAAAAACGATGTCACACTAGCGTAACACAAAGTAACAGCGCTAGCACAGAAATGATGTCACACTCGCGTGGCACAAAGTGACAGCGCTAGCACAGAAACGATGTCACACTTTCGTTGCACAAAGTGACGGCGCAGGCACAGAAACGATGTCACACTCGTGTGGCACAAAGTGGAGGCGCTAGCACAGACACGATGTCACACTCGTGTGGCACATAATGACGGCGCTAGCACAGAAACGATATCACACTTGTGTGGCACATAATGACGGCGCAAGCACAGAAACGATATCACATTCGCGTGGCACAAAGTGACGGCGCTAGCACAGAAACGATGTCACACTCGCGTGGCACAAAGTGACGGCGCAAGCACAGAAACGATGTCACATTCGCGTGTCACAATGTGACGGCCCTAGCACAGAAACGATGTCACATTCGCGTGGCACAAAGTGACGGCGCTAGCACGAAAACGATGTCACACTCGCGTGGCACAAAGTGACGGCGCTAGCACAGAAACGATGTCACACTTGCATTGCACAAAGTGACGGCGCTAGCACAGAAACGATGTCACACTCGCATGGCACAAAGAGACGGCGCTAGCACAGAAACGATGTCACACTCGCGTGGCACAAAGTGACGTTGCTAGCACAGAAACGATGTCACATTCGCGTGGCACAAAGTGACGGCGCTAGCACAGAAACGATGTCACACTCGCGATGCACAAAGTAACAGCGCTAGCACAAAAACGATGTCACATTCGCGTGGCAAAAAGTGACGGCGCAAGCACAGAAACGATGTCACACTTGCGTTGCACAAAGTGACGGCGCAGGCACAGAAACGATGTCACACTCGCGTGGCACAAAGTGACGGCGCTAGCACAGAAACGATGCCACACAAGCGAGGCACAAAGTAACGGCGCTAGCACAGAAACAATGTCACACTCGCGTGGCACAAAGTGACGGCGCGAGCACAGAAACGATGTCACACTTGCGTTTCACAAAGTGACGGCGCTGGCACAGAAACGATGTCACACTTGCGTTGCACAAAGTGACTGTGCAGGCACAGAAACGATGTCACACTCGCGTGGCACAAAGAGACGGCTCTAGCACAGAAACGATGACACATTCGCGTGGCACAAAGTGACGGCGCTGGCACAGAAACGATGTCACACTCTTGTGGCACAAAGTGACTGCGCTAGCACAGAAACGATGTCACACTCGCGTGGCACAAAGTGACGGCGCTAGCACAGAAACGATGTCACATTCGCGTTGCACAAAGTGACGGCGCTAGCACAGAAACGATGTCACACTCGCGTGGCACAAAGTGACGGCGCTAGCACAGAAACAATGTCACACTCGCGTGGCACAAAGTGACGGCGCTAGCACATAAACGAAAACACAGTCGCGTGGCACAAAGTGACGGCGCTAGCACAGAAACGATGTCACACTTGCGTTACACAAAGAGACGGCGCTAGCACAGAAATGATGTCACACTAGCATGGCACAAAGTGACGACGCCAGAACAGAAACGCTGTCTCACTCGTGTGGCACAAAGTGACGGCGCTAGCACAGGTACGATGTCACACTTGCGTTTCACAAAGTGACCGCGCTAGCACAGAAACGATGTCACACTCGTGTGGCACAAAGTGAGGGCGCTAGCACAGACACGATGTCACACTCGTGTGGCACATGATGATGGCGCTAGCACAAATACGATGTCACACTTGTGTGGCACAAAGTGAGGGCGCTGGCACAGACACGATGTCACACTCGTGTGGCACATAATGACGGCGCTAGCACAGAAACGATATCACACTTGCGTGGCACAAAGTGACGGCGCTAGCACAGACACGATGACACACTTGTGTGGCACATAATGACGGCGCTAGCAAAGAAACGATGTCACACATGCGTGGCATAAAGTGACGGCGCTAGCACAGAAACGATGTCACACTCGTGTGGCACAGAGTGACGGCGCTAGCACAGAAACGATGTCACACTCGCGTGGCACAAAGTGACGGCGCTAGCACAGAAACGATGTCACACTCGCGTGGCACAAAGTGACTGCGCTAGCACGGAAACGATGTCACACTCGCGTGGCACAAAGTGACGGCGCTAGCACAGAAACGATGTCACATTCGCGTGGCACAATGTGACGGCCCTAGCACAAAAACGATGTCACATTCGCGTGGCACAAAGTGACGGCGCTAGCACAAAAACGATGTCACACTCGCGTGGCACAAAGTGACGGCGCTAGCACAGAAACGATGTCACACTTGCGTTGCACAAAGTGACGGCGCTAGCACAGAAACGATGTCACACTCGCATGGCACAAAGTGACAGCGCTAGCACAGAAACGTTGTCACACTTGCGTGGCACGAAGTGACGGCGCTAGCACAGAAACGATGTCACACTTGCGTGGCACCAAGTGACGGCGCTAGCACAGAAACGATGTTACATTCGCGTGGCACATAGTGACGGCGCTAGCACAGAAACGATGTCACATTCGCGTGGCACAACGTGACGGCGCTAGCACAAAAACGATGTCACACTCGCGTGGCACAAAGTGATGACGCTAGCACCGAAACAATGTCACACTCGCGTGGCACAAAGTGACGGCGTTGGAACAGAAACGATGTCACACTCGCGTGGCACAAAGTGACGGCGCTAGCACAGAAACGATGTCACACTCACGTTGCACAAAATAACAGCGCTAGCACCGAAACGATGTCACATTCGCGTGGCAAAAAGTGACGGCGCTAGAACAGAAACGTTGTCACACTTGCGTTGCAAAAAGTGACGGCGCAGGCACAGAAACGATGTCACACTAGCGTAACACAATGTGACAGCGCTAGCACAGAAATGATGTCACACTCGCGTGGCACAAAGTGACAGCGCTAGCACAGAAACGATGTCACACTTTCGTTGCACAAAGTGACGGCGCAGGCACAAAAAAGATGTCACACTCGCGTGGCACAAAGTGACGGCGCTAGCACAGAAACGATGTCAGACTTGCGTTGCACAAAGTGACGGTGCTAGCACAGAAACGATGTCACACTCGCGTCGCACAAAATAACGGCGCTAGCAAAGAAACGATGTCACACAAGCATGGCACAAAGTGACGGAGCTAGCACAGAAACGATTTCACACTCGTGTGGCACAAAGTGAGGGCGCTAGCACAGACACGATGTCACACTCGTGTGGCACATAATGACGGCGCTAGCACAGAAACGATATCACACTTGCGTGGCACAAAGTGACGGCGCTAACACAGACACGATGTCACACTTGTGTGGCACATAATGACGGCGCTAGCACAAAAACGATGTCACACTTGCGTGGCATAAAGTGACGGCGCTAGCACAGAAACGATGTCACACTCGTGTGGCACAGAGTGACGGCGCTAGCACAGAAACGATGTCACACTCGCGTGGCACAAAGTGACGCGCTAGCACAGAAACGATGTCACACTCGCGTGGCACTAAGTGACGGCGCTAGCACGGAAACGATGTCACACTCGCGTGGCACAAAGTGACGGCGCTAGCACAGAAACGATGTCACATTCGCGTGGCACAATGTGACGGCCCTAGCACAGAAACGTTGTCACATTCGCGTGGCACAAAGTGACGGCGCTAGCACAAAAACGATGTCACACTCGCGTGGCACAATGTGACGGCGCTAGCACAAAAACGATGTCACACTTGCGTTGCACAAAGTGACGGCGCTAGCACAGAATCGATGTCACACTCGCATGGCACAAAGTGACGGCGCAAGCACAGAAACGTTGTCACACTTGCGTGGCACAAAGTGACGGCGCTAGCACAAAAACGATGTCACACTTGCGTGGCACAAAGTGACGGCGCTAGCACAGAAACGATGTTACATTCGCGTGGCACATAGTGACGGCGCTAGCACTGAAACGATGTCACATTCGCGTGGCACAGCGTGACTGCGCTAGCACAAAAACGATGTTACACTCGCGTGGCACAAAGTGATGGCGCTAGCACCGAAACGATGTCACACTCGCGTGGCACAAAGTGACGGCGCTAGCACAGAAACGATGTCACACTCACGATGCACAAAATAACAGCGCTAGCACCGAAACGATGTCACATTCGCGTCTCAAAAAGTGACGGCGCTAGAACAGAAACGATGTCACACTTGCGTTGCACAAAGTGACGGCGCAGGCACAGAAACGATGTCACACTCGCGTGGCACAAAGTGACGGCGCAAGCACAGAAACGATGCCACACAAGTATGGCACAAAGTGACGGCGCTAGCACAGAAACGATGTCACACTTGCGTTGCACAAAGTGACGGTGCAGGCACAGAAACGATGTCACATTTGCGTGGCAAAATGTGACGGCGCAGGCACAGAAACGATGTCACACTCGCGTAGCACAAAGAGACGGCTCTAGCACAGAAACGATGTCACACTCGCGTGGCACAAAGTGACGGCGCTAGCACAAAAACGATGTCACACTAGCGTAACACAAAGTAACAGCGCTAGCACAGAAATGATGTCACACTCGCGTGGCACAAAGTGACAGCGCTAGCACAGAAACGATGTCACACTTTCGTTGCACAAAGTGACGGCGCAGGCACAGAAACGATGTCACACTCGCGTGGCACAAAGTGACGGCGCTAGCACAGAAACGATGTCAGACTTGCGTTGCACAAAGTGACGGTGCTAGCTTAGAAACGATGTCACACTCGCGTCGCACAAAGTGACGGCGCTAGCACAAAAACGATGTCACACTAGCGTAACACAAAGTAACAGCGCTAGCACAGAAATGATGTCACACTCGCGTGGCACAAAGTGACGCGCTAGCACAGAAACGATGTCACACTCGCGTGGCACAAAGTGACGGCGCTAGCACGGAAACGATGTCACACTCGCGTGGCACAAAGTGACGGCGCTAGCACAGAAACGATGTCACATTCGCGTGGCACAATGTGACGGCCCTAGCACAGAAACGATGTCACATTCGCGTGGCACAAAGTGACGGCGCTAGCACAAAAACGATGTCACACTCGCGTGGCACAATGTGACGGCGCTAGCACAAAAACGATGTCACACTTGCGTTGCACAAAGTGACGGCGCTAGCACAGAATCGATGTCACACTCGCACGGCACAAAGTGACGGCGCTAGCACAGAAACGTTGTCACACTTGCGTGGCACAAAGTGACGGCGCTAGCACAAAAACGATGTCACACTTGCGTGGCACAAAGTGACGGCGCTAGCACAGAAACGATGTTACATTCGCGTGGCACATAGTGACGGCGCTAGCACTGAAACGATGTCACATTCGCGTGGCACAGCGTGACTGCGCTAGCACAAAAACGATGTTACACTCGCGTGGCACAAAGTGATGGCGCTAGCACCGAAACGATGTCACACTCGCGTGGCACAAAGTGACGGCGTTAGCACAGCAACGATGTCACACTCGCGTGGCACAAAGTGACGGCGCTAGCACAGAAACGATGTCACACTCACGTTGCACAAAATAACAGCGCTAGCACCGAAACGATGTCACATTCGCGTCTCAAAAAGTGACGGCGCTAGAACAGAAACGATGTCACACTTGCGTTGCACAAAGTGACGGCGCAGGCACAGAAACGATGTCACACTCGCGTGGCACAAAGTGACGGCGCAAGCAAAGAAACGATGCCACACAAGTATGGCACAAAGTGACGGCGCTAGCACAGAAACGATGTCACACTTGCGTTGCACAAAGTGACGGTGCAGGCACAGAAACGATGTCACATTTGCGTAGCAAAAAGTGACGGCGCAGGCACAGAAACGATGTCACACTCGCGTAGCACAAAGAGACGGCTCTAGCACAGAAACGATGTCACACTCGCGTGGCACAAAGTGACGGCGCTAGCACAAAAACGATGTCACACTAGCGTAACACAAAGTAACAGCGCTAGCACAGAAATGATGTCACACTCGCGTGGCACAAAGTGACAGCGCTAGCACAGAAACGATGTCACACTTTCGTTGCACAAAGTGACGGCGCAGGCACAGAAACGATGTCACATTCGCGTGGCACAAAGTGACGGCGCTAGCACAGAAACGATGTCAGACTTGCGTTGCACAAAGTGACGGTGCTAGCTTAGAAACGATGTCACACTCGCGTCGCACAAAGTGACGGCGCTAGCACAAAAACGATGTCACACTAGCGTAACACAAAGTAACAGCGCTAGCACAGAAATGATGTCACACTCGCGTGGCACAAAGTGACAGCGCTAGCACAGAAACGATGTCACACTTTCGTTGCACAATGTGACGGCGCAGGCACAGAAACGATGTCACACTCGTGTGGCACAAAGTGAGGGCGCTAGCACAGACACGATGTCACACTCGTGTGGCACATAATGACGGCGCTAGCACAGAAACGATATCACACTTGTGTGGCACATAATGACGGCGCTAGCACAGAAACGATGTCACACTTGCGTGGCATAAAGTGACGGCGCTAGCACAGAAACGATGTCACACTCGTGTGGCACAGAGTGACGGCGCTAGCACAGAAACGATGTCACACTAGCGTAACACAAAGTAACAGCGCTAGCACAGAAATGATGTCACACTCGCGTGGCACAAAGTGACAGCGCTAGCACAGAAACGATGTCACACTTTCGTTGCACAAAGTGACGGCGCAGGCACAGAAACGATGTCACACTTGCGTTGCACAAAGTGACGGTGCTAGCTTAGAAACGATGTCACACTCGCGTCGCACAAAGTGACGGCGCTAGCACAAAAACGATGTCACACTAGCGTAACACAAAGTAACAGCGCTAGCACAGAAATGATGTCACACTCGCGTGGCACAAAGTGACGCGCTAGCACAGAAACGATGTCACACTCGCGTGGCACAAAGTGACGGCGCTAGCACGGAAACGATGTCACACTCGCGTGGCACAAAGTGACGGCGCTAGCACAGAAACGATGTCACATTCGCGTGGCACAATGTGACGGCCCTAGCACAGAAACGATGTCACATTCGCGTGGCACAAAGTGACGGCGCTAGCACAAAAACGATGTCACACTCGCGTGGCACAATGTGACGGCGCTAGCACAAAAACGATGTCACACTTGCGTTGCACAAAGTGACGGCGCTAGCACAAAATCGATGTCACACTCGCATGGCACAAACTGACGGCGCTAGCACAGAAACGTTGTCACACTTGCGTGGCACAAAGTGACGGCGCTAGCACAAAAACGATGTCACACTTGCGTGGCACAAAGTGACGGCGCTAGCACAGAAACGATGTTACATTCGCGTGGCACATAGTGACGGCGCTAGCACTGAAACGATGTCACATTCGCGTGGCACAGCGTGACTGCGCTAGCACAAAAACGATGTTACACTCGCGTGGCACAAAGTGATGGCGCTAGCACCGAAACGATGTCACACTCGCGTTGCACAAAGTGACGGCGTTAGCACAGCAACGATGTCACACTCGCGTGGCACAAAGTGACGGCGCTAGCACAGAAACGATGTCACACTCACGTTGCACAAAATAACAGCGCTAGCACCGAAACGATGTCACATTCGCGTCTCAAAAAGTGACGGCGCTAGAACAGAAACGATGTCACACTTGCGTTGCACAAAGTGACGGCGCAGGCACAGAAACGATGTCACACTCGCGTGGCACAAAGTGACGGCGCAAGCACAGAAACGATGCCACACAAGTATGGCACAAAGTGACGGCGCTAGCACAGAAACGATGTCACACTTGCGTTGCACAAAGTGACGGCGCTAGCACAGAAACGATGTCACACTCACGTTGCACAAAATAACAGCGCTAGCACCGAAACGATGTCACATTCGCGTCTCAAAAAGTGACGGCGCTAGAACAGAAACGATGTCACACTTGCGTTGCACAAAGTGACGGCGCAGGCACAGAAACGATGTCACACTCGCGTGGCACAAAGTCACGGCGCAAGCACAGAAACGATGCCACACAAGTATGGCACAAAGTGACGGCGCTAGCACAGAAACGATGTCACACTTGCGTTGCACAAAGTGACGGTGCAGGCACAGAAACGATGTCACATTTGCGTGGCAAAAAGTGACTACGCAGGCACAGAAACGATGTCACACTCGCGTAGCACAAAGAGACGGCTCTAGCACAGAAACGATGTCACACTCGCGTGGCACAAAGTGACGGCGCTAGCACAAAAACGATGTCACACTAGCGTAACACAAAGTAACAGCGCTAGCACAGAAATGATGTCACACTCGCGTGGCACAAAGTGACAGCGCTAGCACAGAAACGATGTCACACTTTCGTTGCACAAGGTGACGGCGCAGGCACAGAAACGATGTCACATTCGCGTGGCACAAAGTGACGGCGCTAGCACAGAAACGATGTCAGACTTGCGTTGCACAAAGTGACGGTGCTAGCTTAGAAACGATGTCACACTCGCGTCGCACAAAGTGACGGCGCTAGCACAAAAACGATGTCACACTAGCGTAACACAAAGTAACAGCGCTAGCACAGAAATGATGTCACACTCGCGTGGCACAAAGTGACAGCGCTAGCACAGAAACGATGTCACACTTTCGTTGCACAAAGTGACGGCGCAGGCACAGAAACGATGTCACACTCGTGTGGCACAAAGTGAGGGCGCTAGCACAGACACGATGTCACACTCGTGTGGCACATAATGACGGCGCTAGCACAGAAACGATATCACACTTGTGTGGCACATAATGACGGCGCTAGCACAGAAACGATGTCACACTTGCGTGGCATAAAGTGACGGCGCTAGCACAGAAACGATGTCACACTCGTGTGGCACAGAGTGACGGCGCTAGCACAGAAACGATGTCACACTAGCGTAACACAAAGTAACAGCGCTAGCACAGAAATGATGTCACACTCGCGTGGCACAAAGTGACAGCGCTAGCACAGAAACGATGTCACACTTTCGTTGCACAAAGTGACGGCGCAGGCACAGAAACGATGTCACACTTGCGTTGCACAAAGTGACGGTGCTAGCTTAGAAACGATGTCACACTCGCGTCGCTCAAAGTGACGGCGCTAGCACAAAAACGATGTCACACTAGCGTAACACAAAGTAACAGCGCTAGCACAGAAATGATGTCACACTCGCGTGGCACAAAGTGACGCGCTAGCACAGAAACGATGTCACACTCGCGTGGCACAAAGTGACGGCGCTAGCACGGAAACGATGTCACACTCGCGTGGCACAAAGTGACGGCGCTAGCACAGAAACGATGTCACATTCGCGTGGCACAATGTGACGGCCCTAGCACAGAAACGATGTCACATTCGCGTGGCACAAAGTGACGGCGCTAGCACAAAAACGATGTCACACTCGCGTGGCACAATGTGACGGCGCTAGCACAAAAACGATGTCACACTTGCGTTGCACAAAGTGACGGCGCTAGCACAAAATCGATGTCACACTCGCATGGCACAAAGTGACGGCGCTAGCACAGAAACGTTGTCACACTTGCGTGGCACAAAGTGACGGCGCTAGCACAAAAACGATGTCACACTTGCGTGGCACAAAGTGACGGCGCTAGCACAGAAACGATGTTACATTCGCGTGGCACATAGTGACGGCGCTAGCACTGAAACGATGTCACATTCGCGTGGCACAGCGTGACTGCGCTAGCACAAAAACGATGTTACACTCGCGTGGCACAAAGTGATGGCGCTAGCACCGAAACGATGTCACACTCGCGTGGCACAAAGTGACGGCGTTAGCACAGCAACGATGTCACACTCGCGTGGCACAAAGTGACGGCGCTAGCACAGAAACGATGTCACACTCACGTTGCACAAAATAACAGCGCTAGCACCGAAACGATGTCACATTCGCGTCTCAAAAAGTGACGGCGCTAGAACAGAAACGATGTCACACTTGCGTTGCACAAAGTGACGGCGCAGGCACAGAAACGATGTCACACTCGCGTGGCACAAAGTGACGGCGCAAGCACAGAAACGATGCCACACAAGTATGGCACAAAGTGACGGCGCTAGCACAGAAACGATGTCACACTTGCGTTGCACAAAGTGACGGTGCAGGCACAGAAACGATGTCACATTTGCGTGGCAAAAAGTGACGGCGCAGGCACAGAAACGATGTCACACTCGCGTAGCACAAAGAGACGGCTCTAGCACAGAAACGATGTCACACTCGCGTGGCACAAAGTGACGGCGCTAGCACAAAAACGATGTCACACTAGCGTAACACAAAGTAACAGCGCTAGCACAGAAATGATGTCACACTCGCGTGGCACAAAGTGACAGCGCTAGCACAGAAACGATGTCACACTTTCGTTGCACAAAGTGACGGCGCAGGCACAGAAACGATGTCACACTCGTGTGGCACAAAGTGAGGGCGCTAGCACAGACACGATGTCACACTCGTGTGGCACATAATGACGGCGCTAGCACAGAAACGATATCACACTTGTGTGGCACATAATGACGGCGCTAGCACAGAAACGATGTCACACTTGCGTGGCATCAAGTGACGGCGCTAGCACAGAAACGATGTCACACTCGTGTGGCACAGAGTGACGGCGCTAGCACAGAAACGATGTCACACTCGCGTGGCACAAAGTGACGGCGCTAGCACAGAAACGATATCACATTCGCGTGGCACAAAGTGACGGCGCTAGCACAGAAACGATGTCACACTCGCGTGGCACAAAGTGACGGCGCAAGCACAGAAACGATGTCACATTCGCGTGTCACAATGTGACGGCCCTAGCACAGAAACGATGTCACATTCGCGTGGCACAAAGTGACAGCGCTAGCACGAAAACGATGTCACACTCGCGTGGCACAAAGTGACGGCGCTAGCACAGAAACGATGTCACACTTGCATTGCACAAAGTGACGGCGCTAGCACAGAAACGATGTCACACTCGCATGGCACAAAGAGACGGCGCTAGCACAGAAACGATGTCACACTCGCGTGGCACAAAGTGACGTTGCTAGCACAGAAACGATGTCACATTCGCGTGGCACAAAGTGACAGCGCTAGCACAGAAACGATGTCACACTCGCGATGCACAAAGTAACAGCGCTAGCACAAAAACGATGTCACATTCGCGTGGCAAAAAGTGACGGCGCAAGCACAGAAACGATGTCACACTTGCGTTGCACAAAGTGACGGCGCAGTTACAGAAACGATGTCACACTCGCGTGGCACAAAGTGACGGCGCTAGCACAGAAACGATGCCACACAAGCGAGGCACAAAGTAACGGCGCTAGCACAGAAACAATGTCACACTCGCGTGGCACAAAGTGACGGCGCTAGCACAGAAACGATGTCACACTTGCGTTTCACAAAGTGACGGCGCAGGCACAGAAACGATGTCACACTTGCGTTGCACAAAGTGACGGCGCAGGCACAGAAACGATGTCACACTCGCGTGGCACAAAGAGACGGCTCTAGCACAGAAACGATGTCACACTCGCGGGGCACAAAGTGACGGCGCTAGCACAGAAACGACGTCACACTTGCGTGGCAAAAAGTGACGGCGCTAGCACAAAAAAGATGTCACACTCTCGTGGCATATAATGACGGTGCTAGCACAGAAACGTCACACTCGCGTGGCACCTAATAACGGCGATAGCACCGAAACGATGTCACACTCGAGTGGCACAAAGTGACGGCGCTAGCACAGAAACGATGTCACACTCGCGTGGCACAAAGTGACGGCGCTAGCACAGAAACGATGACACATTCGCGTGGCACAAAGTGACGGCGCTAGCACAGAAACGATGTCACACTCGCATTGCACAAAGTGATGACGCCAGAACAGAAACGCTGTCTCACTCGTGTGGCACAAAGTGACGGCGCTAGCACAGGTACGATGTCACACTTGCGTTTCACAAAGTGACGGCGCTAGCACAGAAACGATGTCACACTCGCGGGGCACAAAAAGACGGCGCTAGAACAGAAACGCTGTCTCACTCGTGTGGCACAAAGTGACGGCGCTAACACAGAATCAATGTCACACTCGTGTGGCACAAAGTGACGGCGCTAGCACAGAAACGGTGTCACACTTGCGTTTCACAAAGAGATGGCGCTAGCACAGAAACGATGTCACACTCGCGTGGCACAAAGTGACGGCGCTAGCACAGTAACGACGTCACACTCGCGTGGCACAACGTGACGGCGCTAGCACAGAAACGATGCCACACTCGCGTGGCACAAAGTGACGGCGCTAGCACAGAAACGATGTCACAGTCGCGTGGCACAAAGTGACGGCGCTAGCACAGAAACGATGTTACACTCGCGTGGCACAAAGTGACGGCGCCAGCACAGAACCGATGTCACACTCGCCTGGCACAAAGTGACAGCGCTAGCACAGAAACGATGTCACACTCGCGTGGCACAAAGTGACGGTGCTAGCACAGAAACGATGTCACACTTGCAAGGCACAAAGTGACGGCCCTAGCACAGAAACGATGTCACAATTGCGTTGCACAAAATACGGCGCTAGCACAGACACAATGTAATACACGAAAGGCACAAAGTGACGGCGCTAGCACAAAAACGATGTCACACTCGCGTAGCACAAAGTGACAGCGCTAGCACGGAAACGATGTCACATTTGCGTGGCACAAAGTGACGGCGCTAGCACAGAAACAATTTCCCACTAGTGTGGCACAAAGTGACGGCGCTAGCTCAAAAACGCTGTCACACTCGCGTGGCACAAGGTGACGACGCTAGAACAGAAACGCTGTCTCACTCGTGTGGCACAAAGTGACGGCGCTAGCACAGCAACGATGTCACACTTGCGTTTCACAAAGTAACGGCGCTAACACAGAAACGATGTCACACTAACGTGGCACAAAGTGACGGCGCTAGCACAGAAACGATGCCACACTCGCGTGGCACATAATGACGGCGCTAGCACAGACCCGATGTCACACTCGCGTTGCACAAAGTGACGGCGCGAGCACAGAAACGATGTCACACTCGCGTGGCACAAAGTGACGGCGTTAGCACAGAAACAATGTCAAACTTGCTTTGCACAAAGTGACGGCGCTAGCAAAGACACGATGTCACACTCGCGTGTCAAAAAGTGACGGCGCTAGCACAGAAACGTTGTCACACTTGCGTTGCACAAAGTGACGGCGCTACCAAAGAAACGATGCCACACTCGCGTGGCACAAAATAACGGCGCTAGCACAGAAACAATTTCACACTAGTGTGGCACAAAGTGACGGCGCTAGCTCAAAAACGCTGTCACACTCGCGTGGCACAAAGTGACGACGCTAGAACAGAAACGCTGTCTCACTCGTGTGGCACAAAGTGACGGCGCTAGCACAGAAACGATGTCACACTTGCGTTTTACAAAGTTACGGCGCTAGCATAGAAACGGTGTCACACTCGCGTGGCACAAAGTGACGGCGCAAGAACAGAAACGCTGTCTCACTCGTGTGGCACAAAGTGACGGCGCTAGCACAGAAACAATGTCACACTTGCGTTGCACAAAGTGACGGCGCTAGCACAGAAACGATGTCACACTTGCGTGGCACAAAGTGACGGCGCTAACACAGAAACGATGTCACACTCACGTGGCACAAAGTGACGGCGCAAGCACAGACACGATGTCACTCTCGCGTGGCACAACGTGACGGCGCTAGCACAGAAACGATGCCACACTCGCGTGGCACATAATGACGGTGCTAGCACGGAAACGATGTCACACTCGCGTTGCACAAAGTGACGGCGCGAGCACAGAAACGATATCACACTCGCGTGGCACAAAGTGACGGCGCTAGCACATAAACGATGTCAAACTTGCGTTGCACAAAGTGACGGCGCTACCAAAGAAACGATGCCACACTCGCGTGGCACAAAGTGACGGCGCTAGCACAGAAACAATTTCACACTTGCGTGGCACAAAGTGACGGCGCTAGCACAGAAACGATGTCACACTCGCATGGCACAATGTGACGGCGCTAGCACAGAAACGATGTCACACTCGCGTTGCACAAAGTGACGGCGCTAGCACAGAAACGATGTCACACTCGCATGGCACAAAGTGACGGCGCTAGCTCAGAAACGATGTCACACTCGCATGGCACTAAGTGACGTCGCTAGCACAGAAACGATGTCACACTCGCGTGGCACAAAGTGACGGCGCTAGCACGGACACGATGTCACACTTGCGTTGCACAAAGTAACGGCGCTAGCACAGAAACGATGTCACACTCGCGTGGCACTAAGTGTCGGCGCTTGGACAGAAACGTTATTACACTCGCGTTTCACAAAGTTACGGCAATAGCACAGAAACGATTTCTCACTCGCGTGGCACAAAGTGACGGCACTAGCACAGAAACGATGTCAAACTCGCGTAGAAGAAAGTGACGGCGCTAGCATAGAATCGGTGCCTCACTTGCGTGGTACAAAGTGTCGTTGCTAGTAAAGAAACGATTTCACACCCCTAGGCACAAAGTGACGGCGCTAGCACAGAAACGATGGCACTCTCGCGTGGCACAAAGTGACGGCGCTAGCACAGAAACGATGTCACACTTTCGTAGCACAATGTGGCGGCGCTAGCACAGAAACGATGTCACACTCGCGTGGCACAAAGTGACGGCGCTTGCTCAGAAACGATTTCACACTCGCGTGGCACAAAATGATGGCGCTAGCACAGAAACGATGTCACAGTCGCGTGCCACAAAGTGCCGACGGTAGCACAGAATCGATGTCACACTCGCGTGGCATAAAGTGACGGCGCTGGCACAGAAACGATGTCACACTCGCGTAACACAAAGTGACGTCGCTAGCTCAGAAACGATGTCACACTCGCGTGGCACAAAATGACGGGGCTAGCACAGAAACGATGTCACACTCGCGTGGCACAATGTGACGGCGCTAGCACAGACACGATGTCACACTCGCGTGGCACAAAGTGACGACGGTAGCACAGAAACGACGTCACTCTCGCGTGGCACAAAGTGACGGCGCTAGCACAGAAACGATGTCTTACTCGCGTGGCACAAAGTGAGGGCGCTAGTACAGAAACGATGTCACACTCGCGTGGCACAAAGTTACGTATCTAGCAAGGAAACAATGCCACAGTCGCGTGACACAAGGTGACGACGGTAGCACAGAAACGATGTCACACTCGCGTGGCACAAAGTGACGGCGCTAGAACAGAAACGCTGTCTCACTCGTGTGGCACAAAGTGACGGCGCTAGCACAAAAATGATGTCACACTCGCGTGGCACAAAGTGTCGGCGCTAGCACAGAAACGATGTCACACTTGCGTGGCACAAAGTGACGGCGCTATCACAGAAACAATGTCACACTTGCGTTGCACAAAGTGACAGCGCTATCACAGAAACGATGTCACACTCGCGTGGCACAAAGTGACGGCGCTAACACAGAAACGATGTCACACTCACGTGGCACAAAGTGACGGTGCCAGCACAGAAACGATGTCACTCTCGCGTGGCACAACGAGACGGCGCTAGCACAGAAACGATACCACACTCGCGTGGCACATAATGACGGTGCTAGCACAGAAACGATGTCACACTCGCGTTGCACAAAGTGACGGCGCGAGCACAGAATTGATGTCACACTCGCGTGGCACAAAGTGACGGCGCTAGCACAGAAACGATGTCAAACTTGCGTTGCACAAAGTGACTGCGCTAGCAAAGACACGATGTCACACTCGCGTGTCAAAAAGTGACGGCGCTAGCATAGAAACGATGTTACACTTGCGTTGCACAAAGTGTAGGCGCAGGCACAGAAACGATGTCACACTCGTGTGGCACAAAGTGAGGGCGCTAGCACAGACACGATGTCACACTCGTGTGGCACATAATGACGGCGCTAGCACAGAAACGATATCACACTTGTGTGGCACATAATGACGGCGCTAGCACAGAAACGATGTCACACTTGCGTGGCATAAAGTGACGGCGCTAGCACAGAAACGATGTCACACTCGTGTGGCACAGAGTGACGGCGCTAGCACAGAAACGATGTCACACTCGCGTGGCACAAAGTGACGGCGCTAGCACAGAAACGACGTCACACTTGCGTGGCACAAAGTGACGGCGCAAGCACAGAAACGATGTCACATTCGCGTGTCACAATGTGACGGCCCTAGCACAGAAACGATGTCACACTCGCGTGGCACAAAGTGACGGCGCAAGCACAGAAACGATGTCACATTCGCGTGTCACAATGTGACGGCCCTAGCACAGAAACGATGTCACATTCGCGTGGCACAAAGTGACGGTGCTAGCACGAAAACGATGTCACACTCGCGTGGCACAAAGTGACGGCGCTAGCACAGAAACGATGTCACACTTGCATTGCACAAAGTGACGGCGCTAGCACAGAAACGATGTCACACTCGCATGGCACAAAGAGACGGCGCTAGCACAGAAACGATGTCACACTCGCGTGGCACAAAGTGACGTTGCTAGCACAGAAACGATGTCACATTCGCGTGGCTCAAAGTGACGGCGCTAGCACAGAAACGATGTCACACTCGCGATGCACAAAGTAACAGCGCTAGCACAGAAACGATGTCACATTCGCGTGGCAAAAAGTGACGGCGCAAGCACAGAAACGATGTCACACTTGCGTTGCACAAAGTGACGGCGCAGGCTCAGAAACGATGTCACACTCGCGTGGCACAAAGTGACGGCGCTAGCACAGAAACGATGCCACACAAGCGAGGCACAAAGTAACGGCGCTAGCACAGAAACAATGTCACACTCGCGTGGCACAAAGTGACGGCGCTAGCACAGAAACGATGTCACACTTGCGTTTCACAAAGTGACGGCGCAGGCACAGAAACGATGTCACACTTGCGTTGCACAAAGTGCCGGCGCAGGCACAGAAACGATGTCACACTCGCGTGGCACAAAGAGACGGCTCTAGCACAGAAACGATGTCAATCTCGCGGGGCACAAAGTGACGGCGCTAGCACAGAAACGACGTCACACTTGCATGGCAAAAAGTGACGGCGCTAGCACAAAAAAGATGTCACACTCTCGTGGCATATAATGACGGTGCTAGCACAGAAACGTCACACTCGCGTGGCACCTAATAGCGGCGATAGCACCGAAACGATGTCACACTCGAGTGGCACAAAGTGACGGCGCTAGCACGGACACGATGTCACACTTGCGTTGCACAAAGTGACGGCGCTAGCACAGAAACGATGTCACACTCGCGTGGCACAAAGTGTCGGCGCTTGGACAGAAACGTTATTTTACTCGCGTTTCACAAAGTTACGGCAATAGCACAGAAACGATTTCTCACTCGCGTGGCACAAAGTGACGGCACTAGCACAGAAACGATGTCAAACTCGCGTAGAAGAAAGTGACGGCGCTAGCATAGAATCGGTGCCTCACTTGCGTGGCACAAAGTGTCGTTGCTAGTAAAGAAACGATTTCACACTCCTAGGCACAAAGTGACGGCGCTAGCACAGAAACGATGGCACTCTCGCGTGGCACAAAGTGACGGCGCTAGCACAGAAACGATGTCACACTTGCGTTGCACAAAGTGGCGGCGCTAGCACAGAAACGATGTCACACTCGCGTGGCACAAAGTGACGGCGCTAGCACAGAAACATTGTCACACTTGCGTGGCATAGAGTGAGGGCGCTAGCACAGTAACGATGTCATTTTCGCGTGGCACAAAGTGACGGGGCTAGCACAGAAACGATGTCACACTTACGTGGCACAAAGTGACGGCGCAAGCACAGACACGATGTCACTCTCGCGTGGCACAACGTGACGGCGCTAGCACAGAAACGATGTCACACTTGCGTGGCACAAAGTGACGTTGCTTGTAAAGAAACGATTTCACACTCCAAGGCACAAAGTGACGGCGCTAGCACAGAAACGATGTCAAACTCGCGTAGAAGAAAGTGACGGCGCTAGCATAGAATCAGTGCCTCACTTGCGTGGTACAAAGTGTCGTTGCTAGTAAAGAAACGATTTCACACTCCTAGGCACAAAGTGACGGCGCTAGCACAGAAACGATGGCACTCTCGCGTGGCACAAAGTGACGGCGCTAGCACAGAAACGATGTCACACTTGCGTTGCACAAAGTGGCGGCGCTAGCACAGAAACGATGTCACACTAGCGTGGCACAAAGTGACGGCGCTTGCTCAGAAACGATTTCACACTCGCGTGGCACAAAATGATGGCGCTAGCACAGAAACGATGTCACAGTCGCGTGCCACAAAGTGCCGACGGTAGCACAGAAACGATGTCACACTCGCGTGGCACAAAATAACGGGGCTAGCACAGAAACGATGTCACACTCGCGTGGCACAATGTGACGGCGCTAGCACAGACACGATGTCAAACTCGCGTGGCACAAAGTGACGGCGCTAGCACGGACACGATGTCACACTTGCGTTGCACAAAGTAACGGCGCTAGCACAGAAACGATGTCACACTCGCGTGGCACAAAGTGTCGGCGCTTGGACAGAAACGTTATTACACTCGCGTTTCACAAAGTTACGGCAATAGCAAAGAAACGATTTCTCACTCGCGTGGCACAAAGTGACGGCACTAGCACAGAAACGATGTCAAACTCGCGTAGAAGAAAGTGACGGCGCTAGCATAGAATCGGTGCCTCACTTGCGTGGTACAAAGTGTCGTTGCTAGTAAAGAAACGATTTCACACTCCTAGGCACAAAGTGACGGCGCTAGCACAGAAACGATGGCACTCTCGCGTGGCACAAAGTGACGGCGCTAGCACAGAAACGTTGTCACACTTGCGTTGCACAAAGTGGCGGCGCTAGCACAGAAACGATGTCACACTAGCGTGGCACAAAGTGACGGCGCTTGCTCAGAAACGATTTCACACTCGCGTGGCACAAAATGATGGCGCTAGCACAGAAACGATGTCACAGTCGCGTGCCACAAAGTGCCGACGGTAGCACAGAAACGATGTCACACTCGCGTGGCACAAAATAACGGGGCTAGCACAGAAACGATGTCACACTCGCGTGGCACAATGTGACGGCGCTAGCACAGACACGATGTCAAACTCGCGTGGCACAAAGTGACGACGGTAGCACAGAAACGACGTCACTCTCGCGTGGCACAAAGTGACGGCGCTAGCACAGAAACGATGTCTTACTCGCGTGGCACAAAGTGAGGGCGCTAGCACAGAAACGATGTCACACTCGCGTGGCACAAAGTTACGTATCTAGCAAGGAAACAATGTCACAGTCGCGTGACACAAGGTGACGACGGTAGCACAGAAACGATGTCTAACTCGCGTGGCGCAAAGTGTCGGCGCTAGCACAGAAACGATGTCACACTCGCGTGGCACAAAGAGACGGCGCTAGCACAGAAACGATGTCACACTCGCGTGGCACAAAGTGTCGGCGCTTGGACAGAAACGTTATTACACTTGCGTTTCACAAAGTTACGGCAATAGCACAGAAACGATTTGTCACTCGCGTGGCACAAAGTGACGGCACTAGCACAGAAACGATGTCAAACTCGCGTAGAAGAATGTGACGGCGCTAGCATAGAATCGGTGCCTCACTTGCGTGGCACAAAGTGTCGTTGCTAGTAAAGAAACGATTTCACACTCCTAGGCACAAAGTGACGGCGCTAGCACAGAAACGATGGCACTCTCGCGTGGCACAAAGTGACGGCGCTAGCACAGAAACAATGTCACACTTGCGTTGCACAAAGTGACGGCGCTAGCACAGAAACGATGTCACACTCGCGTGGCACAAAGTGACGGCGCTAACACAGAAACGATGTCACACTTACGTGGCACAAAGTGACGGCGCAAGCACAGGCACGATGTCACTCTCGCGTGGCACAACGTGACGGCGCTAGCACAGAAACGATGCCACACTCGCGTGGCACACAATGACGGTGCTAGCACAGAAACGATGTCACACTTGCGTTGCACAAAGTGACGGCGCTAGCAAAGACACGATGTAACACTCGCGTGTCAAAAAGTGTCGGCGACAGCACAGAAACGATATTACACTTGCGTTGCACAAAGTGACGGCGCTACCAAAGAAACGATGCCACACTCGTGTGGCACAAAGTGTCGGCGCTAGCACAGAAACAATGTCACACTTGCGTGGCACAAAGTGACGGCGCTAGCACAGAAACGATGTCACACTCGCATGGCACAATGTGACGGCGCTAGCACAGAAACGATGTCACACTCGCGTTGCACAATGTGACGGCGCTAGCACAGAAACGATGTCACACTCGCATGGCACAAAGTGACGGCGCTAGCTCAGAAACGATGTCACACTCGCATGGCACAAAGTGACGTCGCTAGCACAGAAACGATGTCACACTCGCGTGGCACAAAGTGACGGCGCTAGCACGGACACGATGTCACACTTGCGTTGCACAAAGTAACGGCGCTAGCACAGAAACGATGTCACACTCGCGTGGCACAAAGTGTCGGCGCTTGGACAGAAACGTTATTACACTCGCGTTTCACAAAGTTACGGCAATAGCACAGAAACGATTTCTCACTCGCGTGGCACAAAGTGACGGCACTAGCACAGAAACGATGTCAAACTCGCGTAGAAGAAAGTGACGGCGCTAGCATAGAATCGGTGCCTCACTTGCGTGGTACAAAGTGTCGTTGCTAGTAAAGAAACGATTTCACACTCCTAGGCACAAAGTGACAGCGCTAGCACAGAAACGGTGGCACTCTCGCGTGGCACAAAGTGACGGCGCTAGCACAGAAACGATGTCACACTTGCGTTGCACAAAGTAACGGCGCTAGCACAGAAACGATGTCACACTCGCGTGGCACAAAGTGACGGCGCTTGCTCAGAAACGATTTCACACTCGCGTGGCACAAAATGATGGCGCTAGCACAGAAACGATGTCACAGTCGCGTGCCACAAAGTGCCGACGGTAGCACAGAAACGATGTCACACTCGCGTGGCACAAAATGACGGGGCTAGCACAGAAACGATGTCACACTCGCGTGGCACAATGTGACGGCGCTAGCACAGACACGATGTCACACTCGCGTGGCACAAAGTGACGACGGTAGCACAGAAACGACGTCACTCTCGCGTGGCACAAAGTGACGGCGCTAGCACAGAAACGATGTCTTACTCGCGTGGCACAAAGTGAGGGCGCTAGCAAAGAAACAATGTCACACTCGCGTGGCACAAAGTTACGTATCTAGCAAGGAAACAATGTCACAGTTGCGTGACACAAGGTGACGACGGTAGCACAGAAACGATGTCTAACTCGCGTGGCGCAAAGTGTCGGCGCTAGCACAGAAACGATGTCACACTCGCGTGGCACAAAGTGTCGGCGCTTGGACAGAAACGTTATTACACTCGCGTTTCACAAAGTTACGGCAATAGCACAGAAACGATTTCTCACTCGCGTGGCACAAAGTGACGGCACTAGCACAGAAACGATGTCAAACTCGCGTAGAAGAAAGTGACGGCGCTAGCATAGAATCGGTGCCTCACTTGCGTGGTACAATGTGTCGTTGCTAGTAAAGAAACGATTTCACACTCCTAGGCACAAAGTGACGGCGCTAGCACAGGAACGATGGCACTCTCGCGTGGCACAAAGTGACGGCGCTAGCACAGAAACGATGTCACACTTGCGTTGCACAAAGTGGCGGCGCTAGCACAGAAACGATGTCACACTCGCGTGGCACAAAGTGACGGCGCTTGCTCAGAAACGATTTCACACTCGCGTGGCACAAAATGATGGCGCTAGCACAGAAACGATGTCACAGTAGCGTGCCACAAAGTGCCGACGGTAGCACAGAATCGATGTCACACTCGCGTGGCATAAAGTGACGGCGCTGGCACAGAAACGATGTCACACTCGCGGAACACAAAGTGACGTCGCTAGCTCAGAAACGATGTCACACTCGCGTGGCACAAAATGACGGGGCTAGCACAGGAACGATGTCACACTCGCGTGGCACAATGTGACGGCGCTAGCACAGACACGATGTCACACGCGCGTGGCACAAAGTGACGACGGTAGCACAGAAACGACGTCACTCTCGCGTGGCACAAAGTGACGGCGCTAGCACAGAAACGATGTTTTACTCGCGTGGCACAAAGTGAGGGCGCTAGCACAGAAACGATGTCACACTCGCGTGGCACAAAGTTACGTATCTAGCAAGGAAACAATGTCACAGTCGCGTGACACAAGGTGACGACGGTAGCACAGAAACGATGTCTAACTCGCGTGGCGCAAAGTGTCGGCGCTAGCACAGAAACGATGTCACACTCGCGTGGCACAAAGTGACGGCGCTAGAACAGAAACGCTGTCTCACTCGTGTGGCACAAAGTGACGGCGCTAGCACAAAAATGATGTCACACTCGCGTCTCACAAAGTGTCGGCGCTAGCACAGAAACGATGTCACACTTGCGTGGCACAAAGTGACGGCGCTAGCACAGAAACAATGTCACACTTGCGTTGCACAAAGTGACGGCGCTAGCACAGAAACGATGTCACACTCGCGTGGCACAAATTGACGGCGCTAACACAGAAACGATGTCACACTCACGTGGCACAAAGTGACGGTGCTAGCACAGAAACGATGTCACTCTCGCGTGGCACAACGTGACGGCGCTAGCACAGAAACGATGCCACACTCGCGTGGCACATAATGACGGTGCTAGCACAGAAACGATGTCACACTCGCGTTGCACAAAGTGACGGCGCTACCAAAGAAACGATGCCACACCCGCGTGGCACAAAGTGACGGCGCTAGCACAGAAACAATGTCACACTTGCGTGGCACAAAGTGACGGCGCTAGCACAGAAACGATGTCACACTTGCATGGCACAATGTGACGGCGCTAGCACAGAAACGATGTCACACTCGCGTGGCACAAAGTGACGGCGCTAGCACAAAAACGATGTCTCACTCGCATGGCACAAAGTGACGGCGCTAGCTCAGAAACGATGTCACACTCGCATGGCACAAAGTGACGTCGCTAGCACAGAAATGATGTCACACTCGAGTGGCACAAAGTGACGGCGCTAGCACGGACACGATATCACACTTGCGTTGCACAAAGTGACGGCGCTAGCACAGAAACGATGTCACACTCGCGTGGCACAAAGTGTCGGCGCTTGGACAGAAACGTTATTACACTCGCGTGGCACAAAATGATGGCGCTAGCACAGAAACGATGTCACAGTCGCGTGCCACAAAGTGCCGACGGTAGCACAGAAACGATGTCACACTCGCGTGGCACAAAATAACGGGGCTAGCACAGAAACGATGTCACACTCGCGTGGCACAATGTGACGGCGCTAGCACAGACACGATGTCAAACTCGCGTAGAAGAAAGTGACGGCGCTAGCATAGAATCGGTGCCTCACTTGCGTGGCACAAAGTGTCGTTGCTAGTAAAGAAACGATTTCACACTCCTAGGCACAAAGTGACGGCGCTAGCACAGAAACGATGGCACTCTCGCGTGGCACAAAGTGACGGCGCTAGCACAGAAACGATGTCACACTTGCGTTGCACAAAGTGGCGGCGCTAGCACAGAAACGATGTCACACTCGCGTGGCACAAAGTGACGGCACTAGCACAGAAACAATGTCACACTTGCGTGGCATAAAGTGAGGGCGCTAGCACAGAAACGATGTCACTTTCGCGTGGCACAAAGTGACGGGGCTAGCACAGAAACGATGTCACACTCGCGTGGCACAAAGTGACGGCGCTAGCTCAGAAACGATTTCACACTCGCGTGGCACAAAATGATGGCGCTAGCACAGAAACGATGTCACAGTCGCGTGGCACAAAGTGCCGACGGAAGCACAGAATCGATGTCACACTCGCGTGGCATTAAGTGACGGCGCTGGCACAGAAACGATGTCACACTCGCGTAACACAAAGTGACGTCGCTAGCTCAGAAACGATGTCACACTCGCGTGGCACAAAATGACGGGGCTAGCACAGAAACGATGTCACACTCGCGTGGCACAATGTGACGGCGCTAGCACAGACACGATGTCACACTCGCGTGGCACAAAGTGACGACGGTAGCACAGAAACGACATCACTCTCGCGTGGCACAAAGTGACGGCGCTAGCACAGAAACGATGTCACACTCGCGTGGCACAAAGTGAGGGCGCTAGCACAGAAACGATGTCACACTCGCGTGGCACAAAGTTACGTATCTAGCAAGGAAACAATGTCACAGTCGCGTGACACAAGGTGACGACGGTAGCACAGAAACGATGTCTAACTCGCGTGGCGCAAAGTGACGGCGCTAGCACAGAAACGATTTCACACTCTCGTGGCATATATTTTCTGGTAGCAACAAAAGCTCGAATTTTTGGTTTGCTTGCAAATGCATTGAGCTTTGTTATCTAATCTGATTGATCAGTTGTATTTCCCCAATGCCTTCCGCTTTGCTTAACCTGCATGTTTCCGCTACTTAATGAGATACTTCACAGATACTTTAATTGACTCGTTTGGGGCCGTCATTCCTCGATAGTATAGTGGTCAGTACCCCCACCTGTCACGCGGGAGACCGGGTTTCGATTCCCCGCCGGGGAGGCTTTTTGGTCCTTTCTTGCGTAGCTATCTCGGGCAGAGAAATATCGATATACGTCATCAGTTAATTTAAAGGTGACTGCATTTTTGTTAGCCTTGCAGAATTATTACCGCTGATACCGTTGAACGACGCTTCCAGGAAGAACGGATGGTGGTGGTATTTGTAGGTGTTTTACAATGTCAAACTAGATCACATGTCGACGACCGACTCAGAGTCTATCTACCACCTGGACAGAGAAGAACTACCTCTAACACAGCTAGCGTGTGAATTGTGAAACTACTAAATCATTTCGTTAAGGTTCCGGAGCACTTCAGATTGTTTATTTTTTGAAGAGTTGACTCAAACTTTGTACATCCGTAAGTAGCCACAATATCACTCGAAAATAATCAACTACTTGGGTCTTATACTTTTATCGCATGAATGCTTACACTCTCTTCGTAATCTTCTAAGCTTCAGATAGCATTGCTTTCCGGGAACAATATTAGTTGCAAAAGCGATATCTTTCAGCAAAAAGGGTATTGATTGATAGATTTCTAATTTAAACTGACATCATTACATTTGTTATGCCGAATGGATCGTGGAGCAACTTGAATCGAACTTCTAATGTCATTCTTGCGGTTCCTAAACGGCAATTTGTTCATGCGCCTGCCTGCTTGTTTTCACTAGTTTTTCTAATGAGAATAAGATAAGAATCTCCAAAAAAAATGTATAAGATCAATGCATTTAGCAATAGGTAGTCAATGGAATCGATTGTGTTTGTGAGTAATCATTGACATGGTTTTTTCGAACGGAATTTTAGTACAAAAATTATAGAACTGGCAGTCACGTGTTGTAACTTATGTGGATAGCTGCGGCAGCAGAGTGGTCCACATGGACATGACAACTGTGCAATGCTTTCGGCAGGCTCTCGCATCATTATCACATTATTGTTTATCACACATTATCAGCATCATAGTCACAATTTTTTAATAAATACCAGCTATCATATTATTTATTTTCTCATTTATAATAAGGTGGTCCACTTATGTCCGGTTTATGTTTCGATGACCATGTAATGGTAGAGAAATAATCTTTGCTTGGAAGTTGGAAGAGAGGTATGGAACTTACATATTGCAACAAATTGTCTTTTCCTTGCGTTTGATACCGTGAATCTTCGGCTACATGTGGGTTCATTTTCCAAAACAATAAGTATATTTGTATCGATTCCGTCCAGTTTGCGGCAATTTATTTTTGTATTTATCATTTTCGTAATAGTAAGTAATTCAAAATTGCATGCTAGTGTTTCACGATTTCACGATGCACGAATATCGGACAGCTGTAATCGACTGGCGGAGGAACATAACGAATATTGAGGAAAAGACCCATTAATCGTTAGTGAACGTCGACTGCATTGGGCTCGGTGTATACGTGATCGTCTTTACACACACACGCACACACACACACACAAAATCTATTTTCTATCAAAGAAATTGGTTGTGACTTGCGTTGTGTCTATAACGACGGTCGTCCAGTGTTCCGGGACTAGCGTCCTGGACACGCACCCACACTCGGATTTGTTCTTGTTACAATACTGTTACAGATTGTAAATTATATAAAATTGCAGTTAATGTCGTAAAAACGTTTTACTATTATTACCGATTACCTATGTGAATGATCGACTGAACAATTAATTGGGTTTATAGATGTTTAAACCTGTAAATTATTTTGCGGCTATTATCGCGTCAATAAATAATTATAATGATCATTTATATTGATTGGATCAAATCAGTGCAATAATTATGACATTTACTTATTTTTTAAAATCAATGTTTAGTATGAACCCACCTTCCATAACGTGTTTTTATATCCTTTCTGAGAAATAATCTAGTCGAATGCAAGATAGAAATGTTTAATTACAATTAGCTAATCCCTTCCTTTCATCACTCCAGCGAGCGCGATAACGAGAGGCACGGAGTGTCAACAACGTCTCATATTTTGTCGTGAAGCAGTCGTAGCGTGTACAAAGTTAAAAATTGAACATGGAAAATTTTGAAACAGACCCATTTTTTCCACCGTTTGAGGGTCACATCGTTGAAGTAATAATTTCAACATTTCAGTATGTGGTAGACAAAAGATGTGAAATTGGGTAACCATGGCCCTTTTTTCGAATTTTCTATTGCTCTTTCGTGTACATGGCTCTAAAGAAGGTCAAAAATGAATAGTTTCGGGGTGGTTCTAGCGTTCCGGGGGGAAATTTTCGAAAAAAGGGCCATGGTTACCCAATTTCACATCTTTTGTTTACAACCTATTAAAATATTGAAATTATAACTTCAACGATATGACCCTCAGACGGTGGAAAAAAAGGGTCTGAAAGCCACTTTCCGCCCACTTAATACGTTATTTAAATCTACGGGGCCTATAGCTACACCGGTTAGTTGCGAAGGTGTCGTCTGTTTAGTTACCGAATTTCAACTATGACCTGTTCAGTTCTCAAATATTTTTTAAATTTTTATTATTTTCGTAATTTTTAGAAATAACTAATACCCAAACCCGGTTCAGAACAATGACATATAAAGCACCGAAAGCTTGAAAAATCATATAATTAAAAGAGCAGTTTCTATATAACAGATATTTTTCAAAAGCGTAGCAGATAGTGAGCAAACCAGTGTGAACTCCTATAAAATTGCTCCAAGTTTTGATGGATATCTCTGTTGATGCAAAGGTTTGAAATGAGGGAGATTTCAATGCAAGTCCATAATACCTCACAATCTTTCCCACACCCTGACATCGGCCTTCAAGCGAAAACACTCGGCTCTAGGGTCGCTCCTCCGACATGGAATTTTCTATTGACATAGGTATAGAAAGGAACTTTTTTGTGGGACGTTTTGAAGGATCCGGATTTACAATTAAAATAAGGATTAATTAGGATTAGGATACGGATTTGCATAAGTGATAACAGCCACATGGATTCATTACAAAACAATAATTTATTAAAGCTAAGTATAAGAGTAACAGCAAAGAGCCTCGCTGCACAGTGCAACACCATTGTTGGCACCCGGCGCGAGGCTAATACTGTCGATTGGCGCACGTCTAGTGCGCAGCGAAAGCATGAGGAAACTTCGAAAGCTTGTTAGCCCGAAAGCTCTGAAGCCGGAAGGCGGGAAGGCAATGGAAAGTCATGTAGACCCCATGAGGGATCAAGGACACAAGACGGCACACAAGTTCCAACTTCACTAAATTGTCACATGCTAATTGTTAATTAAAGAGATTCGTGACACGTTCAAAAATTGAGTAGAAACCTCAACCAGGTATGTGCACGAAGGGCAACATTCACCAGGAACATTCTTTGCAGCGGAACATTCGGCGAACATTCTAGGAACTTCAGTCAAGCTGACATACAACACTAATTAGCAAAACCGTGAAACCGTGAAACCACCGAAGATGCTTTTAGCGCTTTGTACAATATTTAAAATAGCAGTGTTCACGCCCGTTAGCAACGGGGCCTGAAGCTTGGCGACGAAACTAACGAAACAGCAAAAGATGTGGCGAACTCGATCAGAATTTCACGCATTTCGTCCATGCGGCTTTTGGTGCCGAGTTGTCCATCGCTTGACAAGATGGCGGCCATCGCTTCACAAGATGGCGGTCATCCTCATGCCAGGCAGGTCTGCGCCGGGCATGCGCTGTCGGGCCTCGTCGTGTGCAGAGAAGATGCGCTCGTGTTCGGGCAGGCAGCCAATCAGGTGAGGGCGCAGCGCGCGCAGTGCGACTGCGCCGTGGCCGATGCCTCTGAAGGCCAGCGTCGCGTCACGGCCGCCGTGCTCCAGCAGCACTTCACAGCCTCCCGGATGCTGTCAAGGAACAAACGAGATTAGGATCGAGCGACACACGCGGTCACCATTCCAACGCCTGGCTCGCAGCAGTGTTGCTTATCTTGGGTTGCCCATCCACTGGAAACACTGTTGCAACAGTGTTTCTTAACTTAGATCCCAATTCTTTTATACTGTCTCAGAATCATCGCCTATGCCCCCATGACCCTACGGCAGGCAAATTTTGGAATAAATTCCTTCTCAATCAAACTGCTCAAGCTTATATTTTCATTACGGTCATCCATACAATGCGTGGCTCGGCGCAATGTGGTTTTACGGGACGTGGTTTTGCTGCTAATGCGTGCATTTTTGTTTTAAATGAAACTCAACGCGAGTCGTAGCTCACCTGTCCGAGGAAGGTCGTGACGTCATAGACGCGGTCGTAGACGACGACCCAGCAGTCCTGCGCAGTGTCGTGCCATCCGACCTGCGCAAGGCTGATCGTGCGCAGCGCGTCGCGCGCAGTCGTGGCCGGCTGCTCGCGCAGTCGCAGTGCGGCCATGGCCAGTGCCAGCGCGTCGTTGGCCAACGCCAACAGACCCTGCAATCCAGAAGGCGCTGGTGAGACCTTCGCGTGGGGAAACACCCCACGCCTAGCGTGAGGTTCCATTTGTGATTTACCACGATTTACCCATCCAACGCAAGAGTCGGTGCGTTGCTACTTAACTTCGGGCACGCATTGCGAGAGTACAAAAAGACAGTCCTTCACATGGAGCAAAGGCTACGTGGGAAACTCCGGCGGTTGTAAGGTAAACTCCTTTACGCGTTCAGAAGGAGATTGGATATCCATCTGCCTCAAGGACCCACTGCTGCTAGACACGAGTTAAGAGTTTCACAACTCACTACACTGATATCCGTAAACCCACCTTGCTTGTCACGCCGGACGCCGACTCCTCGATCAGATCCAACATGGTGGCTGCCGTCTGGAACAAAATGGCCGACATCAGCAAGGCAGTCTCGAGCTCTCTCACGATCTCGATCTATTGACACACTCATAATGGTCTTGGATTCCGCGAAGACCAAAGTGCGTGACCATTCGAATATGTGCACTCTGCCAGGCTGTAACACCTGTCCCATCACGAAGCGCATTCAGACATTAAGAGCATGTTTTCTCTAAATTTGGCGGGATTGTAGGTAGACGTTTTGCCGTATGGAAATATATTTACCAGTCAGGGCTGACCATAATATTAACGTCTGAAATTCCGACAACAAAAATTATCATATGCATGAGTTTCGATTTTGCAGTAGGTTATATTCCATGCCGTGTATTTTCGTATAGGGTATATAAGGTTATAGGTTTCGTTGGATTATGTTAGTTTTCATGTCCGGCTTTATTCTGCAACTCCGTTCTCTTTGCACCGAACTGTGATATTTCTTTTTCACAATGGTAATTGCTTACAAAGGCAATCACATGCTATAGCCATGGAAATCACTAGCTTAACATGACATTCACAGTTAACAACGGGCTGCCATTAAAAAATATACTGCTGGAAAAAGTTGGAAAATCTACGAGTCGATTTAAAAGTTGCCGACCTCTGAGTGAGTTGTGTGTTTTATTTCTTGCCTTCATCGCCGGATCAATTGCCAGTTAGAAAAGCGAGGGCCGCTTAAGCGGCTTCGCCCTGACCCGACGTTATCTCGATCGTTAACGCTAACCCACGGCTGGTTGCCATGAAAGTTATCACACGCCGCTAGCAGCTTACTCGGTTCGTCGAACATGGCATGTTATGGCAAGATATCATAATTTCATCTATATAATCGTTACACATTATGTAATATAATATACTACATTTACCGATACCATGATTATATCATGGCAGAATCTCCCAATCTTGTCAATCTCGTCTATCATTTCACAAAAATTTGTAAATTATTGTCATATCTTTCCGATACAGCTTTCGACATAGACTTCGGACGCAATACTTCATCAATGGCGTTGTGAAAACTATCCCCCTGCGAAAGAGGCTTGCACAAGAAGCGCTCTAACGTCACCATTAACCGCAGCGTGCGTTGTCAAGGAAACCCGATCAGTACTGCGTGTCCAGTGTCACCATGACAGCCGCCACACGCGATCAGCTGGGCCATCGAACGGCGTCTGGTTTCCATGGCAACCTAGACCGCAATTCACGCTGAGCGCCAGAGTGGACTCGAGTCCTCCGAAGGGATTTAGAGTGTGGCGTAACTTGAAATGAATAAGAGGACCCAGAACTTAAAAAAAACTGAGTGCCCCTTCATCGTCAGATTTTTTCGGATAAACTTGGGCCTCTGCGGCCCCCAAAAATTCTTTTCGGGGGCTCCCCTGACCCCGAGGCCCCCAAGCACCGGTATGTCTGCTCAATTCTCGCCACTGGGTTTAGATCATTAGGGGATGATTTTAGGCACTTTTTTGGGGGGTTTGTGTTGGTCAGGCTCAATTGACCGAAATATTGAGTGTAGAATCAGCAGTCGATTTGAGTGGACTTGGTCCCTATTAGCAGAATTTTGAGTAAATTTTGTACTTGTTTCAATCATGTCTACGTGAAATCGGTTACTTTCAGTTTTAAATAAAAGCCGCATAGAATGTAAGTGGACTTGCATCTTCCAAGAACAAGCATTTGGCATCGAACTAGGAGTATTGAAACTGCACATTCATGCCACAGTTGGCCATAGGATTTGTAGTTTTAAAACAATACACTCGTGTCAAGCCGCTGCAGCAGTGCTCTTAGAAGATGCGGACCCCTCTCCGCTCAACGCGACATGCAGTCTAGGCGGTCGCCTTCGTCTCAACGGATTCCGATGTGGAGTGATGTAACACAAGTCTGCATTGCATACCGATATATATATATATATATATATATATATATATATATATATATATATATATATATATATATATATGAGTGATTGAAAGTTTTGGCAGTTCATATAATGTGTTTAATAAGCTTTACGGTTAAAAACTGCAAGGAAAAACGTTTTGAATAAATGTTTTAATTCGACGTTTCGCCAAGGAAATTATTCTGAGAAATCTTTTTCCTGAAGATGCCAAGACATTTCCTTGGCGAAACGTCGAATTAAAACATTTATTCAAAACGTTTTTCCTTGCAGTTTTTTACCGTAATAGCTTATTAAACATACATATATATATATATATATATATATATATATATATATATATATATATATATATATATATATATATATATATATATATATATATATATATATATATATATATATATATATATATATATATATATATATATATATATATATATATATATATATATATATATATATATATATATATATATATATATATATATATATATATATATATATATATATATATATATATATATATATATATATATATATGTAATATGTATATGTAATATGTAATATATATATATGTAAAGCGAGTCGAATTGATGGTCGATCGGGAACCTGCACTAGGGTTTCGCGAACGCAATGTGTGTGCGTTGAAGATGAGCGTAGTTATTTGGAGGGTTAAAAGTGAACTTCGTTAACAGTTATAGGACTTATAGGCCATGTGAGAAATAACTAATTCTCTGCAATAATTAATTCGAAACGATATATCTCAAAATTTTACTAAAAAAATAATGCAAAATTGCAAATAAAGAGATCGAGAGAAGTCATGGAGACCTAAAATCCGGCCACCAGGACCCAGCCCACAAAATGTGGTTCGGAGGAAATGCCAATTTAAAGAATGCACTCCTCTTCACGCATTAGCGCGCGGTTTTGACGCACTACTGCAGTGAAACAAGCGCCCTCACCTTTGGCAAGGTTCGTGCTTTGACTCGGGCGTCGATCTGGGCGTCGCGACGCTTGCACTCGACGTCGACTCTCGGCAAACTCTAGGCAAACTCTCGGCAAACTCTCGGCAAAGTTTTCACTCACTTTCGGCGCACAAGCAACAAAATCACTTCCGTTTCGCTCTGAAATGTATCTCAATTCTTGACCAGCTCTCAACAGTCTGTGAGTGCAGCGCGGATGCAAATGAAGCTCGATGAAAAGAGCGTCTTGGCCCAGAATTTGCCCACTGCGAAGAGTCGAGCGCTGCAAACCGCGGTCGTCTGACGTGCCAAGTGAATGTGGCTTGACGCAGGCAGACTGTGCTTCTCTCCTGGCTGGCTGTAGGCTACTGACCATGCCGCTCGGCGGCGTGCGACTTTAAAGGCGCACCGGGCGGCTGACGACATCAGGACGAGCCTTTGCATCGAGCTGGACAACAACACTAGAGCTAAACGTCAACACGGAGGGCATTTCCCGCAGGCGCAACACACGTAATTTCTCAGCGACTTGCACTGGCATTCGTTCGGAGGGAACTTGACCCTCTGGCCTTTCAAAGGGGACAAATCAGTTCGCAAAACAGTGGCTTCCAGACCAACAGTTGCAGAGTTCTCACGGCCACCCCGTTGAAGTTATCATTTCAATATTGCAGTATGCTGTAGACAAAAGACGTAAATAAGGGTGAACATGGCCCTATTTTCCCCTGGAATGCTAGAACATTGCCCGAAACTCTTCATTTTTTACCCTTTTTCGAGGTATCGCATGTGAAAGTGCAAAAACAATTTTGTGGGAAAGGGCCATGAGGGCCCTTATTTACGTCTTTTGTCTACTACATACTGAAATATATAAATTATATCTTAAACGGTGTTGCGGTGAGAACTCGGAAACTTTTAGTCTGTTTCAAGATTTTTGTAAATTATAAATTTTTGACTTCGGTCTCCCCCACCGGTAGCACAAAAACTTTCAACACGTTCGCACGACGTCCTGAAAACGTGTTGAACTTGTTGAATGTCCTGCAAAGTTCAAAACATTCAGCGAGCGTTCGGTTAACGTTGTTTTATAACGTTAGACAAGCATTCGCCGCGAACGTCACACTGGCGTATGTAAAAGCAAAATTTTTAACTATGAGACTTGTCGACGTTTAGCCAACGTACGAGAAATGTTGATCTTGCAACGTTATAAAAGGTTCAAATGCATACGTTTCATTGATGTTCCCTAAAAGTAAGTCAGGCGAACGTTTGCATTAGTATGTTCAACGAACGTTCAGTTTCATAAGTAATAATACGTTAAAAACGCAACGTGACATGGCCGTTGTGTTTCCGACGTTAAAAAACGTGCGGTAGCAAATGTGTGATGAACGTTCTATGGAAGTTCGTTGTTCGTACGTTAAAAAACAAACATTCACTGGACGTTGACATAAGCAAGTTCGCTTACGTCAAAATTAAAACGTGGTATAGGCCGTTGTGCCTTCAACGTTCAAACACTTCAACAGCATGCGAACGTTTTTCATCGCACATTCAGCAGACGTTTACTGAGGCAAGTTCTCTTACGTCAAACTCAAACGTGACATTGCCGTTTTGCCTTCAACGTTCAAACACGTTCGATATTGAATGTTGGATGCACGTTCTCTGAAAGTAAGTTATGCGAACGTTTGTCATCGCACTTTCAGCAGATGTTTACTAAGGCAGGCGCCAGCACCATCTAGCATAAATTAGTGTCACTCGTCGACGGCAGCGCCGCCTAGTAGTCAGCTCACGCTCTCCATGGTGCTGTCGATAATGCTGTCCGATTGGATTACTAACGTATATTTTATAACTTATTATGTCGATGCGAGACGTTTTGCACGAATTTAACTACTAAAAAAATAACAATTTGTATGGCTGGATAAAAAACGATGTAATACATGGCTATCTTCACTGTTTTAAAAGGTACTTGCACGTGAAAAATCCCGACAAACAAAACATATAGATTAAAATTTTGATGAGAGCTGTTATGTTCTAGCAGCCGCGTGGTAACACTGTCGCCTTCGGGGCTGCCGAGACCGAATTCGAGGACCGAGCACCTGAAAATTTTAGGTTACTGATATTTGCAGGATAGACGTGCGCAGTGTCAATGTGATCGCATCTGCAAATGCTGAATAGCTGGTGGTCGGGCTGACCGGTTCAAGAAGGATTTAGTGCCCGAAATTCGAAAATGACGTCATTACTTTTCATTTCACCGTATGTCGTCCGGACGTTCGAATAACGTTTTGCGGACGTTGGGTGCACGTATTCTTTTCTCGTCATACTCTCGTCCGCTGACCGTTTGTTGAGATTAAGCCTGAACGTTGAACCCAAGTTATCCTCCGTTAGCTTTTCGACCTCTACTGAACGTTTGAGTTAACGTTTTCCAAACGTTCTAAAACGTTCTGCCCGAACGTTGAACGTTAGTTATCCCCCGTTAGCTTTTCGACCTCTACCGAACTTTCGAGTTCACGTTCGCAGAACATTTTTGTGCTACTTGGGCCATATGAAATGAAAACGACACGAAGACTTGGATCATTTAATGGAAGCATTTTTATGCCGTCAAAATAACTTGGCTCTATGTCATATTAAATTGTTGTAATTTATATAATATACCATTTTGATATTAGGTATACATAACATAAAATAGTGATGCACTGTAAAATTTGTCAATGCAACATTAATTACAGCCATGTTATTTTGACAGCATAAAACTTTTGTGGCAGACTTTGGTGAAAAATGCTTTCATGTAAACCGGGCTTTATAGGTTGAAATTTTTGAGCAACTTAGACAAAAGGTAGACATAGGCGTGAAATAAATCAAATATTTCAATAAATAAGAAAAGGAGGAAAACAGGCTTTACTCTAAGCATGTTCAAAACCTGGACCTGATATCTGTTGAGAGTGCAGACTCCAATGTCGATGGGCGTCTGAATTCCAAGCCAAGCCGAGAGGCTGACGACACCAAGGCTGACGACACCAAGGCTAGCCGCGAGGCTGACGACACCAAGACTAAAAACACCAAGGCTGACGACACCAAGACTAAAAACACCAAGGCTGACGACACCAAGGCTGACGACACCAAGGCTGACGACACCAAGGTGAGCCTTTGCATGAGCTCGACGACAACACGGGGACGCGGACGTCACGAGCCCATTGCCCATTGCCCATGATGCGAGAACCTAAGCTGTGTGCCTTGCACTTGTGCATCGTGCACCGTGCATCGTGCATCGTGCATCGTGCATCGTGCATCACGCATCGTGCATCGTGCATCGTGCTTCGTGCTTCGTGCATCGTGCATCGACCTGGATGGACGACTACAGATCCAGAGTCAATACTTATTATTATTTTTTAATATCAGTTGATTAATCTGATAGAGAATAAAACAGGTAGAAATATACGTGTTAGTCAATCTCCTGACGTTTCCCAACACAGCAGCAATTCTCGGCTAAGTCGGCGCCTTGAGCAGCCTTCACGTACCGTAACTCTATCGTCTTGCCATCATCGGCTCTCTGGCTGCTAAAATCCCCAGATTCTGGTCATACCCCTCGGCCTGTATACATATATCTAAAAAAAAATATTTTTAGCCAGTCCCTAAAAGGGACTGGCTGCTTTTGGCTGGATCTCTCTTGGCATGGGCCCTATTGGGACTATGGGACCACTCGTCATTTCAGCCACATTTTACAATGGCCATTTTGAAATTATATAAACACGGTGTCCTGTCCAGAGAGAGTAGTTTTTTATTTAAACACTGACATATTGTCACAAATGCGTTGCCTTCATCAGTACAAGTGGCCTTCCCCAAAGCGATGCACAGGGCGAGGGTGTCAGGTGACCCCTCGGGCTGGTCTTGAACAGCCCAGCTATGGTTCCGTTTTGGACGTTTTGCACGAATTTAACTACTAAAAAAATAACAATTTGTATGGCTGGATAAAAAACGATGTAATACATGGCTATCTTCACTGTTTTAAAAGGTACTTGCACGTGAAAAATCCCGACAAACAAAACATATAGATTAAAATTTTGATGAGAGCTGTTATGTTCTAGCAGCCGCGTGGTAACACTGTCGCCTTCGGGGCTGCCGAGACCGAATTCGAGGACCGAGCACCTGAAAATTTTAGGTTACTGATATTTGCAGGATAGACGTGCGCAGTGTCAATGTGATCGCATCTGCAAATGCTGAATAGCTGGTGGTCGGGCTGACCGGTTCAAGAAGGATTTAGTGCCCGAAATTCGAAAATGACGTCATTACTTTTCATTTCACCGTATGTCGTCCGGACGTTCGAATAACGTTTTGCGGACGTTGGGTGCACGTATTCTTTTCTCGTCATACTCTCGTCCGCTGACCGTTTGTTGAGATTAAGCCTGAACGTTGAACCCAAGTTATCCTCCGTTAGCTTTTCGACCTCTACTGAACGTTTGAGTTAACGTTTTCCAAACGTTCTAAAACGTTCTGCCCGAACGTTGAACGTTAGTTATCCCCCGTTAGCTTTTCGACCTCTACCGAACTTTCGAGTTCACGTTCGCAGAACATTTTTGTGCTACTTGGGCCATATGAAATGAAAACGACACGAAGACTTGGATCATTTAATGGAAGCATTTTTATGCCGTCAAAATAACTTGGCTCTATGTCATATTAAATTGTTGTAATTTATATAATATACCATTTTGATATTAGGTATACATAACATAAAATAGTGATGCACTGTAAAATTTGTCAATGCAACATTAATTACAGCCATGTTATTTTGACAGCATAAAACTTTTGTGGCAGACTTTGGTGAAAAATGCTTTCATGTAAACCGGGCTTTATAGGTTGAAATTTTTGAGCAACTTAGACAAAAGGTAGACATAGGCGTGAAATAAATCAAATATTTCAATAAATAAGAAAAGGAGGAAAACAGGCTTTACTCTAAGCATGTTCAAAACCTGGACCTGATATCTGTTGAGAGTGCAGACTCCAATGTCGATGGGCGTCTGAATTCCAAGCCAAGCCGAGAGGCTGACGACACCAAGGCTGACGACACCAAGGCTAGCCGCGAGGCTGACGACACCAAGACTAAAAACACCAAGGCTGACGACACCAAGACTAAAAACACCAAGGCTGACGACACCAAGGCTGACGACACCAAGGCTGACGACACCAAGGTGAGCCTTTGCATGAGCTCGACGACAACACGGGGACGCGGACGTCACGAGCCCATTGCCCATTGCCCATGATGCGAGAACCTAAGCTGTGTGCCTTGCACTTGTGCATCGTGCACCGTGCATCGTGCATCGTGCATCGTGCATCGTGCATCACGCATCGTGCATCGTGCATCGTGCTTCGTGCTTCGTGCATCGTGCATCGACCTGGATGGACGACTACAGATCCAGAGTCAATACTTATTATTATTTTTTAATATCAGTTGATTAATCTGATAGAGAATAAAACAGGTAGAAATATACGTGTTAGTCAATCTCCTGACGTTTCCCAACACAGCAGCAATTCTCGGCTAAGTCGGCGCCTTGAGCAGCCTTCACGTACCGTAACTCTATCGTCTTGCCATCATCGGCTCTCTGGCTGCTAAAATCCCCAGATTCTGGTCATACCCCTCGGCCTGTATACATATATCTAAAAAAAAATATTTTTAGCCAGTCCCTAAAAGGGACTGGCTGCTTTTGGCTGGATCTCTCTTGGCATGGGCCCTATTGGGACTATGGGACCACTCGTCATTTCAGCCACATTTTACAATGGCCATTTTGAAATTATATAAACACGGTGTCCTGTCCAGAGAGAGTAGTTTTTTATTTAAACACTGACATATTGTCACAAATGCGTTGCCTTCATCAGTACAAGTGGCCTTCCCCAAAGCGATGCACAGGGCGAGGGTGTCAGGTGACCCCTCGGGCTGGTCTTGAACAGCCCAGCTATGGTCTGGGATGGACTGTAGCTGCCCCATGGCCACGCACCCCTAACAACACATGTGCGTCGGCTATGTGCATCGCCCTCAGCTAAAGGAGGACAGAAGAGTCCAACATCAACAACAGCAGCGAACATCAGCACGACGAGGAGGAGCCGAGCGAGAGGGAGATCGCGAGTGTGAGGCGAGACTCCTCGATATCCATAGTGATGAGTACCGCCTGATTAATATTTATACGTGTAAAATGTCAAAGCTTAAATAAACAACCACATAAATAAATGCGGCGAGCCATCGTTTGTTAGATCTCATCACACCACCTCTCACAGCCTTTGGACCCCCTAGATCCGGAAAAGGTTTTGGGTGTGACAATATTATAACATGTTTGCCACTTCGGACACAGTATAACAGTATAAGAATGGAAATACCTATTAATAATAAATAAATAATTTAACTTTGACACTAAATTGAAGATGGATATTACAAATTATAGACGGGACTATAAAGGTGGTTTCTTAAAATAGCGATAGAGCCTTTAAGAAGCAGCATGCACACAATGCCTAGTCCATTTCTGATTCTGACTATTCTTGCGCTACAGCCTATTCTATTCTAATGTTTAGCCTATTCTAATGTTTAGAGTAACAGTAAACTTAGAAGTAGCATTGGTCTGACGACCTGAAGAATATTTCTGAATTGCTATCTTGAGGTGGCAAGGCACATGAGCCACACTGATAAGTACATACATATACACAGAACGTAATATAAAACACTTGAGTATGCAGGGCCCGTGCTACGCACGTATATAGTGTTTTCTTTGCGAGCCCAGCAACTCTTCCCCATGCCCTGCCCAAAGGCTTGAAGACTCTTGTCTTTAAAAGCGGTCTGCACACTCACAATCAGGGCCTTCTGGATGGAAATATTTTCCATCGCTCTTATGGCTCCAATGTTACGAAACGGCCGTGAAAAGTTACTGGGACGTCATGCCGTTATCGGTTCTGAAAGTTGAAATATCTATTGTCGTCAATTGAATTATTTTTAACTTTGAAACCGAGATAGCCGAATTCCGTATGGCGTATACGCAGTACGGACGCCCATTCTGTAACTTTTCTGATGTGAGATGAAATGAAATAAGAGCGAGAACCTTCATTTGTTCCCTACGATAACATAGGCGACCTTGGAATTGTTACTCTCATTTCTTGCCATCTCACTTGGAAAAAGTTAAGAATAGAGGGGCAGGGAGCTACCATGTAACTTTGTGATTTCAAAATAAATAGTTTTCAATATCTCTGCCCCTGGTTTAATTAACATGGGAAGTAGTTTGAGTGCAGTGTTTTCGAGCCACCCAAGAACGATGAAAAATGGTTTTGTACAACAGCGCAGATTCGCATGGTATTTGTATTTATATTTATATTTGTATTTTATTTCCTTCCGCTTTTGGTTACACAGTACCTATAATAATATAATTATATAACATTAGGAAAGTAAGATACATAAAATTATATACATAAGTTGCATAACATGTATATTTTCAATGCCTGATTTACTCTTTTTGTTCTAAAAAGGCGTCAACTGAATAAAAGATGTGGTATAATATAGTGAAGAACAAGGAAAGGAACTGAGTCTCCAGACCTAGACATTGCCCATAGCTGGCTGGTGGGGGTCGAGCGGGCAGGACGAGAAAAGAAACCATCTCATTCATAGGCCAGATTCATTCACACACAGACCGGCCTTTCATGATTATTATGATGCCAAGTGATTTCCTAATTAATTCAGAGTGGGAAATTGCATCGCAGTCTTTATCAATTTCTTAATTGCGAGTACAAACGCCATTCACGCGATTAGAGCTAAAACACCATCGCGTAAGTCACGGCAATCGATTGAAAATCACGTTTCATCAACGCGGATGCATTTCGTTCGGCGTCGTTCTCCAGATTCAATCGTTGACAGCTCGTTGTTTCGTAGTCTTGATTTCCCTTGCAATCCATTTTCACTCATTTCCAAGGCAACCGATTCTCATTCTTGAAACTTGACCACGTGCATCTCAGATATCTCGTATTATATAGAGATCGAATATCCATATAACAAGTCTAGAGGGCTAGCTCTATTTTGGGATTGTTTACACCATAGCATTGTTCATGAGAGCAAAAGCCATTGACAAGCAGTTCGGCAGAAATTGGCTTTCAGACCAAAAGTTGCCGAGTTCTCAAGGCCACAACGTTCAAGTTATCATTTCAGTATGTTGTAGATGTAGACAAAATACGTTAAATTGGGTTCTCATGGAACGTTTTTCGAAATTCCGCCCCTCTCCCCCCCCCCCCCCCCCCCCCCCCCCCCCCCGGAATGCTATAACCGCCCCGGCTACGTTACGAGCCAGAGCTGGCCCTCTAGAATTATGACTTACAATAATTGTGGATCTCCGTTTGTAAGCTAATTTTCCCACGACGCAATCAGCAAAGAGAATTGCGAGTAACCGAATTCAACGCCTCTCCGTTCGTCAATGCATTTGCAGACGGCGTCCTCCCTTCGGCTGACGCCATTGAGCGGGACGTTTCGTTAGCTCAGGCGTTGCATTAAATCAGACATTTCGTAAACTCCGGCATTTTGTCAACTCCGGCATTTCGTCAACTGACATTTCGTCAACTCTGGCTTTTCGTGGACATTTCGTCAACTCAGGTATATCGTCAACTCTGGCTTTTCGTGGACATTTCGTCAGCTCTGGCATAATATCGTCAACTCCCGTGGTATCGCTATTCCCGTGGTATCGCTAGTCCTTGCTAACTCTGCTTCGAGAATTGACACAGGTGTAAAGTTATACCTTGGGTTTAGCGCGGGTTTAAGTTTACCACGGGAATAAGAAGTTTTAGCGAATGTACGAGAATTGGCCAAACCCGATTTGGGCAACAACGAATCTGAGAAACCATTCACTGTTGCAATGAGCCAATTGGCACGACCATACAGCGGGCCACTTGCAGAGGGCCCATCGAGTGTCAAAATTAATTTGGAATTTTCACCAAACGTCCAAACAAACTAAAATTCATCCCAGAAAATAGTTAAAAAAAGCGATCGATGGTGTTTTTTACAAAGACTCCGATGGTAGCAATTTAAAAACTATACGCTTACAGAAATCGATCGATTTCTTTCATCGACATGGACTTATCTGATAATTTTAGTTCTTAGTATTCATCACGAAGTGCTGTTTACAATCAACGTCAAATAGGATTAGACCAGATTAAAAAAGAAACTGTGCGGGAAGTTTTGCTGTGGTCTAAATGACCCACAGAATCGCCATTTGGCGTGCGAAAACTTTGATTCAACATCGATTATAATCAGCTATCAAAATCGAACCCTATCTTGTCAATTCTAACTCAATATACAATAATTTATCGTTTTTTTACATCTAATGGTACGTGTTTATGCTTATCACGATTCACGGAATATTTTAATTGCATTAATCTCGGAGATGTTGATTCTTTCTGTGCTCGCACTTGCAAAGATTGTGCTTGTTCTTATCATAAGCTGTGATAAGCGGATTATATTAGAAGACGACTCTTAAAGATATCAAATTAACGCATTACGAAAATTACTATCACGTTTTCTGTGATGCCTGTAAATATCGCACATCGAATACAGCAGAGCGTCTTGCCGTGGCGAATTCCAGCTCTACACTAGCAATGCAAAATCCTTCCTCTCCCTCACCAGTCTGGGTGCATGTATGACTCAGACTACAACATAAACAGTCTGCATTTCTGCTACTGCTATAGTCATATTCCTGGAAGTGATTTCAAAAGATTTCGTTCAACATCAGCTAAGCAGAAACACTAGGTATACTCAACTCTGAGCAGCAGGCAAAATGAATGATTGCAACTATAAAATTTGCCCCCCAGTTGCCTCCCTATGCCTAAAAGTTGGGGAGGGGGGCCATTGCCCCCCTTGCCCCCCCCCCCTGTTCCTACGCCAGTGGTTGGATGATGCTTTTATTGGCACCCGATAAATTCACAACGAACACATCAGCACATACGCGGCACAGTGCATCGATGAGAATAAACGCCAATTTAAAGGCAACAAACAAGCACAGACGTAGGTGCTACAAGTAACAAAAATGAAGTGAATTGATTTAAATAACCATATTTATTGTACTATGAGTGATATCACACGTAGTACATTCACTGAAATACGCGGTAAAAGCACCCTAAAAAATGCGCACTTTTATATAAATGTCCGTACTTTTCTAAACTTTCCCAATTTTCGAATATTGCTTTTTTACCGCTTTGAAGTGGAGGGGTATTGAGGATTTTCTTGAAAATCGCAGGGGGTCTAAGTTAAGAACGAACGTAGACACCCTGTATATTTCATCACAATCGGGGCAGGTGTGTGGCCTGTAGAGCGCGCGCAAACATCATACAAAAAACAAACAAACAAACAAACAAACAAACAAACAAACAAACAAACACAAGTGGTTTTTTTAGCAGTAGTGAAATTTATGATTTCGCTTCGCTCGCTACGCTCATCAACTATGAAACGCTGCCAAAGTGTTCGCGTTGAAGATGAGCGTATGGGTGCAGCGGTACTAAGTTGAGAACAAAGGTAGACACCCGAAAAGTTTCATCGCAATCGACGCAGGCGTTTGGCTGGTGTAGTGCGCGCGCAAACACGCATACAAACAAACAAACACACACGTGCATTTACCAGTAGTGAATTTGTGCAAAAATTTCAGACAAACTTGAAGTCAACAAAGCTGGTGTGGTGTTTCGATGTGGTTTCGAAGAGCAATATTCGCAAATGGATAAATTTGGAAAAAATACGCAATTTAAAATAAATATCCGTACTTTCCCAAACTTTCCCAATTTTCGAGTATTGCAATTTTTTCTGCTGTGAAGGGGAGGGGTATTGAGGATTTTCTTGAAAAACGTAGGGGGTCTAAGTTGAGAACCAAAGTAGACACCCTGAAAATTTCATCCCAATCGAGGCAGGCGTATGGCCTGTAGAGCGCGCGCAAACACACAGACAAAAAAAAACAAAAACAAAAACAAACACACACAAGTGTTTTTTTTAGCAGTAGTGAAATTGATGATTCGCTTCGCTCGCTTCGCTCGCTACGCTCATCAGCTAGGGCTTCGCGAACGCAATTTGTGTTGCGTTAAAGATGAGCGTAGCGGTTTGTATATAGCGCAAAAAAAGGTTGAGGAAAAAAGCCTATGAAAATCATGGAGCAGCAAGCCGGGCCATTGCTTTCTCAAAATTTCTGATCTCTTAAAAATGTAAACGATTCTGACCTTTCTTTGTTTCTGACCGAGCTGTCGGGTAGCGGAAATATTGTCACGAATGCGTTGCATTCCTGAGTACAAGTGGCCTTCCCCAGAGCGATGCAAAGGGCGAGGGTGTCAGGTGACCGCTCTGGCTGGTCTTGAACAGCCCAGCTATGGTCTGGGATGGGCTGTAGCTGCCCCATGGCCACGCACCCCTAACACCGCATGTGCGTCGGCTATGTGCATCGCCCTCAGCTAAATGAGGACAGAAGAGTCCCGGACCTCGAAGACGGAACATCAACAACAGCAGCGAACATCAGTTCGACGAGGAGGAGCCGAGCGAGAGGGAGATCGCGAGTGTGAGGCGAGACTCCTCGATATCCATAGTGATGAGTACCGCCTGATTAATATTTATACGTGTAAAATGTCAAAGCTTAAATAAACAACCACAGCAATAAATGCGGCGAGCCATCGTTTAATAGATCTCATCATACCACCTCTCACAGCCTTTGGACCCCCTAGATCCGGAATAGTTTTTGGGTGTGACAATATGCTCATTTTGAGTCAATTTTGAAGTCAACTTCAAGTAAAAAAATGTGGTGTGATTTTTCGATTTGGTTTCGATGGTTTCTGAAGGCAACTATTAAAATTGGGAAAATTTGAAAAAAATGCGCACTTTTAAATAAATTTCCGTACTTTTCCAAACTTGCCCAATTGTCGAATATTGCTTTTTTTTCTGCTTTGAAAGTGAAGGGTAACAAAAGTACACACCCTGAAAATTTCATCCCAATCGAAGCAGGCGTTTGGCCTGTAGAGCGCGCGCAAACACACATAAAAAAAAGAAACAACACACACAAGTGTTTTTTTTAGCAGTAGTGAAATTGATGATTTCGCTTCGCTCGCTACGCTCATCAACTAACAGTTTCGCAGCCAGTTTCGGTGAAAAATGCAACCCCACGTCTTACTTCCAATGCTTAAGTTATTGCAGATTTGTTTCTCGCGCGCGCTGGCATTACCGAGGTGGGGACATTGAAGTCGGTCCTGTTCCGAAATCTGCTGAGCTTACTGAGCTCCAGTAGGCTCTCAGTAGAGTACAGCAAGTCTTGTGCCTTCAGTGGGCCTGTTCCGAGACCTGCTGAGCTTACTGAGCTCCAGTAGGCTCTCAGTAGAGTTCAGCAAGTCTGCTGCCTTCAGTAACGGAACGCAATACACGATCTCAGCTCAGCTTGTTTGATTTTTCTAAACGGGAATGTTTTAAGTTCTCAGCTCTCAAGTAGCCGATTTTTTCCCAATAACTCTTCGATCATTGCTAGCCTAAGGGGATACGCAACAAGGCTAGTAACGCCGCCCGCAGAGATTGTAGAGAGATGCCGCCTACAGCGTTGCCACATGTATTTCAAGGTTGTAAATCGTGAAACAATGCAGAGTTCGTGCCAGCTCAAAGTCAGGAACAGGCTGGAAAGTAACAGGCTTTTTACTTGCAGCATGATTAAATCCTCACATAAGTAGTTAATGTTAAAATACAACCCATATGCTCCAGATTGTTGACGTAATTCTGACGTTCTGACAGATGGGTAGCAAAAGCCTAACGTACACTATATCCACGATGCGTGTGAGATGTGCGTGCGGTGGATATAGTCACTTTGAAAGCCTAATCTCTGCTCAAGGGCCTGCCGATAATAAGACCTAATGGAAACAAAACATGATTGATGAGCGTAGCGAGCGAAGCGAGCGAAGCGAAATCATCAATTTCACTACTGCTAAAAAAAAACCTTTGGTGTGTGTTTGTTTGTTTGTTTGTTTGTTTTTGTTTTGGTTTTGGTTTTTTTTGTATGTGTGTTTGCGCGCGCTCTACAGGCCAAACGCCTGCTTCGAGTGGGATGAAATTTTCAGGGTGTCTACTTTTGTTCTCAACTTAGACTCCCTGCCTTTTTCAAGAAAATCCTCCACACCCTTCACTTTCAAAGCAGAAAAAAGAGCAAAATTCGACAATTGGGCATGTTTGGAAAAGTACGGAAATTTATTTAAAAGTACGTATTTTTTTTTCAAATGTTCCCAATTTCGATTTGCCTGTAGAAACCATCGAAACCAAATCGAAACATCACACCAGATTTTTCCCAATAAAAACCAACCCAATAAAACCCAATAAAAACCCTTGGGCATATAATACATCTATGTATTAACATGCACAATGCTTAATGATCTCAAAATGAGCATATTTCCGCTACCCGACAGCTCAGACAGAAACAAAGAAAGGTCAGAATCGTTTACATTTTCAAGTGATCAGAAGTTTTGAGAAAGCAATGGTCCGGCTAGTTGCTCCATGATTTTCAAATGCTTTTGTCTCAATCTTTTAATGCGCAAAATACAAACCGCTGCGCTCATCTTCAACGCAACACAAATTGCGTTTGCCCTAGTTAGTATACATGGTCAGAAATTGGTTGCACGGAATAATTGATGAGCGTAGCGAGCGAAGCGAGCGAAGCGAAATCATCAATTTCACTACTGCTAAAAAAAACACTTTGTGTGTGTGTGTGTGTGTGTGTTTTTTTTTTTTTTTTTTTTTTTGTATGTGTGTTTGCGCGCGCTCTACAGGCCAAACGCCTGCATCGATTGGGATGGAATTTTCAGGATGTCTATTTTTGTTCTCAACTTAGACCCCCTGCGTTTTTCAAGAAAATCCTCCATACCCTTCACTTTCAAAGCAAAAAAAAGAGAAATATTCGACAATTGGGCAAGTTTGGTAAAGTACGGAATTTTTTTTTAAAGTGTGTATTTTTTTCAAATTTTCCCAATTTTGATTGTTGCCTTTATAAACCATCAAAATCAAATAGAAACGTCACACCAGATTGTTTTACTTGAAGTTGACTTCAAGATTTGACAGATTTTAGAACTTTTGTCAATCGTTTTCAAGTTTTTGAGAGTAAGTCCGCGGCAGATATATATCTCCAACTTATAAAAACCCTTGCGCATGAGTAACATGTTTGTATTGCTATGTATGTCTATGTACATGCACATTGCTCAATGACCTCAAAATGAGCATATTTCCGCTACCCGACACCTCGGAGAGAAACAAAGAAAGGTAGGAATCGTTTACATTTTCAAGTGATCAGAATTTTTGAGAAAGCAATGGTCCGGCTTGCTGCTCCATGATTATCATAGGCTTTTTGCCTCAATCTCTTTATGCGCTATATACAATTGTGTTGAAGATGAGCGTTGCGGTTTGTATAAAGCGCATAAAAAGATTCATGCAAAAAGCCTATGAAAATCATGGAGCAGCAAGCCGGACCATTGCTTTCTCAAAGATTCTGATCACTTGAAAATGTAAACAATTCTGACCTTTCTTTGTTAATTGTTCCTGTTTGAGCTGTGGGGTAGCGGGAATATGCTCATTTTGAGGTCATTGAGCAATGTGCATGTAAATACATAGATGTAACTCATGCCCAAGGGTTTTATTAGTCTGGAGATATATTTCTACCGCGGAGGGTTTTTATTAGGTTGCAGATAAATTTTCTGCCGCGGTCACATCTTGAAATCAACTTCAAGTCAAAAATTCTGGTGTGATGTACCGATTTGGTTTCGATGGTTTCTAAAGACAACAATCGAAATTGGGAAAATTTGAAAAAAATACGCACTTTTAAAAAATATTCCGTACTTTTCCAAACTTGCCCAATTGTCGAATATTGCTCTTTTTTCTGCTTTGAAAGTGAAGGGTATGGAGGATTTTCTTGAAAAACGCAGGGGGTCTAAGTTGAGAACAAAAGTAGACACCCTGAAAGTTTCATCCCAATCGAGGCAGGCGTTTGGCCTGTAGAGCGCGCGCAAACACACATACAAAACCAAAACAAAAAACATACAAATCAAACAAACACACACACACACACAAGTGTTTTTTTTAGCAGTAGTGAAATTGATGATTTCGCTTCGCTCGCTTCACTCGCTACGCTCATCAATAATTTGCTTACTTGATAATAGACGTTCTTATTCTTCTCTTCTAACTTTCAAGAAAAGTAACCTCGCAAACACCACACGTCAGATCTTATTTGTAGCCCGCCATCTTGAAATTTGAATTGACTGAGCAGTAGGATTGACTGAGGCCGAAACCTCCAGTCAACTTCAGTGGCTTTCAGCAGGTTACGGAACGGCCAGCAGGGCTCAGCTCAGTTACTGGATAGGTTACGGAACGGATCTCAGTAAGATTTGTTACTGCGCAGGAGCTTCAGCAGGTTTCGGAAAAGGACCCATGTCCGATGTCGAACGCCAGGCAGCCCATCGGCCGCATCCTGTTTGCCGAGAAGTTGTTTTTTACGCCTTGGCCCACCGACGTTTGTTCATTGACCCAAACGAACGCGTTGGATGGGAGACCCAAGTTAAGCAACACTACGCCGAGTCGCGCGTTGGGTAGGTGACCCTAGTTCAGCAACACGCCTAGGGGCGGTGGGTGGGTGACCGAAGTTAAACAACACTGTGCCGAGTTGGGCGTTGGGTGGTGGGTGACCGAAGTTTTCAACTTTGCGCCGAGTCGGGCGATGGGTAGGTGACCGAAGTTAAGCATCACTACGCCTAGTCGGACGTTGGGTGGGTGACCGAAGTTAAGCAACAGTACACCTACTCGGGAGTTGGGTGGGTGACCGAAGTTAAGCAACACTGCGCAGAGTCAGGCGTTTGGTGGGTGACCCAAGTTAAGCAACACGGCGCCGAGCTGGAAGTTGGATGGGTGACCCATATTAAGCAACACTGCGACGTGCTGAGACGAGTCTGTCGTTGGATGGGTGACCACCATACTCATGGCTATCCTGCCAAGGGTGTGTGGGGCCCGAAGCTCGAACAGCATCACTCACCTCGCTACCAGCCTATCGACACCAAGGATTAGTGGAAGAATCCTTCTTTCTAGCTGTAAACCGTCCTTCGCAAGGGACGCTAAGCCGGTTGCTCTTTGGCGTGAAACCATTGTGTTACTTTTGTTTATAAGTCGACCAATTTACTGTGAACCTGTTGTCCCGTCAAAAATCCGTTTCAAGACTTATTCACCGCGTTATCAGCATGTCTGAGTTTAATAACTAGCCATGATATTGTTTGATTTGACCTCACTGCCACAATAATGGTCGTTCGGGAAGCATAACCGCATTACGCCATCTAAATAATTTTCTGTCGTCGTGGCACCATCTTGATGGGAAGTTGTGCTGAGAAATCAACAAACTGCCCATCGTTGAAATGGCCGCTCTAGATAAGGCCTCTGCAATCTGTCAACTCCTACAGTCGGGTACAATACCCCTAATCACCCAATCTATTTTCAACATACTAGGGCTTCGCGAACGCAATTTGTGTTGCTTTGAAGATGAGCGTAGCGGTTTGTATATAGCGCATAAAAAGATTGAGGCAAAAAGCCTAAATCATGGAGCAGCAAGCCGGACCATTGCTTTCTCATCATTTCTGATCACTTGTAAATGTAAACGATTCTGACCTTTCTTTGTTTCTGTCCGAGCTGTCAGGAAGCGGAAATATGCTCATTTTGAGATCAATGAGCAATGTGCATGAAGTAGGTACATAGATGTATTTCATGCCAAAGGGTTTTTATTAGGTTGGAGATATATTTCTGCCGCGGACTTACTTTTAAAAACTTGCATGCACGAAATTGACAAAATTTCTGATATCTGTCAAATCTTGAAGTCGACTTCAAGAAAAAAAATCTGGTGTGATGTTTCGATGGTTTCTAAAGGCAACAATCAAAATTGGGAAAATTTGAAAAAACTACGCATTTTTTTATAAATTTCCGTACTTTTCCAAACTTGCCCAATTGTCGAGTATTGCTTTTTTTTCTGCTTTGAAAGTGAAGGGTATGGAGGATTTTCTTGAAAAACGCAGGGGGTCTAAGTTGAGAACAAAAGTAGACACCATGAAAATTTCATCCCGATCGAGGCAGGCGTTGGCCTGTAAAGCGCGCGCAAACACACATTTAAAAAAAATAAAAAAACACACACACACACACACACACACACACACACACACACGTACAAGTGTTTTTTTAGGAGTAGTGAAATTGATGATTTCGCTACGCTCATCAATTATTCTGCCAAAATTGTGACACAATAACATAATATTGATTATTGTGAGCATCACATTATCGTCGCCGACCCCGTCGGGGGGGGGGGGGGGGGGGGGGGCAACGCTATCTCTACGTCGATAAGAGTCACTTTGTTTCAAGAAACGGTTGAACGCCCCTCGCCGAGCTGTTGTTGATTGTTGTTCGCATTGAGAGGCGTTTGATAAGCACCCGGCTCTCAGGTTGAAGGTCACGGCTTCTCGAGCGTCGACGCTTTGCCAAGCGATCAGACGTCCTCCGGCAAGGTCTCCAGCAACCAAGGCAAAACCACATTCCATCGTAGGGGGCAACGGCTACGTGGGAAACATCGGTGCCAGTTGGGTGGGTATGACTCGTGCCAAGTCGTGGGAGAGAGAACTGTGTAGCGATGATATTGTGGAACCCTTGATTGTGCTCATCTACTTGGCTTGTAGGCGAGGGGAATGCCGAGTAATGGGAGAGGTAATGTACTACATGCAATGTTTCAATACAAATCAAATACTTCGATTCAATTGCCAGATTTCCCGTCAGATTTCAAGCTGACATGGCATTTCTACGTAGCTGCGTATCTGAGCCAACGCTACGTTAGGTAACCGTCGTCGGCGCAGTTGGGCCAAGACCACGACGAGCACGATGACGCTTAACTCTGCGCAGTGCAGAGTCGGCCAACGTGGGCTCGGCGAACGCTACGCGAACGCTTCGCGTCCAGTGACGTCTGTGCGAGTAGCGGCAGAGGCAGAGGCAGATGCACCACAAGACGCCGGGCGTCGGGGGGTCGGCGTCGACGTCCTCGCGGGATGACGTCCGTCGCGGAGTGGCGTGATCTAGGAGAGCGATGGGAGAGATTTCACACGGCTTCCTGACGGCCTGACGTGGGTCAGAAATGGAGCCGTTGTGCTTCCAGTTTCATGGGGTCGGTCGGGTCGGACGGGGAGCCTTGGGGTCGGGAGACTTTTCGCGATGTTAGCTTTTCTGTTTTCCATTTCAGCTATACTCAGACAGTTTGTTACAAGTTGGGGTTCAAAAATTGTTCCTTTACTCTTTGCCCGATGTTCATACCGACGTTAAATAAACAGCACCACGTTCGTGACATTGGACATTACTCAGGAAGGAGGTACACATAATGGCCACTGTTCCCTATTATCTAGCCATTCAATCAACTTCATTCAACTTTAAAGTCATTCAATTGATTGGCAAAACTTGATAATTAGCGCAATATCAAATCTTCGAATTATATTTCACTAACATTAAATTTCTAATGCTCATGCCTGCTTGTCCTATCTTTATCACTAACCTTCAAAAAGATTATTTCAAACTGGGGTTTGAATTCTAAAATAAAGACCCACAGATTTCCTAGTATGTATACACATAGCAACTCCCTCAGTGCGATACATAAGCTTGAGACAAGCTCGACGAAACGTTGATTGCAGCTCGAGTGAAAAAACTCAAGAATTTGTCAGCGGATCGTTCTTTTGATGTGTTTTGGCTTGGTTTCAAAGAATCGAATGTATAACTCTAGAGTTTATTGATGGCCAGGCGCGTCGATCAGAAAGTCACTTATCATTAGTTCCTTCCTATCCTCCAAAAATATGCATGAAACTGAGAGTACGCAAACAATTACGTAAACGTTATCGCAAGCCATGGCCAAGCTTGATTAGCGTCATGAGAGCTGGAACACTTGCAGCTGATTTGTCTTGACAGGTTGGCGCCACTGCAGCTTGTGCAAGCCTTTTTTTGTGTTTGCCTTCATTGACTGTTTCACAACAGCTGTAATGCAACTGTTTCATCTCGTCGTCTTGATAGCTTTGCGTACGTTTCAAATCGTACGTTACATTTAAATTTTGCAACATTATTTACTGGACGTGCTGCAAGTTGATGCGCCACTTATCTTTGCAAGTTTTAGAACTCGAACACCACCATTTCAAAAGTGGGTTCCCACACTTTGCACTATAGTTGGTAGGTACGGTTTAGTTTTTACTATACACTGTGTGCTATAGCCTATTATGAGATTTGTTCCGGAGGAGACATCTTTTAAAAAGATCGGGACGTGATCGTGCGATCGAGATCCTTTTTTAGTGATCTTAGAACTAATCGCGATCTTTTTCTATATTAAAATAACATTTTAATTTGATCGAGATCTTCTTTCCACGATCTTTTTAAAAAGATCGTTTTAAACACATTTTTGTGTTATTCTTTATACTGCAGCCCACGCACAAGCTTCGTCTTATGTGGGCTATTCAGAATGCGTACTCAAATGTGTTTCAGAATGTGTTTCAGCCAACAACATGACTTCCAGTTTGACCGTTTATTCCGGGACAAGCCGAAACAGAGACAATTTATCTTCTATTAGTGGTACATTGTCGACCAAAAATGGACCATTTTCCCAGTTTATTTTTTACTAAAAACAATCTCTTAAACGAATTTGATATGTTTATAAAATAATCTTGATTTTGAATGTAAAAAAAAGATCGCGAACTTCGATCTTTTTAGAATCTTTTTAGATATTTTTTTTTGATGACGATCTTGATCTTTTAAAAATATCGATTTCAAAACGATTTTCCCAAACAATGGATAAGTCCCCATGGCATGTGTTCTTAGATTTGCGTCGTCTATAAAAAAAGGCTTACTGCGTCTCGGGGATTTGCGAGTCATGTTCGACATGAATCATATCGACTCATGTTTCAGCATGCACTTTGCCACAGTGAAACTGCATTGGCCTGGAGTAAAGCGTGCCGGCACTCGATTAAACTTATCATACTGCATTAGTCTGTAAGAAAACAGTTCCATTCAAACCAGTTTCAATCAGATTGTTGACTTATTACTCAAGCGCGACTCTATAGATTAAATTAATTTAATTTCAAACCAGTTTCGATCGGAGTGGATTTTTATGACATCAATCCTCGTCTTGCGTGAAGATCAATGTGACATTGACAAAGTAATCAGACTCCAATCAATCACGGTCTTGGGCCTTGTCTGACTTCTCCCGCCGCAACTGCGAAACCCTTCGAAACGAAACACCAGCCCCAGCCAGCAGGGGCGGATCTAGACCTGAATCATGGGGGGTGGGGGGGAGCAGCCCGCCAGCAAATAGGTATCCGGTGGCTGCGACCCCGGATAAAAATTGAGAAATTAAGGTCATTTACGAGCAAATCTACGCGTTTCAGATAAATTACAGTAAACTTGCCAATCAGAAACCATCAACAAAATTTAATGCAAAATTGTTTTAAATATACGGGAGATGTAAAAGAAATTATGTAAATGAAATATACATAAACGCACTTGTTTTTGAAAAGCTTTCATTAGTTGAAAATAAATTGATATATAATATGGTAGATCAAAACTTCACATTTGAAACATTTGTTTTCTTCTTTTACTCAATATGGAAAATATTTTATTCTCAATTATCACTTACGTGTTTTAATACTAGGGCGAACGCAATTTGTGTTGCGTAGAAGATGAGCGTAGCGGTTTGTATTTTGCGCATTAAAAGATTGAGACAAAAGCATTTGAAAATCATGGAGCAACTAGCCGGACCATTGCTTTCTCAAAAATTCTTATCACTTGAAAATGTAAACGATTTTGACCTTTCTTTGTTTCTGTCCGAGCTGTCGGGTAGCGGAAATATGCTCATTTTGAGATCAATGAGCATTGTGCATGTTAATACATAGATGTAACTCATGCCCAAGGGTTTTATTTGGTTTTATTGGTTTGGTTTTTATTGGGAAAAATCTGGTGTGATGTTTTGATTTGGTTTTGATGGTTTCTGAAGGCAAATCGAAATTGGGAACATTTGAAAAAAATACGCACTTTTAAATAAATTTCCGTACTTTTCCAAACTTGCCCAATTGTCGAATATTGCTCTTTTTACTGCTTTGAAAGTGAAGGGTGTGGAGGATTTTCTTGAAAAACGCAGGGGGTCTAAGTTGAGAACAAAAGTAGACACCCTGAAAATTTCATCCCACTCGAAGCAGGCGTTTGGCCTGTAGAGCGCGCGCAAACACACATACAAACACACACCAAGTGTTTTTTTTAGCAGTAGTGAAATTGATGAGTTCGCTTCGCTCGCTTCGCTCGCTACGCTCAACAATCAAATATTTATTTATTTATTTATTTATTTATTATTTAAGTCTAAAAATTCTTATACTGTTTGGGGACAGTAGAATGTACAGACTCTTTGAAACATAAAAACTAAGTATTCTAAACACAATGAAACTGAATATTTACATTCTTATAAAATAATAATAGTAATAGCAGTAATAGTATTAAAAAATACTTAGAATTACTATAGCAATGATAATAATAATAATAATAATAATAATAATAATAATAATAATAATAATAAAAATAATAATAATAATAATGATGATGATGATGATGATGATGATGATGATGATGATGATGATGATGATGATGATGATGATGATGATGATGATGATGATGATGATGATGATGATGATGATGATCATCATAAATGATGATGATTGAAACATAAAAACTAAGTATTCTAAACACAATGAAACTGAATATTTACATTCTTATAAAATAATAATAGTAATAGCAGTAATAGTATTAATAGTATTAAAAAATACTTAGAATTACTATAGCAATGATAATAATAATAATAATAATAATAATAATAATAATAATAATAATAAAAATAATAATAATAATAATGATGATGATGATGATGATGATGATGATGATGATGATGATGATGATGATGATGATGATGATGATGATGATGATGATGATGATGATGATGATAATAAATGCATATAATATCTTAATTCTTTTAATCTTTTTTTAATCCAAAAATCTCTTAATATCTAATAATATCTAAATGCATTTAGCATAAACATGTCACGTTTTGGTTGACTGTAGTGAAACAAGAACCATTTAAAACACTATCTCAAACTGAGCGTGGTCGGCTTTCTTCGGCTGGTGCAGTCTGAATTTCTCATATTGAAAATAGATGCCCTTACGTTAGGCACTTTGCATTATTACGAAATAATTCGGTGGTGGTGGGGGGGGGGGGGGCGTCAGGCATCGGCTTAATTTTCCAGTTCCCATTTCCATTTGTAGACCCCACCAGCTAGGTATACAAAGGGCGGGTTAAAGCAAGAAAAAAACAAATCGTCGAAGGATTCTTGGGGGGAGGGGCGGTCGCCCCCCCCCCCCCCCGCTCCAGCCCTGTATCCGCCACTGCCAGCCAAACAGCAGACAGCAGACAGCAAACAGCCAGACAGCAGACAGCAGGCAGCCCGACAGCAGACAGCAGACAGCAGACAGCAGACAGCAGACAGCAGACAGCCAGACTCGGCAGATTCGGCTCTAAATGCATCTGCAATCAACACCGAAACCGCATGCCCCACAACACGAAATCGTGGCCCTATAACCAGAAGCCTATATGCAACACTCAAATTTTATACATTTGTATTGTTAATGATCCACTTTGCTAGGACTTTTGTCATTTGAGTAGTTTTGTTTTGGTTCCTGTAGAAGAAACCAAACCCTGAAGATGGACGGACAATCCGCCCGAAACGTTGGGAAAATAAATAAACCTTTAACACAGTTAAATAAAAAAATATGATATATATATGTATATATATATATATATATATATATATATATATATATATATATATATATATATATATATATATATATATATATATATATTTGTTTACACCCAGAAATTCAATTCACAATGGAAGAACAACAAAATGATAGTTTTCCTTTTTTGGATGTTTTACTTATCAAGAAAGAAGACAACACGTTAGGGCACACGGTACACAGAAAGCCAACCCACACCAATCGGTATCTAAATGCATCATCCCATCACCATCCTGCACAAATACGATCGGTAGCGTACACCCTTGCTACCAGATCTCGTCGTATTGCAGACCAAGACAATCTAACAAATGAACTAAAAATCCTTGAAAAAGCTCTGTCACAAAATGGGTTCAAAAAAAGCATAATACAAAAAGCTTTCTAAAGAAAAACTAACGCTGAAAGAAATGCAGAACAAGAACTAAGAACCGACAGCTCTCAACCACAGGTCAACGATTTCATAGATGAACCAACAAAACATAATGCTTTTCTCCCATACGTTTGCGGCGTAACAGATCGAATAAGCCGACTGCTCAAAAAAGAAAACGTTCAAACCATTTTCAACACCAACATGAAATTAAGAACCTGAAAACCAACAAGAACCTGAAACCAAAAGAGTGACAAGATCAATGAACAGACGTTTCCAATAACCCTGCTTTCAGGTTTCCATTTGCTTTGTATCACATTTTCTTTTTCCATGAGGCTTCAGTTTTATAACATTTCGTTTTTGTCTACTGTTTTATAGAAAATCATTTTTCTGTACATTGGTTGCACTTGTGCCTTGATAAAGCTAAGAGGAGACTTGGCGAAACGTTGGCTATATAAATAAAAAATATATAACTATAAACTTCGTAGCATTAACCGTTTAAAATGAATCCAATATATATATATATATATGTGTATATATATATATATATATATATATATATATATATATATATATATATATAAACGTGTATATATAAACGACACATTTCATGCCAGCAAGACTGTGTGCTGCACCTGCAAGTTCCAAACCCAAAACGACACGTTTCATGCCAGCGACGAGGAATGGCAACTGACTCCAGTCTGTGTTTCTTAAAAGTTGACCACACTTTCTCAAAACAAATCAGAGTGATTCTCACTCTGAGGTATTGACGTTCACTAAGTAGGCACTCACTTATGTCAATAGAGCGGGCGTGTTCCCGCTGTCCGCCGACTGGTAGCTGTACTGGGTAAGGAAATGTCGTGCAATCACTGTGTTGTGTTTGATTCACAGACAAAAACCACTACGCTTGTTAAATTCTGTTGTACCTTTTATAAGAAATTACTTCCCTTATGCCATTTAGCCTTGTGTGGAAACACGTACAAAACCCAACAATGAACCAATTTGTCAGTTTGGGCTGATATGCGTTTCACAGAGCAATTGACAGGCACTGATAAGAAATCCTGCATGTTATCTATGCGTCAGGTCACGTTGCGGGGAGTGGATTTGCATCTTCCTAGAGGACCTTCTGTAGCTAGAAATGAGTTCACAGTCGCAAAACTGTCCAAAGAGCCTTTTGGCCGGCTCAAGACATGGCTTGTGAGTTTTAAACTCTTAGCTTGTGTACCTCAGTAGTGGGTCCTCGAGATAGATGCAAATCCAGTCTCCTTCTTAATGTGACATGCAGTTTCAGCGAGATACATGACCACAGCACAAGTCAAGCCATGGCTCCATGTGCATCCATGTGGTCGGTACCTGGCCCTACCTAACATGCACTAATGAAAATAAACTTTCTGATAACATCTCAAATTTTTAGTAGGTTAGGTTAAGCGTCGAACCCGAACTCGGCAGTGCAGTCTGACAGCGGCGCGCGAAAATAGCTCGGCTTTGGGGTCAGAGCGGGTCGACCGCATTGATGATAACATTATTACTTTGTAATCGCGAAGCCCATGGCCGTCATCGGAAAAGCAATGTTGACGACTTGTTGCACGAGACCGGGCGCAGACTTTCCCATTTTTTCACAATGTGGAATTATTCGTTTCTAGCGCAAGGAAAATCGGAGATTGTCGCGTAATTAGCATGTTTTAAGTAGGGCTTCGGCTTTTTGAGTAGAGTATAATAATACGAGTGTTGCAGTTCAAAGCCGACAAAAAGGTGAAGAAAAAAAGTCGTAATAGACGCCACGAGCGAAGTTTTCATTTCTTGTATAATTATTGCAAAGGAAATCTAATTTAATTCAAGTAGAGATTGATAAAATTTCGTATCGAAGTTGAAAAATTTTTATAAAACTAATTTATAACCCCCAATAAAAAAAGAATGAAAAGTACCTAAAAGTTGTGGAATAGATATTTAAACACCCTCATAAATATTTAATTTTTTGTTGTTTTAGTTTCTTAGGCAAAGTTCTAGACTTCAGCTCTGAAGCGTTGACCACTTTTCATAAACTAAAAAAAATCGTAAATTTTGTTTGGTTTCAAAACTTTCAAGCATATTTTGGTGAAAAACACGTGGGGTCTTAACTGAGAGCAAAAAAGATCATTTGAAAATGAAATCTAAATCGGAGCATCCGTTCCCTCTGCACAGCGCGAGCGATTACACAGAAATCACAAAAAACCGCGATTAAAACACACAAACAAACAGGTTACTTTTTGGGGCGTAGGGAGATTGAAGATATCGCTCTCTACGCTGATCAGCAATCGATCACAATGAGTGATAACACTGTTATTGTGTATGGTAATCGATTTGCTGATTGTTGTTTGCGGTAAGCTGCAGCCAACTGCCATCTTAAACAAACCCGTTCCTACCGGCCGCTTCGCCGTCACGATTCCAGCTATCAGACTGCTGAATGCTGCAATCGTGGCCTGTGATTGCGGTCTTGTCATCATGATTCGGCGTTTTCCCGGGACCATTAAGTTTTTCTGGACGCCTACACGCTTCCAAGAGATGATCGAACGTGAACCCATTGATAAACATCAACATCTCATCTCATCTCACAACAAGTTATTAAGCTTGTTCCTCTGTCTCACTGTAGAAAAAATCCAAAAGAAAAAAATCCAAGTTGTTGTAGGTTATGGAAATGCCCAATGAGTAAGAGATTAGAGATTTACGAGTTCTTTGAATTTTTTCACAGTAAACATCTCCATTCAAATAATAAAAGCGTGTCTTTTTTTCGAATTCGAAGTTCCCAATAACACCAATCGATAACTCTGAAAACTGATCAGTATTCCATTTGAATCGCATTTCTAGGTTGAATAGGAGACGCGCAAAAGGCTGCGATTGATTAATTAATTTTCAAAACAATCTCGTCTGCTATAATCCTTCCTGTTTTACGAGAATTTTTGTGTCAGCAGATTACCTCATACGCGATAAGATTCGAGCTCGTTGTGCTCGGCCCTCAAGTCACATTCCAGACCGTGGTGTCGTATGACACCTAGGGATGGGATTTTACGGACCAATTGGACCATGAGCCGACCTGAAAATTTGACAACTCCTGGGCTATTCAAAATTCTCCTGTGATGTTTCTAAGACGTGTTTTTGGGGGGGGGGGGGGGGGGGGGGGGAAATGCAGAGGATGACAAAAATAATTCCAGAAAACAACCCTTAGCTCGAAATGACATTTTTAATAGCCAGCGACAATGAGAAGGGTTCCAGCTAGGTGTAGATTTTTGGTATTATTATATCCAGTCATTATCCTTATCCACTGGACAAAAAATACATAACTCTATCTGCGTTTATCTAAGTGAGAGTTTGGTTTTTAGGTGTTTTTTTTATAAATTATTCTCTAAAATAATGTGATATTTAAGATGTGATTGCCAAAGAATCAATTATTCCCGTAGAACAATCAGAAATACTTTCTATAGGCGTTTAGGGGATCAACCTTAAGAATGTTAATCGAATATTACATTACCCAAGCACTTATAAGTTTCAATTACTGCGCCGAATCGGGCTTTGGATGGGTGGCCTAGGTTAAGCAACACTGCACCGAGTCGGGTGTTGGATTGGATTACCCAAGCTAAGAGTCGGGCGATGGATTGGTGACCCAAGTTTAGAAAAACTGCGTCGAATCTGGTGTTGGACGGATTACCCAAGTTAAGCAACACTGCTACGAGTCTGGCGTTGGAAAGGTGACCCGAGTTAATCAACACTGCACCGAGTCGGGCGTTGGATTGGTGACCGAAGTTAGCAACACTGTTCCGTTAAAATCCGAGCGTTTGGTGACGTAAATGACGGACAAAACATTCAACCAATCAGCGGTCTGTGCGTTCTGATCGAATAACGGAATACACCCTTGTCAGCTTAACACGCTTGGTTTTGGGAATGAAGAGTGCGCACAAGAACAAAACAAGTTGGGCATAAGCCTGTAACAGAACTGCCGTAATATATTGGCTTTTTTCCACACTTCAAGTTCAAACAGCTGTTTCTATGCGAGAAGATGGATGGGCTATGGAAGAAAATCCGATCTCAGTAACGGTAGAATAATAAACCAAAATGAAATTTCCTAGTCCCATGTCTACTATCTCATATTTTTGCTCTGGTTTTGAAAAAAAACTATTCAAAACTGTGTTTTGAAGCCTTATAAAGTTTCGCTCTTTTCCTGCATGTACTAGTTATACTTCCTCAAGGGTTACAGCTCGACTAGGGTTTTTGTGAGTTTTAGGGGTTTTATTTCAAGGGTTGTTGTACAAGTCGAGCTATAACCACAAACCAAGCATAAAACCTAAGCTAGCAATCCGCAGTTTGAGATAGTTTTTTCATGAAACAAAATTGTTTTTAAAGTCATTAAAATCATTGATCACACATTTACTCGCCTGGACTTGTTTTGACCCTACAACAAATGAGTTCACACATCAAATCACAGAGCTATACGATGGTCACGTCTTGGTCACGTCGTCCACCCAATAATCGCCAGCGCACACCCTAGCTGCAGCCAGCGTTGTTTCGCACTCTAGCGTTTGTTTCCACACTCTGAGTGTCATAACGAGCTGCTGTCAAGTGTCACGTCTGGCCGCGAGAGCTCAGCCATGTCGTACGAGCTGGACGCACGCGCCGAGTGAGTAGCGCCCCAAGCGGGCGGTTTCCGAAGTTTGTAGTTGCAGGCCAGTATCACGTGGTTTTTAAGTGTGCTTGTCGAAAATATTGTTTTATGAGCGTGTTTGTACTTTCAACTCTGGGGTGATCTAGACATATCGTTGGTACAGTGTCCCTAACCCGGTGTAAAGGAGGCAGTGGGTTATTCGTTACGATAAAAAATCGTACATTTTGTACAGATCTGTCATTTAATCTGTGTTAACAAACTTCACTGAATGCTTTTGCGTACTTTTAGCAATAGTTTTATTTTAGAGAAAGCAAAAAATCTACAGAACTGAATTGCGACAGAAGTCATTAATACATCTAAATGTTCGCTATACCTATAGTTTGTATCCAATGATTGTAAGGTTCCTTCTGAACTATTTTTGATTTAACGAATTTCAAACGAAGCTATGGAGAGAATAAAAAGATGCGTGACAAAGATGACAACGCTATACATCCATCTAAACAACGTAGCTACCAACCAGCAATCAAGGAAGTCTATCGGAAGCAGTTTACCACTGATTGCATTCCAATTTCCAATCAACTTCATTTGGGTCTAGACCCAACACGTTTCTACAACTCCTTCGCCTAGACTTAGGCCTATACACCACGTTGACTGGGGGTACGCAGAATGTTTGAAAGCAGTTCTGAGGTCATGGATGCCAATGTAAACATTACACTTTTCCCATTGTATTTGCCCAGCGTTTAGTTATCCAGCGTTTAGTTTAGCCAGGAAAGTCATGCAATTTAAAACATAAAAAAACATGCAACCTAAATGCCATAAAATGCTTAACAGGCAAAAACAAATTAAATGTGACCTCACCGCAGTATAACTTTTACTCGGGGATTTAAATTTATTTATTTATTATTCACGCAGTGGTATGATCAGAGTGTATGAACTTGATATGTTACAGATTAATTTTTTAATATTTAAATTTCATCTTATCTATTTTTTGCTATTTTTTAAACCTGACAGCGCCATGCGAAACTATCATCATTCGATGTTTCTACGGTCAAACTACGACGAGCCGAAAAAGAACGCTCAACTTCAGCGGAGATTTCGGGAAGATTTTGAAACAAGCTTCTCTTGCTTGCTTTGGGGTTTTAGAGTTGCTGGCTAAATATAAGAAACCGCAGGCAAACGTGACCTCCAAACTGCAGATAACCTTGAATTCCGAATTTTTAGCAAGTACGAGATCTAGTTTGTTGACCTTGGCTCACTACGTGTGGCATTTTGCAAATTACTTGACTGGGGAAAGAAATAGGAGGGATTTTCCAAGAAAGGCAGAAATAGTTGCTGTTGTGGAATTAAATGTCCATATTATATGCACAACATGCTGCAAAATCCCAAAACACACAGCTTCCCTCAAAAAGTGCCAAAATATGCATAACATGCAAAAAAACTCACATGTTCTTGATTAGGGGCCATGATACAAATTTATAACCGTTTTTGCATGCTCTCCAAAGCTTAGAACATGCAATTGCATGACTTTCCTGGCTCTAGTTATCGCAGACCACATGGTGCAAGCACCTTCCTGTTCCTCGGTGGAACTTTCTATATACTAAAGAATTGCATACATTGGCTACCAAAGTAAATGAAGCCTACTTGAAATCTAGGAGATTTGCTGACAATCAAGCAGAAAAAGATTACAAGCTAATTAAGAATGTTTACTCGTTGGAAATAGATAAAGCCAAAATTACGTTCAATAATAATAAAATAAATAAGGCATCGAATAAAATGAAAGAAGGGTGGTCCATTATCCATAAGAATAAAAATAACAAGCCTTCAGAAGCAGATGGTAACATAAAACTCGTTGATACTATTAGGAATAAAACAATTACCGATAAAACGGAAGTCGCCAATGTGTTTAACAAATATTTTGCAAATGTTGTAACGGACCTAGTCAAGTCCCGCAAAAATACGACTGAAGGGATGACGCCGGGAGATAGGAACAAACACAATATATTTCTAGCCCCACTACTTCCACATGAATTTCAAAAAATAATTGAAGAAATAAGTAAGAAAATATCATCTGGGTATGATGAAATTCCATGTAATCTATTGAAGCATGTACAACTAAATCTACAGGAGCCCTTGATACACATTATCAATAGCTCATTTACCCAAGGATGCTTCCCAAGTGCACTTAAAAAGTCAAAAGTAATCCCGCTATATAAGTCCGGAGATAAGACAAATGTAGCAAATTACCGGCCAATTGCTCAAGTTTCGGTGTTTTCAAAGATATTTGAGAAGGCATACTTTGGGAGAGTGTTGAAATTTGTTGAAAAACATAAGATTCTAAACGATCGCCAGCACGGATTTGTTTGCGGCAAATCAACTACATCAGCGCTGGTAAGCTTTATCAATGAAGTTACAGAGGCGCTTGAGAATAAACAATCTACTATGGGTATATATTATGACTATTCAAAGGCGTTTGATTCAGTAAATCATGAAATTCTCCTCAACAAGTTAAATCTTCTTGGCATATCAGGGGTAGCGAACAATTGGGTAAGATCCTACTTATCTAGCCGAACGCAAATTGTAAGTCTGACCAGTAAAGGTGAAAGACATTTATCGGAAGAAACAGTTCTAGAAGTAGGACTGCCTCAAGGGTCAAACATCTCGCCTCTCTTGTTTATATTATTTACTAATGACCTACCAACCAAAATAAAGGCAGGGAAATTAACCTTGTTTGCGGATGATACAACTCACCTGGTAACCTCAGATAGGAATGACCTGATCAACTGTGCAAATGATGCAGTAAATGAACTTGAGCGGTGGAGTAATAACAACGGCTTGTTATAAACAGGAATAAATCTGTTTTTATGCGGTTTTTGACCTCCAAAGAAGACCAGCAGTTTTCTCCTCTAGTACGACTTGAAGGAAAATGCTTAAAAGAAGTGGAAGAAACGAAGTATTTAGGGGTTACCATTTACTGTAAACTAAATTGGAAACTGCACATCAAAGGGGTCTGTAATAAGCTTGCTTCCAGAGCATATTTTATAAAAAGAATGATGAATGTTGTAAACTTCAAATTAGTGAAGCAGATATATTTTGCTCATTTCCAATCACTTTTAATATATGGAATACTGTTGTGGGGAGGATCATCACATGCCAAACGAATCTTCATCTTACAGAAGCGAACAATTAGGTACATGGCAAGAGCAAGCAGTAATCCTTGCTCTTTAGTTTATATCAAGGACTCGTGCAAGCCTCTTTTTATACAATTTTCAATACTGACTCTACCTTGCATTTATATAAATGCTCTAATTATGTTCACAGTTCAAAACAGAAGTGCAACTCAAACGAACGAAATGTTTCATGATCATAACACGAGAGGGAAAAAGGACATTAGGGTAAAAAACGATAAAAGAAAATTCCCGTTATCTGTAGGCTCAAAACTATACAATGCACTACCGAATCACTTCAAGATTATGAAATCGGACACGCTTTCTTATAAGTTAAAAGAATATTTAATAGCAAAATGTTTTTATTCAACGGACGAATTCTTACAAGATTTAATGTATAAGCAATGATTTTAGTAACTGACATGGAATGTACCTGCAAAAGTATTATTGTAAATAGTGACTTATTAATATCATGTAGATGATCAATCTAATAAAAACCCAATTTATTATTATTATTATTATCTATCAAGGTATACCAATATCAATGTATACTGATTAATCTGGTAATAAAAAATAATAATAATTAATATTATTATATTATTATATTATTATTATCATCATTTGATTGCTTCACAGATAGCTCGTCATCCTGCATATCGGTTTTATTAAATCTAAATTAATTCTGTCGCAAAAATGTCGATGGAAACTTGTGAGTTGGTTATCTAGGGAGCCGGTATACTATTTTTAGGTTCTTATGCGCATCATCTTTCAAATCTAGCTTTGTGAAAACTGACTCTTTAGGCTCGAAGCATCTGAAATCTCATCTACGAAAAATAACTAACAACCGTGCCTCGCGACGACCTAAAACCAGATAAAATTGTCACAGTAAAATGCGCGGGAAATCTGGCGAGATATATGACAGAACCTTAATGGTCTTGAGTTGTTGCGGATAGAATGGACCTAGGATGCACTAAAACGAAATGAACGGACAAACGGGATCCGGGTAAGAAATCGACACCTCATATAGGGATCGAGAACTGGGGATTCCAATCTCGATATCACTGAGGTCCGGGGATAGGACTAAATTCGCTCGCTGGAACGATAATATGGTCATTTTCTCGGTTTAAAAAATTTTTAACCAAAATTTTGTCAAGAGTTTCAGCGAGTAGAGATGTCTTGTTTTCAAACGTTCAAGCTTTCAATCAAAAAGCGTTCTAATGTGACCTTGGCATTACGGCATCGGCAACTGTCCGTAGGTGCAACCATTGCACGGCCCGCGTTTCATTCCAGGCAACTCGACGAGACACCGTCCAAGGGAGGCGCGAGGTTCGACTTCGGCCGCCGGGAATGGGCTTCGGGTGAGTCGGAAACATCGCATCTGCCTTGCGTCTGCTTCAAGCTTGGCAACATCGCGTCTGCCTTGCGTCTGCTTGCAGCTTGGCAACATCGCGTCTGCCTTGCGTCTGCTTGAAGCTTGTCAACATCGCGTCTGCCATGCGTCTGCTTCAAGCTTGACAACATCGCGTCTGCCTTGCGTCTGCTTGAACCATGGCAACATCACGTCTGCCTTGCGTCAGCTTGAAGCTTGGCAACATCGCGTCTGCCTTGCGTCTGCTTCAAGCTTGGCAACATCGCGTCTGCCTTGCGTCAGCTTGAAGCTTGGCAACATCGCGTCTGCCCTGCGTCTGCTTCAAGCTTGGCAACATCGCGTCTGCCTTGCGTCTGCTTCAAGCTTGGCAACATCGCGTCTGCCTTGCGTCAGCTTGAAGCTTGGCAACATCGCGTCTGCCCTGCGTCTGCTTCAAGCTTGGCAACATCGCGTCTGCCTTGCGTCTGCTTCAAGCTTGGGCAACTGTTACCGCACTGTCCCGTAATGTCTGCACACACCTAACCACGCACATACCTACCACACAAGTACCTCCCACGCACATACCTACCACGCAAGTACCTCCCACGCACATACCTCCCACGCAAGTACCTCCCACGCACATAACTACCACGCAAATATCTACCACGCACATACCTGCCACGCACATATCTACCACGCACATATCTACCACGCACATACCTGCCACGCACATAACTACCACGCAAATATCTACCACGCACATACCTGCCACGCACATATCTACCACGCACATATCTACCACGCACATACCTGCCACGCACATACCTCCCACGCACATACCTGCCACGCACATATCTACCACTCACATACCTGCCACGCACATACCTGCCACGCACATACCTGCCACGTACATATCTACCACGCACATACCTGCCACGCACATACCTACCACGCACATACCTACCACGCACAAATCTACCACGCACATACCTGCCACGCACATATCTACCACGCACATATCTACCAAGCAAGTACCTCCCTCGCACATACCTACCACGCACATACCTGCCACGCACATACCTGCCACGCACATATCTACCACGCACATACCTGCCACGCACATACCTACCACGCACATACCTGCCACGCACATACCTGCCACGCACATATCTACCACGCACATACCTACCACGCACATATCTACCACGCAAGTACCTGCCACGCACATACCTGCCACGCACATATCTACCACGCACATACCTGCCACGCACATACCTGCCACGCACGTCTCTACCACGCAAGTACCTGCCACGCACATACCTGCCACGCACATATCTACCACGCACATATCTGCCACGCACGTATCTACCACGCACGTATCTACCACGCACGTATCTACCACGCACATACCTACCACGCACATATATAACACGCACGTTTCTACCACGCACATACCTGCCACGCACATACCTGCCACGCACGTATCTACCACGCACATACCTACCACGCACATACCTACCACGCACATACCTGCCACACACATACCTACCACGCACATACCTGCCACGCACATACCTACCACACACATATCTACCACGCACGTCCGAATGGCGTGTTGCTGGAGTGAGCCCATGTCCTTGGGTAATCTAGTGGACGCACGAGTCGTCTACAAAATATACTTGATACTTGGGAAAGAATTAACACAATTGTTTTTACGGCGTTTTTTTTAAAATCTGGGTAGGGAACAAGCGAAGGATGTGTGTCAAGGAACCGGATGTTCTGAATTCGCGTTCCTAACAATCGGGGTTGTGTTTCCTCTCTTTAGGATATCGTTATCGTCAGTTCATTGGCAATAGATTTGTCTTGCCGGGTCGCATAATTCCATTTGCAATGCGCGTTCGGCACTCCTTTGCACTGATTGGTCCAAACGCCAATACGTCAAGGCAGCAAACAACTTGCGATTCTCGACCTTATAACGCATTTTTAACACATGCGAAAGTGCGCGGGTAACCAACAAGAAAGTACATACAAAAAACATACATGAAACATAAATGGAAGGTTCAAATTTTTATAAGAAACATATAAGTTTCATATAAGATATTGCACTTTCGTATATTTTCCCTATATGTGTCCAGTATCATATATGTTCGTATTTGCTCTTTCGTGTGGGAAATCAGCTGAGTGAGTGACTGTAGCCACTCACCTGCCAGTATTAGTGTTTGAAGCTCAAAAAACGTGGTTTTGTGTGTGTTCTCGATGCCAAAAGTACAGAGAGCCAAGCTAATCTTGTTTTCCGTTGTAATTTACGCGGAAGTGAAGATTTTTGTGCATTTCTGGTGGCATTTGGGGACATAACAAACTTAAAGTGAAACATTGAACGCGCATCCAATTGACAAGTTTAATTCATCAACCCTATTTTCAACCTTACCGTATCAAACTCTGAAATATAAATTTCAGATATGTCGTGCACAAGATGTGGGAATGCCACTACAGTAGTTTGGACAAGGGGAGTAGCGCCACTTGAAAAAGCTCGAAGAACACACCGTGCCCAGCTAGTATCGACATTAAGATCAAATTAATTACTATAAGGACACCAAGAAAAAGGATGCATATTTTCGGCTTCTTTCAGCGTTACAATTCAACGATCACAATCACAGTTTATCATCCGCTGATGCAGTTAAGTAAGAAGTAGCCTTTGAAGTTGGCAAATCTTAACGATATTTTGCTGTTGCAGCTCACAGGCTTTACAGATTTATTTCCATTTGACAGTTCGATTGTAACATTTCAATTTTGGCGAGGATCTTCCTTCGATACTTCGACGACGAAATATCGCCGAAATTTAGAGACAAGCATTGCTGCCAATGTATAGCTAATGGCAAATCCCACGGAACAGCCTAATTAAAATCGATGTGCAAGACGTTCATATCTTCCATTACCTGTAAACAATTTAATAAAAATAACTATACAGAAACCATTTGTTTAAGTATGGCTTCCATATGCCATAGGTAAATGAAATTTCAGAAAGGGGCATGAAGAGTGATTGCACGTCTTTCGTGAGCAAAGTGAATTGAATACGCGCACTTAAAAGGTATGTGCAGCGTGTATAATGGGTATGTATGTATAATAATAATAGGTCCTTGGAAATAGGTATGTATAAGCCAATAATATGGAGTTTTTGCAGGCAAGGTGCCGAACACGTATTGCAAATGGAATAACGCTGCCGGGTCTAGTAGAAAACATCTTGCCGACTTGCCATACATCACAGTTCAGTGCATTGGATGTAAACGGAATTACAGACGGATTGCAGATGTCGCTCCGTTCGCTTCGCTCAACAACGAATAACTCTAAATATTCTTTTAAAGGAAGGGGTGGGGGCTATTATGTAAATTTCAGGTTTCAAAATCATTCGCTTTCAAAATGGGCAGTGATTTCATATCGAGTGATTGGGAGCCGAATCACGTGTGAAAAAGTTATGCTTTTGCTCCAAGATTTCAGATTTCAAAGGTGTCCTGGAAATATTTTCTCAAACCGTACAGCCGTTTGGCCAGTTCATGAAGAAGTACAAAATAGACAGGATATCTCGGTCAAATTTAAGTCTTCGTTCACTTCGCTGGCTCATCCCATAAAGTTCCCACCCCGATGCTGACGCCCTTATTCGTACGGTGTACAGTGGTTCGCCGGCCTGCCGCGTGGTTGCTCGCCGTCGCGGCACTGTCGCTGGGCGTCGCGCTGGGCGTCGTCGCGACGCTCGCTTTCGTCGCCAACGACGTCGAGGTCGAGGACATTCCGACGGCGTCGGGGTTTGGGCGGCACGGCGCTGACGAGCCCTGGCACAGAGGTACGGTCATCATCCTCCAAGCCGGCTCTGTCCCAACTGCGCGCCGTCCGAACTGTGCGCCGGCGCACAGTTCGGACGGCGCACACTTCGGGCTGGCCGTCAGTCCGAACGGTAAAGAAGGTGCTCGTTATCTCGACAAGGTACAGTTTGTAGTTCACATCCTATCCACGTGTCACTCACCTTTTGGCCATAAACACAGAGAGTTGTAGCGTTCTTAGATTTGCAGTACTCGATTTTTACATCGTCTATGAAGTCATTTCTATCATTTCTATATACGAACCAGACTGGTTTAATTGGTTGCTTTGGAATGCATATTATTATTGTATTAACAATTAGTTTTTCTTTAAGTCTAAGTATCTGGTATATGAGCTAGCTTAGCTGCATTTACAAGCATCGGTTCTTTGAAATAATCGAAGTTAAGCAACACTGTGCTGAAGCAGGTTTTGGATGGGTGGCCATCATGGTATGGTGACCATCATTTACTCGTATGCTGCAGTGCTGTTCCAGAGAGAGGTTGTTGGTGTCGTCTTTTTTACCAACCGCCCGAGTCTAGAAAGTGTGGACTATTGGAGGAGACTATTGGTGTGGCTCTTTTGCTTGTTTCTAGGGAATATAGTGGAGAAAAAAACCATTTAGAGATATTTTAGGGGTTGGTAGGAGTAGTTAAAACAGGCAAAGAAATTTTTAGGAGTGAGAAAATTCCGGGAAATTCGGAAAATTTTTCCCGACACTGTGTCTAAACCCAGAAGCACAATTTACACGATTTTTCGTCCAAGTATTTTTTTTTTTATAAGTAGTTAATAATGTTAACCAAACCTCCCAATCTTGGATTTGCTTGCCCAATAAAAACTCAGAAACTTTTTTTTTCAATGCACCACAAAATTGCCGTAAAAAGATCGGTTTTCAAACGCTTGCAATTAGAAAGCGAGTGAATATTTCCTAGTGTTACTGTTACAGTCTGTTGTCAGAAGTAAGAGGATTCCATTGCTTTTTGTTTCTTGGCGATCAGACAAAAATTGTTGCCACTGGTATAGACCCAATCGAAGCTGGAAATGTTACGCGGGAAATTGCTATTTTTTCGCTGTACCCGATGGAATGCATACACATCGGGCGCGACTCGACGCTGAATTCGCTCGGCAGACGTGACCTTCAAGCGACTCGAAACACTTGCAGCCGAGTCTTGGTGCTTATCGCGATACTAATCCCCTGTATGGTTTATAGATCTCACAGCAGTTTTGTAAACATTTTGCGTGTCTGGGTTTAGCAAGCCAGAGTAGAGTTTGCTTAGCGATTCATGATGAACTCATTCAGCTGACATTCATGCATGTGAATTGCGAACAATATTTATAATATGATATTGTAGATCTACTACCTATTACCCATTACCGTTAGTATTGGCAGGAATCACTGATAATGATGGTGAATGAATTGATAGGTTGAGTAGCATAAGTAAATGGAAACGATGGAAACAATTCCATATATTTACGATCAGCTAAATTTGCCATCTAATTTTGATCAAACCTATTGACATGGGCGTAACCACGGCCCCCGTCCAGTGTCGACTCAAGTAATTGTTATTATGGCAAGGGTGAGTGTAAAATTTTCATGGAGGTGGTGCATTGGGGGGAGCAATACGCATTGTGAGCCATACGGCAAAAATGTTGCATTTTACGGTAATTTGTGCAGCTCTATTGAGGTTCTGTCACTTTCGTCGCGTACCCTCGAAATACCTATTTATTTATTAATAATTAACCTGCTTGTCAACTTATGGGTATCTAGGGGATTGTTTTAATCAAATCATGTTAATTTTAGCATTGACATCTAAAACATTTCGAAACCGTGACAAGCAGATGTCAAAAGAAACCAGTGTTAAGAATTATTATGCCATGGAATTTCTATGTTACAAACAGAAAATTACGTAATAAACAGAAAGGCATTATTTTCCAGCGGTTTAAACAAATCTCTCCTTTCTCATGATCACCGTTCGTGTTCAAACCAAGCGGGATACATGTTATATCGGTTGAGGATATAACATCCCTTCGGGTAGGATGTTCCGCTATTCGGCAAACTATTGTTACATGAGAACAAGTTTTCGCACACCTGGCTGGGCTAGGCCGGACTCCAAACGCCCCTAACGGGTAAAATCCTACAGTTCGTTGCCCTCTGCCGCGTGGGTGAGAAGTGCTAACTGCGAGTGTGATTGCCAATTGTGATTTTGTAAAGTTTTATTCATTTGTCATCTTTCCGAATTGTGATAATGGGAAAGAAAAAGAAAATCAGAGCAAGCCAGCCTAGAAAAAAAACCAAACGGGCGAAGATCGCTAAAATGAGGTGTGCCCGAGAGAAGCAACGTTTGCAGGGTGTTGTTGAAGTGCAGGGTGATGTCGAAATGCAAGGTGGGGTGGAAGACGTGCAAGGTGGTGTGGAAGACATGCAAGTTGATGTGGAAGAGGTGCAAGTTGATGTGGAAGGCGTGCAAGGTGGTTTTGAGGGATTCGCGGCAAGTGCGGAGATAGTTTCGCCTCAGATTACGCCTGAATGCTCGGCAATGTGAGTACAAAATTCATAATTTTCATAATTTATTCTTTATACATAGAAATAATAATATTTTCTTATAGTAGGGTCATTACTTGTTCAGATAATATCATTTTTTGTCAATTCAATCTCGCTAAATGAATATAAGATGATTTCAATTGCAAATCTTTTTAGACCTACTATACCTACCATTGTCAAAATAAAAGTCGTTTATGGTAGAGGGGATGGGTTGGGAAGGGGAAAGAGATGCGGTTAAAATGTTTCTTATATGCGTGTAAAGCGTGCTTTATAATTTCACCTGAGAACAACGTTACGTTTCTATAAAATATCGTGGAATTTTGGACCAAAGAGATTGGCGCGCATACAGCAAACGCGTGTGCGCTCATTTTTGCCACGAAGGATATATTTCAACGGCTACCCCCCCCCCCCCCCCCCCTTCGTGACAAGATCAATTTATTCCTATGGGTATTTAAATAGTACAAATTTGCAATAATTTTCAGAAGTTCAATGAAGACACCACAAACAGCAAACGCTCAAGAGTTCTCGACACTGATCTACCACCCACATAACTTACTAGCAACACTGGCTGCCTAACCCAAGCCCAAGGACCATCACATTCAAAGTGATCGGTGGCGCGCTCTGTCTCTTGTCAGGAGAAGAATTACAATCGGACGGCGCACAGTTCGAACGGCGCACAGTTGGGACAGGCCGTCAGTCCTAACTGTGCGCCGTCCGAACTGTGCGCCGCGGCGCACAGTTGGGACGCTCCCCACCGAAGGTTATTATATAGTATCTTTGCTCCCCTCCAAGCCCTGGCACAGAGGTACGGTCATCATCCTCCAAGCCCTGGCACAGAGGTACGGTCATCAACCTCCAAGCCATCCTCCTAGTCGGGTGCTCCTTTTTTGGTTTTCGAAACCCAGATGGACCGCTCTAATCTTCTTATATCTCCGTCCTTATTGGTATATTTACTTGCATGGGACTAGGGATCCTTTGTATGTTAGATTTTTTTTCTCTTGATTCTTACCGTGCGTTTTCGGTTCGTGTACTTGGGGTAATTTATATTAGGCAGCTCCGGACAAATTTTGGCTCCTTTTGAAGGAAATAACAGTATTATTGGCATATTTGTCTGTGGGTTCCTGAGTCGGGTATACTTTCATAACACACGTCCGGCTCAAGACATGGCAAGTACGTTTTGAAACTCATAGCTCGGGTCTAGTGGTAGTGGGTCCTCGAGGAAGTGGCAAATCCACTCTCCTTGAAGTGAAATAGAGATTGGACGTGTACCGCCAGAAGTGCTGCCTCCTGGCGGGCGTCCCTGACAGCGCTGGTTGCGCACGCAGACGATGGAGCCGCGTCGCTCGGTCTGCGCGTGCGCGTGCTGTGCTGGGTGCTGACGTCACCGCGCAACCACGAGACGAAGGCGCGCGCAGTCAACGCCACCTGGGCGGTCAGGTGCGACAAGTTCCTCTTCGTCAGCTCGGCCACAGACGCCCACCTTCGTGAGTAGTCGGACAAGCGCACGCGTTTGTTTCTTTATATAAAGTATCATGTAATTTGCGTCTGATTTCTCATCATTCGTCTTGCAAGCAGTTTCAAAGAAATGGTTTGCCCCCAGATATTTGAAGTAAGGTTTGGCTTGCAAAAGTGACTGCAAGCGCTGCAGTGGAACGCATATTATTATCTCATGGGACAGTATCCTTGACTGACAACAGTGTGACCCAATGTCGTGTCCTTGTACCCTTGTAGCCGTGTGACCAAATGACGTGTCGTTGTCCCCTTGTAGCCGTGTGACCCAATGACGTGTCCTAGTCCCCTTGTAGCCGTGTGACCCAATGTCGTGTCCTTGTCCCCTTGTAGCCGTGTGACCCAATGTCGTGACCTTGTCCCCTTGTAGCCGTGGTGAAGCTGTCCGTGCCTGAGGGCAGGGACCACCTGTGGGGCAAGACCAAGGCCGCGCTTGCGCACGTGCACGCGCATCACCGCGCAGACGCTGACTGGTTCCTCAAGGCCGACGACGACACGTGAGTCGTGAATCTGCACCCATTTTAGCATAGCCGATGAGACGGTGTCACCTCCGATAGCCCACTTTTCGGTGACTATTTCTCAGCGTTTTGCAGCCTACCAGCTTTAATAGTTTACGCGTAAGGGGCGAAACCCAGACAGCCAAATACGATCAAGTTTTAACATGAATTTGAAAGCTCTGGCATTTGAACGGATGATTCCGAACGCAAATAATGCTGTTTGTGCGCTTCGTCCGCTCGCGACTCTAGGTGAAAGGGGGTCGCTGGAAAAGAACGAAACGAACCATCTCTTCAGTAACCCTGATCTAGAGTGATCTATCTCACGAAAAGCAAGAAAGCTTTACTAGTCTTCTCAAGTAATTTTCTTGGTTTATTCTGCTGCAATGAGTTTCCAAAGAGTGGCATCAAAATTATTTGGCGTTAATCGTTTTAGCCACTTTCAAATGCCCCATGTGCCCTATGATCGCAAGACGTGCCACCCCGTCCCTACACCTGCCCCCGCCCTGACCCCCAGCTATGTGGTGGTGGAGAACCTGCGCCTGCTGCTGTCTGCACACGACCCTTGCACGCCACTCTATTTCGGCTTCCGCCTGGCCACCCCCGACGGCGCGTATGCCTCGGGCGGGGCCGGCTACGTGCTGAGCGTCGCTGCTCTTGACCGCCTCGTGAACCGGGGCCTGCCCGACCCCGCCCGGTGTCGATCGGACGACGGGGGCAACGAGGACCTCGAGCTCGGTACGGCTCTCTCTCACTGCCTACACGCACTTACATTGTAGCACGCTTAGCACTCAAACCGAACCCGTTGCATCAACAATGAGCGCAGTTTCCTTCTTTCCTCAGGCACCTGTCTACGAAAGATTGGAATAGAACTTGGGGACTCCCGGGACTCTTTCGGACGGGATCGCTTCTTTCCGATGATCCTCGAAAGACATCTTATATCAAGCAAAATTCCCAGTGATTCGTGGTAAGCACTGGCAAGAAATTAGGGTCTAGGCGTCGGCCACTTCCATGCCTTGTCACTTACACACACTGTGTTGGCGCCGTCCCTGTGGCACTGGACTATTGGCCTCGTCCCTTTGACACACTGTGTTGGCGCCGTCCCTGTGGCACTGGTCTATTGGCCTCGTCCCTTTGACACACTGTGTTGGCGCTGTCCCTGTGGCACTGGACTATTGGCCTCGTCCCTTTGACACACTGTGTTAGCGCTGTCCCTGTGGCACTGGTCTATTGGCCTCGACCCTTTGACACACTGTGTTGGCGCTGTCCCTGTGGCACTGGTCTATTGGCCTCGTCCCTTTGACACACTGTGTTGGCGCTGTCCCTGTGGCACTGGACTATTGGCCTCGTCCCTTTGACACACTGTGTTAGCGCCGTCCCTGTGGCACTGGTCTATTGGCCTCGTCCCTTTGACACACTGTGTTAGCGCTGTCCCTGTGGCACTGGACTATTGGCCTCGTCCCTTTGACACACTGTGTTAGCGCTGTCCCTGTGGCACTGGACTATTGGCCTCGTCCCTTTGACACACTGTGTTAGCGCTGTCCCTGTGGCACTGGACTATTGGCCTCGTCCCTTTGACACACTGTGTTGGCGCTGTCTCTGTGGCACTGGTCTATTGGCCTCGTCCCTTTGACACACTGTGTTGGCGCTGTCCCTGTGGCACTGGACTATTGGCCTCGTCCCTTTGACACACTGTGTTAGCGCTGTCTCTGTGGCACGGTCTATTGGCCTCGACCCTTTGACACACTGTGTTAGCGCTGTCTCTGTGGCACGGTCTATTGGCCTCGTGGCTATGACACACTGTGCTGGCGCTGTCCCTGGGGCACATATTATGGGACATATTAGATATCGATATTCGATATCAGTAAAATATCGATATATACTGATATATCGATATATCGATCTGCATCGATATATTGAAATATTGATATACCGATATATCGATATAGGTATTGATATATCGGTATATCGATATTTTGATATTTCGATATATCGATACATCGATTCATCGAAGTCGCAATATATCGATATAGCGATATATCACATTCCATTTATCACATTCAAGTGTTCAATTCAATTTTCAATAGTTTCAATCGGTTACAGTTGGCAAGTAACAGTATCAGTGACACGATTCGCGAACATGACTTCAATGCAAATCCAGAGTCCATTCCAGAGTCTACTAGCGAATAAAAGACGTCGGATATTTTGGTGATATTAAAAATATTTATCACGGTTAAAAGCTCTTTGAATGTATGCATATTTCGATATGATATTTCAATAAACCAATATATCGATATTTCAATATACCAATATATCAATATATCGATATATCAATATATCGATACATCAATGTTTAAATATATCGATATGTCGATATATCAATATGTATTTATATATCGATATTTTCTCCTGGCCCCGTCTGGGCCAGGTTCAAGACCGTGACAGGCTACAGAGTGTAGCCAAAGTAGAGGGCCAACGCCCCGAGTGACCTTGACGGTGACGTCGCCCCGTTCGCCGCAGGTATTGGCCGATGACGGGCTACGCGCGCACGCGCACGGGGCTTGCCTGCTGCTCGGACACGGCCATCTCGTTCCACCAGGTGCCTCCGTCCACCATGTTCGTGCTCGAATTCCTGCTCTACCACCTTCGGCCGTACGGACTCGTGCCAAACGCCCCCATCGGAGTGACAGCCCTGGGACGAGTCGTGATAAACGCCTCCACCGGAGTGAGACCCCTGGAACGAGTCGTGTCAAACGCCCCCATCGGAGTGACACCCCTCGAACGAGTCGTATCAAACGCCTCCATCGGAGTGACACCCCTGGAACGTGTCGTGTCAAGAGTCGTGTCAAACGCCTCCATCGGAGTGACACCCCTGGAACGTGTCGTGTCAAACGCCTCTATTGGAGTAACACCCTTGGAACGAGTCGTGTCAAGAGTCGTGTCAAACTTTGCGTGCCGACGAGAGATTGCTAGTAGTTTCCTTTCTGTTTTGATTTGCTGTTTATTTCTTACTTGCTAAGTTGATTTCCTAAGATGTTTTTTTTGGAAATGCAATTATTTATCTTTCTTAGTTTTTGTGACGTCTTTGCCTAGAGCTGCATTTACACGGAATCATTTTCGTCAAATGTTAAAAAAAACATGTTCTATGAACGAGTCGCTATATTTTTTTATTCCTAATCATTTTCTATCGCTGTACTGTTGGTTTTGCAATTTATACAAAATTAGTCAATGTGAAATATGCATTTTGTGCAGCTGAGATTATTGGGGCCCGCAGCCCTCCTGACGCCCCTCGTGGCAAAACGAAGAACTTCACGTTTCGGTATCGATCTGATGCAGCTGAAGGCGGTGGCGAAACTAGATATCTGGGCCCCGGGGCAAGAATGTGCCTAGGCCCCCCCCCCCTCCGGGGTGGGGGGGGGGCGTCGGATGGCGTCGGATGAAAGCTATATTGTATATTGTTTTGCACGAGAAAATTTTTTATTTTGTGTCAACCAATATGCTAAGAGGAATTAAGTACTAGCCCGCACCCGAGCCCGAACGCAAAGTCATAATCTGCAACCCGCGACTGCGAATGAAGGAACATACCAGGTTTTGTTCATGTTTTCTGTTGACACTATATGAAACCCCTGAAGTAGAACTCAAAATTGCGTTGAATGAGCTGCGTTGCCAGAAATCTGTATGGTTTTGAAATTCCCATGTCGTTTTTCCGTTCGAATGGTAACGCCAGTGATAAATTGGATTTGAGTCGAGACTGGAGTAGCCATATTACATGATTTCGTCGGCCAGTAAGCCCCCGAGCTTTTGGCTCATGGGCCCCCCTTAAGCCCGTTTTACACGGTAAAAGATTTTCATAAAATCTATCATAGCATCTTTTATAAAATCTATAATGATATCTTTTATAAAATCTTTTACGAAAATGTATGATGGTATTGACACGGTCCTGGAAAAATGTGATAAAAAACACTTGGTTGTGACAGAAGCACTGCCATCAATATGTCATTCTGTATGAAATTCAAAAGGCGGTGGATTAAGAAAATTTTTAATGAAGGAGCAAAATTAAAACTGTCAATATGTGTGTAAAATTAAAAATTGAGAGGGATTTAGCAGTTTTGGCTAACATTCAGGCTTTTGCTGATACTTAATCCATTTAAGATGTAGTAGAGAAGGTTTTGAAGGTTTGTGAACCAAAGAAAAGGAAGAGGAAATGCTGGAGACGTGAGCATGAGCTTTACAATCTTGGCACAGTACACCATCTATCAAATCAGTATATTTCAGATGCTGAACGCTGATTGGTTATTTTTCATCACATCTATCACAGAAATAGAACCGCGCCTAATTGAAAATATGTCATCAAATCTTTTATCACATCTATCATAATAGACCGTGATATGCTTTTTTCATAACATTTTTGCATTTACATGGTGATATTTCGGTACGTAAAAGATATCATGATAGATTTGATGAAAATCTTTTACCGTGTAAAACGGGCTTTAGTTGGGTAAACCTCTGGGCTCCGGGGCGGTACCCCCGGTCGCCCCTACGGTAGTTACGCCACTGGCTGATGGACAGCTTTGACTTACACTGATTTGCTGAAGTGTTATTTTCGTAAATTCCATTTCTTCTCGAGTTGAAAATGGGTTTTAAGTGTCCTAGTACCACAATTCAACCAGAAAAAACATAAACCATGTAAGAAACAGCGAAGGTAAAATAAACCTACCAAATTTTTCAGTTGCTGTGTTCTTCCTGATAAAAGAATTAATGTCGCATTAAAACATCGCAGCGAGTCGCCGACAAAGAGTCGCCGACAAAGAATTAATAGATCGCATGCCGAGTCCGATTGACAGTGTTTGCTGCGTCGTCGTCTCATCCGCGCACACAGTTTCAAGTGACCTTGTGCAAAGCGTTAGTCCCACAGACAGCCAGCACCTTGGTGTGTGAAGCTAGCGATGCGTGCAGTCGAGGCGTTGCTCGCGTGGCTGGCAGCCATCTTGGTATCGGGCACCGACTCGGCCGCTGAGGAGCCCAAGTGCGTGGACCGAGTTCGAGAGTCAAGCAGGGCGGTGAAGCTTGACTTGCCGGGACCTGTCGATAACGAGCGAGCGTAATTGGCGTGCCGGCATCGTGCACACATGCACCTCCAGTCCTCGGTCACCGACCTGCGCTCGGCCGAGTAGACGCTCGGTGGAGACCGACTAGTTCAGATTTGGCCGCCGCCGTGCGACGGATGGGCGGATGCGCTGGAAACACACGATAAACAAACTTCATCTGGTGTAAGCTTCAGGAGAGAAACTCTTTTATTCAGCGAAGTTTGTCAAGTAAGCGAGTCCTCCGGGCTGCGTATTACTAATTGCTAACTGATTTCGTGACCGAAGTCGCGAAATCGTTGAGGGTTTTATGTACACATCATGGCTAAAGATCCCTAACCGTTTTCATGACGCACATAGTATTACGCTGCCAGTCGGTCGCCGAAGCGATCTAGTGAGGCGCAGTGGGGGACGAAGGAAAATCCAAGAAGGTGCACGGATATGCATATTTCTACTTTTATGTACCCTTTTGGAAATGGCAAGGTGGATGTAATTTATATAATTTCCTATAAATATTTGAATATACATGAAATGGCATTTATTAAGGAGGAAAATTTTTAGCAACATATCAAGAATAATAATTCTAAAAACTTAGGCTTCCTAACATTTTACCAAGACGTGGACACACATGTCTTTGTTTGTTTAAATCGTTGTGAAATAGCACTTATATATAATATAGGGGGAAAAAAGAACAGCATACTCAACAAATGTCAATTTTCAGTGTGCTGACCCATGTGATTTCTCATTCTTACAATTTTTGGCTACGCTTACGCCGAGACAACGTTTTCTTTTCTTGGCGCGAACCCTGTTCAGTTCTTGGTTTGACGGTCTTCCAGCCTGAATTCGTTTTGCGCCTGATGTCAACCCTCGTGGCTTCCTTCGAGCACGTGCTGTCGGCTGCACTGCTATTGTGGTTTATTTGCGAGTTTGGCTGAGTCGCAAACAGAAATTCAGAAAGTCATCTGCCGATCGAATATTTTCAAGCTTTCCATTGAGCTTCGAAAGCATTTTTGTCATATAAATGCTCCTATTATTGCTTACGAGAGTTACAACACTGGCAAAGTTGTGACGTAGCCGATCGACTTCTTCGTCGACAGCTTCGGCGGCTGCCTGACTGGTGGCGCACCATCGTCGCGTTCGTCGTCTTCACCCTCGCCGCTGCACTCGACTGACCATTGGCACGTCAATTTCAAATGGATGCTCTGTGAGGACGCGCTGGTTCTCAGTGGACGGATCCATGCGCAAAAAAAAACTCTTATCAATCTAGTTTCCTGTGGCCAGCTTCGCAAGAATAATCTTGTCTTCGAATGCAATCACAGGGCTGTTTCTTACTAGAATGTCTTCAAATTTGAGATGCACAGCGCACAGATGTTTGCAGAATGCGCCCCCTGTCCTGATGGACAATCGCACAGTTCGGAGTCGATGGCCACGACGTAAACTACCTCATTGTCACTTGCTGATCGAACGTAAAACGTGTTCAAGTCGATTTTTTCAACAGCCAAGTCCTTCGCCTTGTTACAAAAGCGTTGATAATGAAGCTCCGGTTTTGTAACACGGAAGCTGGCGTATTTCAATAATCGCCGTTCGTGATACGACTCTAATACATTACAGACAAAATCAACCAATGCTGCAGCATTGAAAGCTTTGCAGCGTTCTAAGACAATATCTTTAACTATACGGATAGATGATTCAATGATGTTGTTGGTGTTGTGGCCTCTTGTTGTGACGCTCGTCCGAAAGCAAAGACACCATTCGCGGCGACGCTCCCACAAGCCGCGCAGGTGCAAGAGGAATCCAGTATATTTTTCCGCCAGTTCGCTGCCTTCAAATTCTGCGTACATCTCTTCGCACGCAATTTCATCCTTCTCAAACAGAATGCATCGAAATTGTGTCATTAAGGTTTGTCGATGTAGCTGCTGGATGCCATGTTTGGACTCCCAGAGCCACCTCCAGAGCGCCTGACAAACATGGAAAATGCAGAGTAGCAACTTCAAACTTGGAAAAACAGTTATGAGTGAATTTCTCTATGCAGCGCTGTCATCCGTCATGAAAACGTCAGGCGCCTCTTTGCCCCCAAATCATTGTGAGCCAATTGCCTCTCTCGCCAGAAGAAAGGCATTGCGATAGCCATCCTCGGACTGCGTTTGGTGCAATATGCAAGCCAAATGGATGCCGCCGGCTTTGGTTGCACCGAATAGGAACGTCACTTTCGAGCCTCATTGGTCGCACGAGCCACTCGAATCCACGAACACAATTTCTCCGGCGAATTTTGACTTCAGGGCGCGGCGCATGATAGACGTGATGATTACTAGGGCGAACGCAATTTGTGTTGCGTTGAAGATGAGCGTTGCGGTTTGTATTTAGCGCATAAAAAGATTGAGGCAAAAAGCCTAAATCGTGGAGCAGCAAGCCGGACCATTGCTTTCTCAAAAATTCTTATCACTTGAAAATGTAAACGATTCTGGCCTTTCTCTGCTTCTGTCCGAGCTGTAGGGTAGCGGAAATGTGCTCATTTTGAGGTCATAAAGCAATGTGCATGTTAATACATAGATGTAACTCATGCCCAAGGGTTTTTATTGGGTTTTATTGGGTAGGTTTTTATTGGAAAAAATCTGGTGTGATGTTTCGATTTGGTTTCGATGGTTTCTAAAGGCAAATCGAAATTGGGAAAATTTGAAAAAAATACGCATTTTTAAATAAATTTCCGTACTTTTCCAAACTTGCCCAATTATCGAATTTTGCTCTTTTTTCTGCTTTGAAAGTGAAGGGTGTGGAGGTTTTTCTTGAAAAACGCAGGGGGTCTAAGTTGAGAACAAAAGTAGACACCCTGAAAATGTCATCCCACTCGGAGCAGGCGTTTGGCCTGTAGAGCGCGCGCAAACACACATACAAACAAACACACACCAAGTGTTTTTTTTAGCAGTAGTGAAATTGATGATTTCGCTTCGCTCGCTTCGCTCGCTACGCTCATCAACAATGGTTAGTGGGTCTTCTGTAACGAGCACCTGAATCTGTTTTTCAGTAAACAAATCCTGTTTCATTTTCAAAACTTCGATAATACTCTTGCTGTCTCGACCTCCAAAGTGGTATTTCCTGTAACACGATTTCAACAATAACATAAGTAAACCAAAGCATGGGTTGGTCGTTACTCTAACAGGAACCCTAGCTGGCGTTTACTAATACGGTGCGAGACTGTATACGCATGTGAGTTCCAAGTAAAGTGCTGAATTTGACTTCCTAATAACATACTGTAAAGTCGGCTCACCTCCAAACGTCGTACAAGTACGCAATTTGCTTCTCTGTAGGATTCATTGACGCATCTGCCAATAGTTTTATCTCGTCGTCTTCACAGTGATATGAAGCAATTGATTCAATTTCGTGGAATGTCCTTGCAGCACTAGGGGTCATTCCTTGATCAAAGTAATGATGAAAAGCTGATTTGGTGTCTTCGTTTATTCGCAAGAATCTGTACGCTTCTGCGACATGTACGCGATGATTATGGCTGGACATGATCTAGGAAAAAGAGCTGGATTTGATCATTTGAAATAAGATACAAACACAACAAATAAGTGCTATGCACATTAAATTATTATCCTTTCGGAGCATGTGCACCTGCTCAGTGGTTGTAATGCAACTGATCTTACCGTGATTGTCGCGTTTAGACCAGCTCGCATTAAAGGGTCGATTCTTCGCGTGTTGCGAGTGCTCTTTCTCACTTTGACATCAATTGCAGCCTGACAATTCGTGTTCCGCCCCCGAGGTCGCTTTGTCACATGGCTTGATGTTTTATTTTTGGCCGCGTGCTGACATCGAAACTCACAGCGGTACTGTAATTTGGTCAAATTTGGGTGTGTCTTGTAAACAATCCACTGTGTTTTAGAGTTAGCCGAGAAGTCTTGTATAAACTGTAGTGCAGTCCTTTTGAAACTACCGTTTTCTTCCGTGAATTTGGTTCTGATTACTAAATGATACTTCTCTGGTGACGCGTAGCTTTTCTTAACAATAACCGCGCTTGGATGCATCCGAAGAATGCCCTCAATTATCTTTTGAGACATCTTTTACAGAAGAAGCCCTTTTCCCTCGAGAAATCGCCAGAACGAGCGACTCACACTGCAGGCAGCAAGTGCGCGATCGCGATGTGCGCATGCGAGCGGAGTCATGAAATGGGTTAGGGATTCTCAACGACGGATCTGCGAGAAACCCTCACCGATTTCGCGACTTCGGTCACGAAATCGTTTAGCAATTAGTTATACGCTGCCGGGCCTGCTCAAGCTTGTTCGCTAGCAGAATCATTGAAATTGACATTGTGCGTGTGAAGTCATTATTAATATCACTCTCTACTTCAAAAGACTATGCAACTCTGAAAATCGCGAGAGAGACGTTAGGCGTCAGTGAATAACGTTTCCCTTGCAAAAGTAAGTTTATTTTCATACTTAATTTAAAATAATATTGAACGTCCCCATGACCTAAAAACTGCCATAAAATCCATATGCCTAAATGCTCTTTCAAATAAAGTGAAGATGACATGAAGCTTTTTGTAGAAAAAAAATTAAAATTATGTGTTAGAGCCCAGAGTTATGCTAATTTGAAATTTGTATTGCCAACAGCTGCAGTCCGTGCCGTGGTCGTCATACGTTCGCTGCACCTCATCGACTGGCCCCCCCTATCCCAGCGGCTAGCTCTTGCCGTGCCTTGCCATGCAGTCCGTCGTTCAATAACCATTCTCAAGAGAAGACTGAAGAGACACCAACAGCAAGATCTTTCAAAGTTGTTAACCGAACTATGCAGTTTTTATCTTTCATAAAAAATGTATCTAATATTCCTCGTTATGCATAAATGGAGACTAGAAGTAATAACTGATCTCAATGTTTATTATTTAGCCCCTCATCGGTTTTTACTGATATAATTTCCCTGCTTTTTTCAGGCCGTGCCACCATGAGAAACACGCAGTCTGTTGGTCCTGCTGTCATAACTTCCGAGGCACTTCCATATGAGGTGCCCAAACATTGCAAGAAAATCGCCTCTCGCAATTGACTTACGAGTCACGAAGGTAGATGGAACAAAGACTGCGTGGTTCTCTGTGCACGCAGTTATAGTTTTCAATCTTCCGGGTGAGTGCCTAAATTTTATTGATACAGTGAGAATACAAGCCGCTAGGGGACCACCGCTACAATCAAATCACTCCAAGCGGACTCCAATTGGTATGAGCTGATGTCAGCTGGCGTCAGTAGATATTTAGAACAAAGTCAGCTGACAATCGGTCAGCTGATATTGTTCCAAATATCTAATGACGCCAGCTGACATTTTGCAAGCTGACATCAGCTGATATTTTTGCTAGGGTATTTATAACTTTCTACAGGAAACGAATCAATACCAAGCAGTAGCGGTTCGTGGGTCGAAAAACATAGGAGGCACGAAATATGAGTAACCCCGTCATCACGAGTTGGGTCTTGAGTGCCATGTTATGAACCTCGGCAAGTTCCAATTGTCCCAATAACCAACAAATCGCACACATTGTTGCTGGACGCCGTAAACATGACACACGACTATAATAACATTATATTCTTTCTCCTAATTACTATATTGTTCTGATATCGCTAGTTCTGACAATCACTTCAGAATAAACAAATAGGAAGCTAACAGATGATTGCCGACAAAGTAGGGTTAGCCCACCATCACACGGCGCTCTAAAACACACGCTCTAAAATTTCACTTTTGACCTGAAACAAATCTCGCATCGTCCATGACGTTCAAATCTACGAATAAGCGAGCACACATATAATAATTTACAGGTACATAAAACACACAAACACGGCAAGTAAATATCGACACTTGCTCAGACTGCATCAAAAATTCTGTAACCTAATCTGTCACTCATGAGAGGCTTACGAAAACCTACTCGTCCGAGCGATCTGTCACGTGGTCAGAGCTCTCTGAGATGCGGACGTTTTCGAACGCAAACTTTACAGTCGACCGCAGAAATTCGAAAATGGCCGACAACGAACTAGCTGAACTGTATTGGCAATGCATAACCGGTAATGCATTAAGTACTAGCCGTTGGCTATGGTATTGGCGGTCGTATTGGTAAGTATTTTACATATTAAGCATACCTGTCAGTTGTGCAAACGTTAATGTAGGTTGAACGGTCTAAAATTATCCTCCCGTTTGTACAAACAGAACTCGCGCACCAGGCTGAAAGATGGTACGCGAGTTGAGCGCTCTGATCGCTCCAGACTGGGTTTTCGGAAGCAAAATAGCGTCGATCGGGTCACTCCGAGCAGGTTTCCGAACGCTGGAAAGCGGCCGGAGTAGGTTTTCGTTAGCCTCTATGAAGAGCCGTCGATTGACAGGCGGTCCATCAACTCGGAAATTGCCCGCGAAGCATTCGGTTACTTCCGGCCTTCCTTCGGTTTTCGTGGCACCTCGCCTCCGGTGGCGGCTGAGATCGACCCTCCTGCTTCATACAACCACCCTCGAGCGCCCATGAGCACGCGTCATAGAGGAACCGCGACTGCCTTTGGTAGTCTCCAGCCCAAAATCTGCCTCCGAAAAACATGGCCGCTACGAGCGGAGTAACGCGGGTTGCGGCATCAGGGGGCTCTGTATCGCGGGGTGCGTTAGGGGGCAACAAAAGTAGAAGCGAAAATTAAACTTGAAGAAAACGACTAGTAACTAGAAGAACTTTCCTTCTTCTTATTTCCTTCTTTTTTTAGGGGAACTCGTGCCTCCCCTGCCTCATGCACAAACCGCCACTGAAATACACTGGCGATGTTATATCGGCAATCGGCATCAATAAAACTCCTAACAATAGGCTACGTGCTTAGACTGGTCGCATCGAGTAAAATGCTTGAAGCATTCTTAAAGTTAAAGATTTTTTGGCATTTCATCACCAGACGGTTGAAACAGCTTATGTCCAGTAGGTCCAGTCCCTCGAAACATGCCGGATCAGGACGTGAAATCAGGAATCTTCATTTTTCTACGCACAGAGCGCCGCAGCGTTCGGGCTCAGAAGCCGCCATTCTGAAATTCCTTTAGTTCAACCATAGAAAGTTTATTGTTAGAGATATCTTACTAGATGGCGACACGGGGACCAATCCGCGTATGCCACTCAAAGCGCGGGAGCAACCATGTTGCATTTTTGGAAGACCACCCAGTCTCGGCTCACATATGTTTTCAACGTGGTTTGTGAGCCCATGTGTACTTGACAGGAAATTGGATGCTCTTTCAGGAATATTATTAGCCTTTCATTTCTTTCAACGGCAGCTGCAAATACCTATATGTGTTAATAAAATTGGTATACGATATCGTATTGCCCCCCATGCAAATTCTCTTAGCAGACGACTACTCTCGGATCCATAATGATGATGATGATGAATTCAACTTTGGGAATTATTTTCTAAAAAACTACCCGAAAGCCCGTCCTAAAAATTGGTACTAGTATATATACATATATCCACTACATTTCCTGAAATTTTCAGCTAATTACAACATTGCGCAAAGTGGTACACTCACTTCAATTACGAAATGTACCATAAAATCAAATGCGTTTGTATGCGATTTCAACTTGGGAATTATTTTCTAAACAACTACCCGAATGCCCTTCCTAAAAATTAGTAATAGTATAAATGCATCTACTGGCAACATTTCCTGAAAATTTCAGCTAATTCAGAGAGCGAGATTTTTTTCTATAGACATTTCTAAAAACATAGATGTATGAAGTGGAATCGTTTTTCTGAATGAATAGTATACAGGTTTTAAGCATTTTTCTAGTGCAGTTTTTTATGCACTTTTCAATGCTTTAAACCAGAGTTCTATAACTTTATTGGTTCTTGAGATATTGACGGAAATATGTGATAGTGCGCGCGCGGTCCGCTAAACGAGCGAAACTTTGCAAGGTCATATTATCTCCCACACCAGTGGGCCTAAAATTGTCAAAGAATAGTTTTGTACTCCACTTGAGTAGCACAACGACCACTGAAACTCTGAACCAGATCCGAGATGTGAAGGTCAATTTTTTTTGCGAGGTGTGCTGGTTTGATGCATTTCGTCCCATATACCGTTTTTACGAGTCTCTTTTTACGGGGGAAAGCTTTATCAAGGATTCCCTTAGAGTCTATAGAACTCATCGAATATTTCATCAACCGATTTAAAGTTTAGAATGGAATCGTTTGCTTAATATTTATTTGGAAGTTTTCTCTGTTTCTTTTAGTCCAGTTGCGCTTTATAATGTTATTCTTCTTTTCTTTTAGTGGCTTTTTTAGCATGAAATAAAGGGCTTGAAAGTAATGGTCAGATAAGCCTAGATTTAAGACTTTGGCATAGGAAGTTCCCTCATCAATATTAGAGAAGGTATTGTCAATACATGTACTTGACCTGTTTGTTTTCCTCGTTGTCTCATCCGTAAACCAAATGTGGCTAATAAGTCGGTCAGTTTAGATTTCTTCCTGCAGTCACTCATAAAATTTAAGTTAAAATCTCCAGCTACGATAACAGGGATGCATTCCTTGTAAGTTTTGTAAGAATTTGTGAGAGCTTATCAAGAAATATATTAAGATCACCGGTCGGAGATCTATAAACTACATCAATGTTATATCTCCCTATACTCTCTTCATACGTTGCAGCAACGGCTTCAAAATCTTTCTCTACGCTCATATTCTTTACTAGGGCTTCGCGAACGCAATTTGTGTTGCGTTGAAGATGAGCGTAGGTAGCGGTTTGTGTATAGCGGATTAAAAGGTGCAGGCAGCAGTCACAAGAAAACCATGGAGCACCAAACCTGACCATTGCCTTCTCGAAAATTCTAATCACTTGAAAATGTATGCGGATTCTGACGTTCCTTTGTTTCTCGTCGAGGTCAACAAAGCTGGTAACCAAGGAAACGAAGGAAACCGAAATCGTATTGAATCAGCCGTCAAATCACGAAAAAAACACCACAGAAATGCTAATAAAAACCAATTGGAAAAATCTACCGAACTAAGATTTGCAGGCATGATAAATATGTATAAGGTCAACATGTTTAGAAGTTTTGGTGAAGCTATGTTCAGAACTTTGAAATTTACAGGGGTTCAAAATTCTGAAAAAAATCGAAAAATTTCGTAAAAATTGATTTATAAAAAATTTACTAACCCGATCTTTTTAAAAAAACGCAGGGGGTCTACGTTGAGAACAGAGGTAGATACTCAGAAATTTTCATCCATATTGGTTCAGGCGTTTGGTCTGTAGAGCGCGCACAAACACACACAAAAAAAAAAACATACACAAGTGACTTTTTTTTGGGGTAAGTGAAATTGAAGATTTCGCTCCGCTCGCTTCGCTCGCTACGCTCATCAACAAATTCAATTCGAGTCACCACAGTTCCGGATTTTGCGAATAGCAAGACACCACCATTTTTAGCGATAGATCGACAATATGCACTCACTAGCACGTAGTTTACAATGCTAGCACTGTCGAGCTCTTCGGTCTTTAACCAATGCTCAGATAACCCAATTAAAATGGTATCGTTCTGTCTTAGCGCCGCTTCTAACCCCCCTATCTTGTTTCTTAAGCACTGGATGTTGCCGTGCCAGATAAGTTGTATATTATCTTCCCATGTTTCGGATTCCTTCGCGCCGTCTTCCCAGCGTTCTTCATTCTTCGTCCAATTATGTTTCCAGTGGGATGGGGATGAATCATATCATGAAGCTATATCCCAAGAAAAACAGATGCAAAAACTACTGGAAGTTTAGCTTTTACTAGACTTGCAAAATGTTTCGCCCTAACACTCACTCTGTTTTGTCGGGGCTGCCACTCAAAGCATTGTTTGTGGTTTGAGCTGATAGTAAAGAAACACCACGAACGTTGCTATATGAGCTCAAATATGTAACATACATAATGTAACAATCTACGTTCCTTATACAATTGAACAGACACAAAGCTCGTTCCTTGAAATAATCACTGCATATAGCTAGGAATGAGAAAAAATAAAAGAGAGAAGAAAATGTGAGTAAATGGAGTTTACGCATGAAAAAGAGGTAGTTTATGCACAAATAACCACTGGTCTTTTTCACATTACCTATACTTCATAGCAACGAATTATCGAACCTACTGTATGGCGTTAGACTAGGCTATACTGGTAGGCAGCAAATGAAGTACACAGTTTAAAGTCAATATAATTCACACAATTAAACATCGACATGTTAGCACTCTTGCTGTGCAAATATTGTTAAGTGTAAAAAATGTTAAGTTCTCGCTTCAAAATCTTAAGTCCCCCCCCCCCCCCCCTAGCTTGAAACTATTAAGGCACCGTTTGCCGAATGCTTACGCGTGTTTTTCGCCGAACCGACAGGGGTATTCCATGATAATACGTGTTTTAAACATCACCACCGACAAAGAAAACATTGTTGAATGAAATTTACATCCAAGAAAAACTCGGCAGTATTGTATTATGACTTCGAACTGCGTGGAATTAGCGAGAGTCTAGATGTTATGGTTTGGTGCTATGACTTCGTAAATTTCTTGGTAAGGTTTTTAGGTTTTTGGATGTTGTTGGTATGGCGGTGTAATGAAAAAAGTAGGAAATTCAATGTTTTAGCGGATTTATTCCTGTCTTTGGCAATGGAAAACAATTAAAATTAAAATTTTGTTTTTCTATTCGGCAAGCTGCTACAAAATGCGGCTCATGCTACTATCAGTTTGTTTTCATAAAATAAGAAAGGTTATTGAGTGTGTATGTATGTTCTTAATGCGAAATGTAGGTATTACTTTATATTATCTAGAATCGTGTTTAGCTCCTGATATTGGCACTAGTTTTATGAAAAAAGAAGTTACACGTTTTTTGTATGCCAACCAGCGTTTTTAAATTGAAATTGAATAGAAAGATGGCTCTCTAGCAACTCCTCGCGGCATTTAAACAAGTCATGGTAACTTTACCATTGCTGGTATTTCACATTCTAATTGTTTGTAGCTGGTTACAGACACAAAAGCTTTAAAATCGTATGTTCTGTATTTGCAAACAGGGTTAAGAAACCCCGCTGTGTGACAACCGGAGCTAAACTACACCCCTGACACGACCTTGGTCTCACGTGGTCGAATCACACTCGGATACTTTAGCATAATTCTGCAATTTTGCCAAACAGTGACTGTATACCATACAGTGCCGTATTTACCACTAGGCAGAGTTGGCGATCGCCTAGGGGCGCCGAGATTTTAGGGGCGCCGGCACCCATGTTGTCTTTATTTTTATTTTTTTATAAACATTGTGAATTGCGATGCCTTGTGTTCAGTCAAAATCGCATTAAATAAGTAACAATACTTATGAAATCATAGTCTTAGTTTAGGTGCCAATGTATGTAAGGTATATTATATACATTGAATTCACGCGAGGAAATTGAACGACGAGAATTATTTCTTTCTTGCCTATGTGCGCTTATCCGCGTTTCCTGTAGGAAAGGCAATTGCAGCCGGGAAGTACGGACTGAGAGGTTTTTTGAACTCATTTTACGATAGGATTTAAATGTACAATTGCGAATTCAGCTCCCGAATTGGCAGAATGGCTAATTCCACTCCTGGAACTATATTCATCGCTTTTTTCCTGTTGTCGAATGTTGGGAAAAACATTGGGCATGGAGCACTCCAGTGCGCCTTCGTTAGCGCTGCTAACAAGGTGGGTATGCAGTCACCCTGCGCGATTTTTAGGCATTTTTTTTATTTGTGCATTTGAAAGTTGTGATATTAAACCAATGGGCGATACTAGAGCTCAAAACAAAAAAAATCGCTGATGAGCGCGACATAAGTCAGCCTGATCATGCCCAGCAGCAAGCACAATGCAGGTAAAATCAAAATATTATATTTGTTTCCTATTTATATTTTGGGTTACTTTCAAATACCTGCAAGATAAAGGTGCCTATCAAGTACCAATCTATACCAGTCCGTTGTATAATTTCACTTACGAAATCGACGCATCTTTAAAAATTGGTTCCAATTAGGCTTTTCTGATTAGCATTGGCAGCTTACAGGGGCGCCACGAAAAAAACTGCCTACTGGCGCATATTGTCCAAGTCCGGCCCTGATACCATATCGTCGCTTATTCGACAATACCGCGTAACAAACATTTCTAGAATTGTTCAGGGGAGAGTTTAAACTGTTTTACTTCCTTACCAAATTTTGTATATTTTATGTTTTGTGTTTTTGGTAAACTAATAACTTATATACACATAAGAAACAAGTTAATTTCGATTTAACTGTAGGTGAATTAATTATACGTCAGTTACGCGGTATTGCATATTTTATTACCATTGAAAAGTTGTTAGTTACGCGGTGTTGCCAGCTTTCGCTGGCGCCTATGCACGATAGCTAGTGATATTGTTTACAGTAGTGAAATCTATCTTTAATTCGTGTTACATACGTGGTGAGTAGCTCAGTCGGTAAAGTAAGCACCAAGCATAAATTGGAGCTATTTTCAAAAGCAAAATATAAAATTTTCTTCGACAGGGAAGGAAGTGTAAATGATGGGTCCAGCGGACAAAAATTAACACAGTCATGGGATTTCAAACACAATTAGTTTGTTTCCAAAAACTGAATTGGGTTGTAGTTGTTTTATTTTATTATCTAGTTACTATACACTCTGTTGATAAATACAAAAAAAATTTAAAGAAATCACACAAATGTGAAAATGAAAACAATCGATGTAAGAATAAGCATTTTTTTTTGCAGTGCTAGATCAAGTGTAATTTTCTACACTGATGTTTTGAGTAGAAATAGTGTGAAATATATAAATAGATTAAAGGTAAGAAATTTCACCGAAACTAGAGGCTTTTCACAGGCTCCGTTTCTTCTTTTCAATTGGGTGATGTGGAATGTTATCATAACAGTTGTGGCAGTCCACGGGCAATACGTGTTTGAGTTCTTGCAAATGCTGCCACTTTTTGCCTGGAATTTTCAATCTTTCCTTGTGCATCGGTGGATATTCCGGGGCACCCTCAATAGATCTGGGGCGTCGGGGCATGTCTCTCGCATCCAGTTCGTCACGACCAAGTTTGTATTTTATCACACCAGATGGTTCATAATACAAAACCTGAATTTCAGTTACCACGTGGTCCCCTACTGCTCGACCAGGGCGAATCTAGTCATAAATCATGTTTTCTTTTTTGGTGAAGTCCCGGAAGAAAGTATAATCCAAGTCCTTCACTTGTAGGGAAATGGATTTTTGCGCGCCTCCTTAGTTATCAAAGCACACTGACTAGGTAAGGTAATTTCTCGGTTCTTTAACTTGCACTCAATTGCGCTATGGACAGAGTCACACTCCATTTGAGTGTGACCTTTTTCTAAGAATTTTTGCGTGATGCACTCATTTTTATTCATGGACAATTTAAGTAGGACGTTCGACATACTCACATTTCGGTTTTGATAGTAACACCCGTCAGAATACAGTATAACTGGCTTTGGAGAAACATCTATCAGCTCAGTCAAATTTGAGTGTGACCTTTTTCTAAGAATTTTTGCGTGATGCACACATTTTTATCCATGGACAATTTAAGTAGGACGTTCGACATACTCACATTTCGGTTTTGATAGGTACACCCGTCAGAATACAGTATAACTGGCTTTGGAGAAACATCTATCAGCTCAGTCAAATAGTCAACGACACAACTAACAAAAGTTGACGCCGTAAGATCGGTCTCAGTCTCGTTAAACCAATAGCAAGTGGTATCTTTAGTAGCTAAATTATATATCGTAAAATTATGGACTGTAAGTTTGGTTCTTTAGTAGAGGGCACTAGCCTTAATGCACGGGGATATCTTAACGGCCTGTAAGTCCATGGTGAATACGTGACATTTACCTTCAATGGCAGATAGCTTGTCAACTTCTTTGGCATTTCGTGCCAAATTTTTATTCTCTGTGTGTTTGACCCACACATCGTCAGGTACGTTCCCTGCTGCATGAGCACAGCAAATATCACATTGGTCTTTCTTTGGCAGGAGTATTCCTTAGTTAAGTCTCTCGAACTCTAATTGAAACCTACTAAGAGATACATAATCTAAACCATTTTCTTGGCATTTTTCTTGATACACACTGAACAGACCAGATTTAGAGGTAAATGGAGGTTCTAAGTATAATTTGGACGAGCCTTTCCGACAGTAATGAGACGGAAGCTTGGCCAGAGATTCAAACCAATTGTGTAAATATTTCATTTTATCGACACTTCTTGGTGGTCTTTCCACGTTTCCCGATGACGATTCTTTACTTGATACCATGCAATGCTCGCTTTGATTCAACCAGTACCTCATAGACCACTCCTTAATGCCAAATGTGTTTAGGAACATTACCTTGCAGACTTCTTTTTTAATATCTCCGATTTTCAGATATAACGTATTTGAAAATCTCCGCCTTGACGGCCCAGGCTTAGCTCTCTTCGTAGGAACGATGTCTACTAAGTTTACTATCAACAATTTCCTTTGGTCCCTGTTGAGAGAACTCCAAAACATATTAAAAAGTTCTAGCCTCTCCTCTTCAGAAATCAAATTACAACAATACACCTTTGACTTCAAACATCTGTTGGAAGTACACGTCGGACCAATTACCCGCGCTTGCCGATCGGTGTCGTGGAAAACTTTATTATCTCCCGCTTGCTTTCGATAGCCAAGGTACGGTTTACCAGACGTTCTAAGTCGCTTATTTAATGCTTTTTTCCCCATTGACGGAGCTCCCAACAGCTTCCTCCGTTTTTGGCCAGCTTGAAGGTCTCCCGGATCTTCAACATTCATGTCTGGTATTCCCGGATCGTCTTCTTCACCAGATGAGTTTTCACTGTCTTCGTATATTGAGCCGTCTTCTTCACTAGGTGAACCAGCCTTGTCTTCAGCAGCGGTGGAGATATTTTCCTCCGCAGAGAATAGACGTGATCACGTTTTCTACGATGTCTAAATCCAGGAGGGCAGGCTCGTCGAATACAGGTTGTTTATTACAGCATTTTGATGACGAAGGCTGAAGGAAAATCGCAGCAGTTTCTTTCGGCGTCGAAGTTGACGCTGGAAGCAGAATAATGTCTTCTTCTAAAGCCCTTTCAAAATCTGACTCCGTTATAGACGGACACGAATTTAAATTCAATACCGAACTGTCAGGTCGAGTCAGTGACATAATATTATTACTATCAGACGTTGTGATTTTGACAGAATGGTTTGCCTTGGCTCGCGCACAAAGTCCTGCGCTCAGTACTTGTATAAATATTTCTTCCTCGGAGAGCGAATCATTGCACCCAGACGCTAAAATATCTCGCTCCGAGAGCGAATCATTAGCTTCCGACATTTTAGGTCTAAACAGAAAAAGTTATAAAAATTATATTTCACTGTATCACTCCTAACTTGTTGTTTTAGTGTGGGAAAACGCAGAAAATTAGTCGGCTATAAACCTGTAAGTGCAAATATAAAATTGAGCAATAACGAGTTGTAATGGGAATACCGCGTAAGTGAATTTAACCCGAAACGTGAGCGGGATGGTCTTGCAGACTGAAATTTCCGGAGTAATGAGAGCGGTATACATTGTTTGACAGTTGCAACAGCTAGATGTTTGATCCGGTTATGCAATTTAAAGCACTAATTTATTGATTTGTACCTAATCAAGACAGAATTAAGAGAAGTCAAGGAGATCGCTTACCTTCCCGCCAACTAGCACGGTAGCCATTGCTCGAAAACGCAGATACGCGGAGTTGACGATTGTTTCATGCTGCATCCTATGTGCGCGGTAATGAAACTACGATTTGAATTAGCTTTTCGACCCATTTCTATTGGTCAGAAGACATTCATATTTTCAGAGGACGCGCCAATAGGATGTGCGGTCCAGAAATCGCGGCTAACTCAATTTTGGAAAAAGTGTTAGTTACGCAGTATTGTCGAATAGGCGACGATATGTAGTATACATTTGACTATCAGTGTTTCCTGCTTTGTGAAGAGTAGAAAAACACTGCGATCATGGGTGTCAACCGAGTATAGTCTCAAACTAACATGCACGTATCATGTAGCCAGAGGACTTGGTCTCGGTAAAATATTCTCGGAAAACACAATTTTACCCTGAAATGTGTTAGTAGATTGATAAGAATCCAGATTAACTGCCTTTATTGCATGGGAAAAAGGCTCATTGCGCGATGACTTCGCGGAAAACGTTAAATTTCTGTGTTATTGATGCCTTTTCGTGAATTTCGCGTTACGTCGCGAAAAGATAGTTGCATATTTTTAATGAGATTTGGTATTTCATTAATCGCACGTCTGGGCGGTGTAGGCCCCCCCCCCCTCCCCCTCTCCTGTCGCACGGGGCCCCAAAGACCTCAGTGCCACCGGGGCCATCTGGAGTCAGTCCGACACTGCGTTTAGGCATTATTTGCGAATGGACTAGTCATAAAATTCCACTCTGGAGATGATACAAAAATGGGTAGTTAATGCGTTTCTTAAATGGGACTACGTTTTTGTTGAGTGGTTATTGACCAGATTGGCGATAATAAAAGTCTTTAATTTCAGTCATCGCATGCACCTTTTATTAATAACCTTTCTATACAGTGCGTTACGAAATATCTTTAAAAGGAGCGTAACATTTGGGATAAAGTTCTTACAAATATGTGTCTAATCTATAAAAGTTACATGGGGGCCCTAAAATGATTTCGAGTAAAGTCGATACTGGTGAGATGTGTTTTCCGGTTTTGCTCTGATGTGATGAGTTTGGTGGCCCTAAAAAGGGCCTGGTTTCTCGACGTTTCGGCGAGGCACGGCTCGCCATCTTCAGGAGACTGATGATGCAGCTTTTTTTTTTTTTTTTTTTTTTTTTAGCCGGGGCCCCCATCCCGCCCCGACTTGCATGGCGATCGCTTCACACTACATCGCCTCTGCCCTACACTATCAGAGATTGTGCAGCCCATTGTAAACAACGGGAATCTATGACATGCGTACATGCAGGGGAATCATGCAAGGATCAACTGTGTCTGGTAGGTAGGATGCATTGTCCAGCTTGTCGGCTGTTATAATGCTGTCATGCTTGGTGTTTAGTTGGTTGAGCATTCCAAGATGGAATCGAGAAGAGAAAAACCAGCAGTAAAAAGACCGCCACGAAAGAGATGTGACGGCCAAAACTCTGCTGTATCATGCCGTGCAAGAGAAGAGCAGGTTGCATCCCCACTAGAGGTGAGTTTGCTAAATCTGCGATAGGGCTATCAATTAGTCTACGTGGGAGTAGGATTGAATGTAAGTTTGCTGAGGAGTGCTAGCTCTGGGAGGAGCGATTCCGTAAGAATGTCCACATGAGTTAGCAATGGTCGTACAGTTCGTTAGGGGCAATCATGGAGTCGGACGGTGCGGACCTGCAGCAGAAAGAACTGTCAGAGTGCATAAATGCGTAAGATGGTTACCCAGTCTGTTTGAATTTAGTTTCCTATTTCTTCGCTATTTGAAGTATAGGGGGTCGTACTGTGCGTTAAAGATGGCTTTCGGCCGTTTATGTTTGGTTTTACGGTGTGTGTTGTATTGGCCTAATGCCTTGATTAAGGGATTTGTTGATTTAGTGGTTTTATCGTAAAATTTAGTTGCAAGTTTCTTGGCGAAGACTATTATTGGTTCTACGTTTAGTTCCGAGTGTAAGGTGTCATTACGCGTGCCCCTGGGGGCTTTAGCGATGATTCTAAGGACTTTATTTTGAACGATCTGAAGTTTACGTTTGTGTCTTTTGTCAGCCCCGCCCCACACAGCTGGCGCGAATGACATGATTGGACAAATGAGTGTTTTGTACAGCAGAAGGCCCTTGGATTTGCTGAGAGCTGACTATTGATTTAGGAGGGGGTAGAGTTCGGCAAGTCTGCCATATGCTCGACCTTTTATTTTGTTGACGTGTTCACCAAACGTCAGTCTAGTATCAAGATGAACTCCCAGATACCTGATGACAGGTTTCCAGTCTATTTTTAGTCCAAAGAGTTGGGGGCGGGTGGTTGGTTTGCTGGTGCCTCTGGACGGCGGCCAGTGAACAGAATCGCTTCAGACTTAGCTACGTTAATTTTGACCCTCCATTTTTGGTATCAATCTTGTAGATCATCCAGTCCTTCCTGCAGACGCCGCGTGAGGCACGATATCTGAGGGGAACTTTCATAGATCACTGTGTCGTCAGCGTAGATGCCGATCTCGGCGTTACATGGCTTGGGAATGTCGTTAATGAAAATGTTGAAAAGCACTGGCCCCAGAATGGAGCCTTGAGGGACGCCTGCTGCTATGGGACGGATCGACGAGTGTTTGTTTTTAACGCTGACCACGAATGATCTGTTTATCAGGTATGATTTAATGAGGTGCACGTACCGGGCCGGTAGCAGAGTGTCAATCAGCTTGCACAAGAGTCCCTCGTGCCAGACCCTGTCAAAAGCTTTCTCGACATCTAGGAACACGGCACCGGTGACGTGCCCGCGGCCGAAGCCTTTAGTCACGTGCTCGGTGAGCCTGATTAGTTGGTGATCTGTGCTATGCTTAGCTTTAAATCCGAATTGTTCATTGCGGATGGTGTCGTGTGCTTTAAAGTGTGATAGCAACCGTGCTAGTATTACTTTCTCTGTTATTTTGCTGATGGCACTGAGGAGGCTGATTGGGCGGTGATTGCCCGGAAGTTTATGATCTTTATTTGGTTTAGGAAAAGCTAGTATTTTGGCAATTTTCATGTCACTGGGAAAGTGCATGAAGAGCAAGATATTATTAATGATGTAGGCAATAAAGTCTATGGCCCTGATCGGAAGGTTAAATATAGCAGTGTTTGAGACGTTATCAAGGCCTGGAGCCTTTTTAGGGTGCATTTGCTTTAGTATGTTTTTAATTAATTTCTGCAGCGTCTGTTTTACGGAAATCGCGATCTACTGGTCTTTGTAGAAAGCTGTTAACTTTGTCGTTGACCGTGTTTATGTGCGCGTTGCACTTAGGCTCGTCGTTCGGTTGAAACGTCTGCTCAAGGGTGTCGGCTAGCACGTTAGCTTTGTCGCTGTCGGTGTATGCAATCCCATTTACACCGGTCAGTGGCGGAATAGCATGCGCCTTTCGCGTGAGAGCGCCCGAGAGCCTCCATAACGACCGATCTTGAGGGTTTAGTTGTCTGACTTTATTTTCCCATTGGGAATGATTATGTTCTGCAACGTCTGTTTTAATTTGTTTCGTGAGGCGAAAGGACATACAGTAAGGGTGAACGGGGACGATTGTAACACGGGTCAATTGTAACAGTGTCTCCAGTTTCTGTTTGACTGTTTCAAATTTCGCGCGAAGTGGTTCCACAAGTCGGTAATAGATGGCTCCAGGTGTCCTGAAACACTTGGCCAGCTGAGACGTCAATTGAGCCAAATACTGCCAAATAACAGTTTTGACATATGGTAAGTGAATTTCTGATATCTGACTTGGTTTTTGTTTTTGGTATGTTTATATTATTCTTTTTTTATTGAGGTTTGTACGTTTAGAGAGAGTATTTCTTAACGAATATCACTGGATATAAATGATTTGCCACATCTCACAAAAAGTAAAAATTGAGATTTAAATCAACAATCCTGCTCGGGGACGATTGTAACACCATCACTTGGATGTTGAAAGCCGAACTATAACCTCATTTTTTTACTAGATTATCTTCTATTTTCAGTAGTTTAGCAGTTGCTAGGGAGATGTCAAACTACATTATTTTAAAACTGTTGTATAATTCGTGCAGACTACATCGACAACATGCCGAGGAACAGAAACCGCACTTCTGCACAGGGCTTCACCGCGGAGGCGATGGAAGCTGCCGTGAAACTAATTGAAAAGGGCTACAGTCTTCGTGCTGCTGCTAAAGAAAGGGACCTGTGTCACGTGAGCCTCCAACGTTACTTTAAAAAGAAACAGAACATGCAAGATAATACACCGATAACGGTTGGGTATAATGCACATAATCGCGTGCTGTCGCTGCAGCAAGAGAAAGATCTGGCAACTTACCTCCTCAGAGCCGCTGACCTTTATTATGGTTTGCCTCCGAAGGAAGTTAGGAAGCTTGCGTTCGAGTATGCTTCAGCTAACGGGTGCAAAATTCCAGATAACTGGAAGGTATCAGGGATGGCTAGTGCCGACTGGTTTACTGTGTTTCTAAAAAGAAATGCTGGCCTATCAATTAGGAAACCGGAAGCGACCAGTTTGGCAAGAGCAATGAATTTCAACAGACCCAATGTTGACAAATTCTTTGACAACTTGTCTGATGTGCTGGATAGGTTCAAATTCGAACCACAAAATATATACAACGTTGATGAAACTGGGACCAGTCCTGTTCAAACACCAACAAAAGTTGTTGCTGCGAAAGGCATCAAACAGGTTGGTGCGATTGTGTCTCACGAAAGGGGCACAACGGTATTACTGTTTGCTGTGCCATAAATGCAATTGGTTGCGCTATCCCACCGATGTTTATTTATCCACGCGTGAGGTATAAGCCGCACTTTATTCGCGATGGCCCAATTGGCTCAGTCGGCAGCGGAAATGTTTCCGGCTGGATGCAGGAAGTCGACTTTCTCCAATTCATGGAACATTTCGCCAAGCACGCCAAACCAACTCTTTTGTCGAAGGCAACTTCTCCTGGACAACCATTCGTCCCACCTGTCTCTGAAAGTAATAAGTTTTTGCCGTGAAACAGGCATTGTATTGCTTTCTTTTCCTCCTCATTGCTCCCATAAGCTTCAACCACTGGACCGAGGAGCTTTTGGGCCTCTGAAGAGATACATCAACATGGCAATGGACAGCTGGATCAAGTCGCATCCTGGAGTCCGAATGTCAATATACGACATCCCATCTATTGTCAACCAGGCATTTCCATTGGCAATGACACCCCGAAACATTATGTCATGTTTCTCTTGTACAGGAATATTTCCTTTCAACAGATATATTTTTGACGATATTGACTTCGCCCCATCCGAAACAACGGATCGGCCAATGGAAATGGCTCATGTCGCGGGCGGTGTAGGCGACAAAGATGACGAAGTTGCCGGAGTGCTCGAAGACGACGTAGTTGAAGAACCTGACGGAGTATCAAGCAACGTCCAAGTTGAAGTGGTAAACGGAGTTGACGTTTTTGACGGTGTTGTAGGAGCCGTGACTGAAATGTCCCCGGAAAACATCCGCTCACACCCTAAGGCAAATTTTGCGAAGATATCAAGTGGCCGAGGCCGAATAAGAGGCAAGACTGACATTTTTACGGATAGTCCAGAGAAAAGATTGATAGAGGCTGCCGAAGAAATACGCAGAACTAAGAGATTGCGACTAGAAGAAAAGAGAACGTTGCCAGGGGGGAAAAACCAAAAAAAAAAAACGCATCCAAGCCCGCCAAAAAAGCGCAAGATTTAAATACAGACTGCTCTTGCCTAATCTGCGACGAAAGATTTTCAGAAAGTAAAGAGGGAGAATCTTGGCTTCAGTGTTCCGCATGCAAGGGTTGGTCCCATGCATCTTGCATTCCAGCAAAAAAAATGTATGTTTGCCATCAATGCAAATAAAAATTTGAAATTGTTTTTTTGTGTTTTTTTTTTTATTTTTATTTAGACGTACTGTACTACTAACTTGTATTCCAGAATCAACTTGTATTGCTATTTCCACACATTTGTAGTGATTTACAACATATGTTACAATCGTCCCCGATAGGTGTTACAATTGACCCCGATCGGGAGACGGTTGTAACAGTTGTATCGGACGTGGACTTTCCTCATTTTCTCAGATGTGCAATGGACAGTCGTGTGCGTTTACAGTCGTGTGCGTTTCGCGCTCCCCAAACATCGGGTTTTATTGCGAGTTCTCCGTGTGAAAGTGAACCGGAAATGGTGAATACAATTGCATTCTGGGCACAGTGAGGGTTATGTTTTGTGAAAATAGTGATTAAGCGCATCAGTTGGGTACAATTAGCGAAAGACAAGAGTGCGATTGCACGTAACAGTGTATTATAGAGTTGCCCGTCTCAGCGACGACAACAAGTGCTAGAGGGTGTACCCCTTCAGTGTTGCCCATTGGGCTGTGTCAACATGCAGTCCTCCAGAATTCCTGCGCCTCGCCCCACAAAGCGCACCGAAGCTTTTGTAGCGGTCCCATCTGACTTCCCGGCTCTCCCAAGCCGGCAACGTCGGTCGACGCGCGGTCAGCCCCCCGGCACAGCCGCCAGCCAAAGCCAGAGCCAGACCACCCACGTGGCCTCGGCCACCCTCGCCTGCAGCCAGACCACAAGCGATGGAAGGGGAGGTCGCGACACCTCTCTACAGACAAAACCGCAAGTAACAGATGATGAGATTAACACTCTTATAGACAACGCGGTTCAGGCGGCTTTTACCCCAGCCACTAAAAAGAAGAGACACTCGGAACGCCGAGCGTCCAAATCGCCGTCGTCGGCCGAACTATCCCCGGCTAACAAACGAAGGCAATTCCGCCACGCCGAACTGCCCCCACTGCACACCTCGAACCAATTCGAGGTGTTGTCCGACTCCGATTCGTGCATGGACACCGAATCGGAAGCGGAGAATGAGGAAGACACTGATTCGCAGCCACAGCCAACGACGCAGCCAACGACGCAGCCACAGAAGAAAAGGCGCATAGTTCCCATATGCGTTAAGAACTTCAGGACGCACAGGGAACTGCTGAATCTTCTCAAGGAAGTGAGCCCGTCCGCAGAGGCATTCACCGTCACCCCCAGACGCGAATTCTCTAAGGTCATCCCCAGCAACATCAATTACTACATGACGCTGACGTCCTTACTAGATGCCAGGAAAGTTGAGTATTACACATACTCTACAGAGACTAGCGCATCAAAGCGCTTTATTCTGCGAGGTTGCCCATTCAACGCCGACCCAGCAGACATCAAGCTGGAGTTAATAAAACGCGGCTACGATGTCAAAGCCGTAGAACAAGTGAAGAGAGGCGACACCATCATGCCGCTCTTCACAGTGGTGCTTGCGCCGGCCCTTCCCGGCAGCAGGCCGGTAGATCTTGGAGAGATTACGCGCCTCCAGGGGTGCGTGGTCTCTGCAGAAGCTCCGCGCAAAGGTATTGCCCCGGCAGTCACCATGTGCTACCGGTGCCAAAAGACCGGTCACCTAGCGCCCTACTGCAGACAAAAGGCCCGCTGCGTCAAGTGCGACGCGCCGCACGCCAGCGCCGAGTGCCCACGTCCCCGCGACCAGCCGTGCACGTGCACGAACTGCGGCGAGGCGCACGCGGCTAATTACCGTGGCTGCGCCTATCTCAAGGCTGCGCAGAAACGCGCACCAGCGACAGCGGCGCGCCGAGCCCCGGGTGCAAACTCTGCGCAGCGCGCCCCCACGCACAACCTGACGGCCATCGCGCGCCCGGTGTCGCCGAACGTCAGCTACAGTGCCATCACTGCCAACAACCCGCCGCTCCTCGCCGAGCCCGCTCCTGCCTCCGCTCCTGCCGCGCAGGAATGTCCCCAGACGCAACCACCAGCGCTCGACTGGATGAGCGCCGTGCGGCAGATGGCCAAGCTGGTGATCGACTTGGCCCTACACCCGGTTGTCACCACGATTGCGCAACTCGTATTAACGTTCTGTCACAGCGCGCCCTCCCACCATGGGTAGACGGCCCCCCGCTCTCACCCACCTAGTGATGTGGAACGCCAACGGCGTTATCTCCAGACGGGACGAACTACTAGCATTCGTGACGTCACACGAGTTCTCAGTCGCGCTAATCTCTGAAACGCACCTCCGAAACCCGAACCGATTCGCAATGGCAAACCACCAAGTCTACCGCACCGACCGCCCCATCGCGGCGACCCAGCGAAGCGCGGGAGGCACGGCCATCCTCGTAAATCACAAAGTCCGCCACGAAGAACTCGCCTTGCCGCCCCTAGAGCGGCTGGAGGCGACAGGAGTGCTGGTTCACACAGAGCGAGGGCCGCTGCGGCTCTTCGCGGTCTACTCGGCCCCCAATGCCAAACTTGTGCTCAGCGACCTGGACGCCCTGCTCGACTCCCCCCTGCCCACCATCATAGCAGGTGACCTCAACTGCAAAGACCCGGCATGGGTCCGGCATGGAACTCACGTCGCGGGAACGCCAAGGGCCTTCGTCTCAGAGCGCACGCCATTCGGTCCGGCTTCGATGTTTATGGTCCGACCGAACCAACGCATATTCACCACAACACCACTGCTGACGTACTGATCGTACTGATGAAGAACTGCCAGCATTCACTGGAGCTGGAAACACTCGCCGAGCTATCACCAGACCATAACCCAGTGCGCATGACCATCGGGGACGAGCTGCTGCCTGCGCCCCAAGTACCGAGACGCTGCTGGCGACGGGCTGACTGGGACGCGTATCGCGTCGCCGTATCAGAGACCGTGGCCACCTCGCCAATTACGACGGCGGCCGAGCTGGACAAGGCAGTCACTCAACTCACCGACACCATCGTGGCGGCAGTCGAGCGCAGCGTGCCCCTGTTACCACCCAGCCACTGCTCGATTTACGACCTCCCGCCCAACTTGATGACGGCCATCCGTGAGAAGAACAAGGCCCGACGCCAATGGCAACAGCTGCGCACGCCAGACCGCAAGGCGCAATACAACAAGCTGGAACGGGAACTGACGCGAGACATCGCCGTCTTTCGCGGCAAGCGCTGGGAGCAAACCGTCGGCGAACTCACACCCGAAGACGCCAGCATATGGACTATGACTCGCAAACTGCTAAACCGAGCAGAACCAAGTCCGCCACTGCAAGGGCGCAATCACCTCGCGTGCTCGCCCAGAGACAAAGCCGAGGTACTGGCCGATTCGCTCGAGGCCCAGTTCACCCCGAACCCACCAAATGACCACTCAGCAGGAGTAGAGCAGGCCGTGACCCGTCACCTCGCAGCCACCAGACCACGGGACCAATCGCCACCCCCCGTGACCAGGAGCCAAGTGGCCGACATTGTCTTAGGACTTCCGAGGAAAAAGTCCCCCGGCGCCGACGGTGTAACAAACACAATGATTCGTGAACTGCCTGATGAGGGAGCTCTCCGGCTAGTTGCCATCATCAACGCTAGCCTGCAGCGCCAGCACTTCCCAACACCATGGAAACGTGCGAAAATCATCGTGTTTCCCAAACCAGGCAAAACTCTGCGCGACCCGGCGAACTACAGGCCAATCAGTCTGCTATCTTGCCTGTCAAAGGTACTCGAGAAAGTTATACTTAGCCGCCTCAAGGAATTTGTCGAACGCCATGACCTCCTCATTCCGCAGCAATTTGGTTTTCGTTCGAAGCACTTTACAACGCACCAATTGCTGCGAGTGACAAGTCACATACGGGAAGGTCTGAGAACCCAAAAGAGCACGGGGGTCATTTTCCTTGACATCGCCAAAGCATTTGACCGCGTCTGGCACACCGGTCTCGTGGGGAAGCTGATCTCCCAGGGCTTCGACAGCTACCTCATCAACTGGGTAGTCAGCTACCTAGACAGCCGCTCTTTCTTCGTGGCGCTGCGCGGGGAGCAATCGTCGACGCGGCCTATCGCAGCGGGCGTTCCACAGGGAGGCCTTATCAGTCCTCTGCTCTTCAACCTGCTGACGAACGACATCCCCACCGACCTGCCGGACACGCAGCTTGCGCTGTATGCCGACGACGCAGCGATCCTCTGCCAGACACACACCGGGGGCGCGATGCGACGTCGCCTCCAAGCGTCCGTGGACAAGGTCTGCGCCTACTACCATCGGGAGCGCATCCTCGTCAATGCCACCAAGACTGAGGCAACCTTCTTCACCCGCCGAACCAAGGTGGTTCGGCCCCTGATTCGAGTAGTGGGTGAGGCCGTCCAGTGGCGACCGCACAGTCGCTACCTAAGAGTCGTGCTCGACAAGAGACTGACGTTTGCCGAGCACCTACGCCAAACTGCCACCAAGGCGTATCGCAAGCTGGCCGCACTCCGGCCACTCTTCCGAGCACGCTCCATGCTGGCCGCCACCAAGGTGCGACTCTACGAGGCGGTCATCCGACCAACGATGACGTACGCATCACCGATCTGGGCAAACGCAGCGCGCACGCACCAGATGCGCCTGCAACGCATCCAAAACGCGGCGCTGAAGGCGGCGTTGCGGCTGCCGCGCTACGCCAGGACGGCAGACGTCCATCGACAGTGCCGGATGGCGACCCTGGGCGAGACCACAGCTCGCCTAAACAACACCTTCGCTGTCTCCACCCAAGAATCAGCGAACCCGCTGATTAGTGCCCTGCACTACAATTGATCAATCCACCGACAAGTGCAGTGACTATAAACTAAGCTTCAAACAATATGGCCAAACGGCCGCAGTGTTGACAGATCGTCGCTGGCGAAGCCAGCGACACGAAGACAATGAAGATGTGCAATGGAAAGTGAAGCTAAGAAAATTCTCAATACTAGAGGAATGTTTAGGCAACCTTCCTGAATTTTTTCAGAATTTTAAAATGCTATTAGATGTGAGATAAAAATTCTAGAATGAAAAGTGTTACAATCGTCCCCGGCCTCCCCTATAAAAGAACGTACGACCCGACAATCAAGGCGAGCATCGTGGAGCGTGTAAATAGAACAATCAAGACGAAACTTTGGAAATATTTTAGTCACGAGAACACACAGCGTTACATTGACGTTTTACCTCAGATTACAGCGGCGTACAACCGTGGTTATCATCGAAGTTTGAAGATGGCGCCGGCAGACGTCACCGACGATAACATAAAAACAGTGTACCATAATATACATAGCCAATTCGCGGGTGAAAAGTGCCGATCTGCGAGCAAGAAGCTTATACAAGTCGGTGATTATGTGCGCATATCTATTGAAAAATCCTTGTTTGAAAAGAGTCACATGGTGAATTGGAGCGACGAAATTTTCCTAGTCTCTCGTGTGCTTAAGCACAAGCCGCGCACAGTGTATAGAATTAAAGATTTACTCGGTGAAGAAATTATCGGACAGTTTTACGGTGAGGATTTGCAGGTTGTTACCTACGATCCCTATTATATGTATCATATCGATGAAATTTTAGCCACTCGAGGTCGTGCTGCTAATAAGGAAGTACTCGTGCGTTGGAAAGGACATTCACATAAAAAACACAATACGTGGACAGGGGCGGAACCACGGTTCACGGGCCCGCCCGCAGATCTGGCTGAGAAGGCCCCCCCTCCCCCCTCAAGACAACAGGGTTTGGAGCCACCGAGAAAATTTTGAATCATGGTCATTTTTTCGGGTGAATCTATGCATTTTAATCTATTTCAAACTGCGACAGATTTGGAAAAGCAGCACGATTGTTTTCATTTTGCAATCAGCAGGCTAGACCCTTGCCTGGAAATTTTGATTCAGATCACAGCATACGATACTTTCAAAATGTAAATCACTAAAGGGCCCTGTCTTTTATAACTGCTCACATGGGTGCATTCTTATGATAAGTATGGCGATGTTTTTCTTTATAGCTTTGTTACTTTTTCTGTTATTTTTTACCCTGCACTATCTATATCAAGAGGGGTCCTCAGGGTACGAAATTCGATGAGGCCTGATACGGGGCCCCCCGCGTACTTGGTCAGTCTGCCTCACACATTGTATATTTGCACTGAAGTGGGAAACAAGGAAACATAAAACTAAAAGTCTTGCATAAAAAAGTTCACGAGTTTCTGATTTAAGTTCGGCCGACGGGCCCCCAACGGAAGTGGACGGGCCTGGGCCCGCCCGCGGCCGCGGGCCGTGCGGGCGCCTAGTTCCGCCCCTTGGTGTGTATTATCTAAATACCAATATTTAATATGCTAATTGTTCAAAGAGTTACGATTCTTAATATAGTAGTTTATACTTTAAAAATTCTTTTAAAAGGGTAGGTCTGTCTATGAGGTCATCCTACAACACTATGGAGATTGGAGGAGCAGTTTACTTGGGAAGACTCCCCCTTCCCCCCTGAATAAAAATCGTTCCAGTGATCGGCTCGGAAACCCGTTCTTCTGCAGAGATCACCGAAATTAAGCCAGATTTTGCATGGATGATTGACCATCATACACACCATTCTGTTTTGGAGATAACTGAGAGCGACAAAAACTTCGTACAACAGCTTCACACACCTTCCTTATGAACCCTACCTTTCAAATGGTGACAGTCTCCGAAAGGGACATACACTCTAAAAAAAAAAAACGAAATCTTAAAAGCAACCATTTTCTCTCGTATAATCAGATAATTTAGGTCATAGCATTTTCAAGTTCTAGTTTTCAGAGACTGTTTTGTCAGCAAGTCTTTTGCCAGAAAATCATTTAAAAATCTTATACCATAGAGAGGAGCAGCTCTGAATATTCGACTTTTTAACCCGCGAAGAAGCAAGGCTAGAAAACATGTATTCCGCTCTGGAAATCAGAGACGTAACCGATGAATTCAAACTTAGCGCGACGTGCGGTGTTAGCGCGAACTAGGCGCCAGCTGTGCTGTGACGCTAGGAAGTTCGTTGCTCGTGTTGTTTATACCTATCGGGCTATCGCAGGACGCTTCGTGGGTGAAGTCTTTATGAATTACCTACCTACCTAACTTTCGCATTGGCCGATACTTTCGATAAAGAAGTTCTACTGCATTCAAGCTTTACATCACTACTGCTGCAATTTCCGGTAAGAAATGGAGGATTTCAAAACTTAAAATAAATCCAACATTTATTTCTCTCTGCCAACCTATAATTGCTAGCCCATCTGAGCTACCGTCTAATATACTACCTACCTCGATAATATCACTGCTAATAACATTATGTAAAATCATTCACAGCTCGACAGAAGACATACAATTTTTGGAGACCAGCAAGAGGAAGATAATATGCTGGTTTGTGGCTGTGTTATAAAAATTGTCCAGTAAAACAACGGTGACAGCTCTTTTCGAAAAATGGTGCTGAAATGCAAAGCGAGCTTATCGCCGTCAAACACTAGGTACCTACATAATAGGTAGGTACGTTAGGTCACATCGCTTGATTACTAATTGCGTTCCGTTTCGTTGTACATTTTTTCTTTTGCCTTCCTGAAGCTTGGAACTTTCAACTCCATCGTTGGAATCCAGGGCCTGTCAGTCCCATAGCTGCCGCTAGGGAGCTGTTAGAGGTTTCCTACTCTGTCGCTAGATAGCGCAGGGTATCGTCAAGCCTTCTCATTGGCCAGACATGTCATGTGATTTTTCGTTCGGACTTCGGAGTTCGGTTGTTTGTTTGGAAATGGCGTCGCATCTGTTTTGTTGTCGCGTATCATGGAAAGAAGATTTGGAAGAAAATTGTGAAGCTAAGTGATCGAAGTGATCGAGAAATGTGCAGCACCGGCGAGGACTAGTTGCTGTGTGATGTGAACACCGGCAGAAGATCGAAGGAAGTATTTGTTTGTAGTAAAACCCTTTCGATTATTATTATTATTATTATTATTATAGAGCACGCTTTCAGCCAAGAAATCATTACACTATTTTTGCGCATTTAGCTATTTTAGTATCGATTGAACCTATTTGTTTTATTCGTGGTAGATCAGGTTTCCCTTTTTTTTTTTTGCATATTACCTTATCGTGCCTAGCCAACCTACCCAACTTAATCATTTTGTTTAAATCTGTGTGATAATATTGAATTGATAATATATTGATATATTGAATATTGATTGGGTAATACCTACCCAACTTAATCATTTTGTTTAAATCTGTGTTATAATATTGGTTTGTGTTCTGTTTCCCAAAGGTCAGTAAGAAGATATGTGATTTATTTTAGTTATAATTGTGCTTTTAATATTACTTTCCCTGTGTATATTAATTAATCATGACTTATCGTTGCAGAGCTCCTGGGTGTGGGTCCTGGGTAGTGTGATTTCTCGATTCCAAACTGATCTGATGGAATTAGGGAACTCTTAGAGGTCATATTAAAATTTTGTTACCAGTACATTTTTCCACAATCTAGCAAATATGTCAGATTGTTACTTTATTTTTCTGCTACAGGATCACTTTGCAAAATTAGTAGGTTTATTGCGGCTGATCCCCGTGTGTGTAACAGATGTCAAGTGTTGAGCGCTGCATACGGCATACCAGACCTGGCTCATGGGGCAATATTTTACTTAACTCTGTTGTAAACTAATGTGTTTTGAGAATTTAATTATAATAAATTTAATTATGGCAATGCAAAGAAATTGTTAATGTATTATTGTTCCGTTATTTTTAATTGTGCGCAGTTTATATTTGAATTTGATATGTTTGTCAAATGCATTTCAATTGTAATTGTTTGTGAATTGAAAAATATTGTATTGAATTCCATTTCAATGAGTATTTTTGAATTTTTGAACAATTAAAATTGAAATGAGTTTGATAAACTATGGGAAGCAAGACTAGAATGAAAATTAGCATTTGAACCTATCCCGCCACCTGCCGCCATCTTGAATTTATTTACCTACTCTGACGCTTGGGGCGCTGTGACCAGGAAAACAAAGTTACTTGGATTACTAGCATACTGTGTCATATCTTAACCGAAGGTTATTATATAGTATCTTTGGTTGGAATGATGGTGGAAATCGTTGTCATGAGCACTTATCTGCTTAGCTTAATCCTGGTAAGAAATGGAGGATTTTGAAACTTAAAATGACATTTCTCTTTACTAACCTATAATAGCTAGCCTGTAACTGTTTCTTTGTTTCTGCCTAATACACTACCTACCTTGATATAATATCACTACTAATCATTTTGTAAAATCATTCACAGCTTGACAGGGACCAGAATTTTTGGAGAGCAGGAAGATGAGGAAAATACGATGCTGGTTTGTAGCTGTGCCCAAAAATGGCCTGTAAATCAACGGTGACAGCTTGCCCGAATCAAGGTGCTGAAACGCAAAGCGAGCTAATCACTGTCACTAGGTAGGTATGTTTGGTACCTAGTCATGTTGCTCGATTACAAATTGCATTCCATATCATTTTACCTTTTTGTTTCTTTTGCCTTCCAGAAGCTCTTGTACTTTCAATTCCATTGTTGGAACGACGGTGGCAACCGGTGTCATGAGCTCACAGTTAACGGCCCTGGCTCGATGCTGCTCATAAAAAAGGAATGTTTTTCTCATTCGGCAGCATCATCTATCCCGTACTACTTGAAGATAAGTGTTTTTGGTATTTTTAAGAAGGCTAAGGATATTTCACAAAGATGCCATAATATGTAGGTTTATCAGACAACTAAGCCGCTGGTAACAAGCATGAAATCTATTATCATGGCTCAAATGAATGCATGGCTTGTCATGTCCTGAAGTGGATGAAACTTGAAACTTTATTCTTGTTACCAAAAATCTTTCCACTTTGCCTTGCCTTGCTGCTTTGCATTGCGCGTTGCCGTGTGAAAAGTCTTGACTCCCACGGCATGGCCATAATTATATTTTGCTATTGGTTTGGTTTTTGAACCAAGCTAAATCACAATTTTTGTATCTATTACAGATGAAAGCTTCTGCCTGTTACATTTAGTTTAACCGCCCGAAGGGACAAACGGCTCTTCTGAAACTGCATAGCCCGGAGAACTTGCCCAAAAATTTATCGTCTGCATAGCGTTTGTCAAAGAAATGCAGGAGCTCTCAACACATTTCCGGTATGCCACACACAAATTATTACTTAGGTACTGCCCTTTAGTAGGATTCTTGATTGGAATCAATATTGAAATACTTTGTATTAATTACGTTAGCATTGAGGTTACATTGCCATTTTTTTACACAAAATGCTGGAGTTGGGATAATAAATATCAGTTTCATTTTAAAAATGTCCTTCGTTCTTTCCTCCATGGTTAATTCTGATTATTGCCCACTGTTTGCAGGCTGGAGAATCTGCACTCGACACAGAATCTGGGGTCGCCCGATCACCAAGCATTTCAGCCGTGCCGTGAGCAGCAACAACGACCGGTTACGTCAACACTTTTGCCCCTGCCTGATGGAGGTTTCATCTGCGAGTCTGCGGATATTGGTATTTCAACTGCAATAGTCATTTTTTTCTGCTACCTTCAACGAAGCTGCAACATTGTGGCTACATAGAGTTTAAAGTAAAACTTGGTCTTGAGACTTGAGACAGACAAATTTTTCAGCACTATATAGGTACCTACATTCTGTTATTGGCAGAGCGAACAGAACTCTGGTTTATGGTTGATTGTTTTTTCCGTCACGTAAGAAACCAAACGCACGGTTAAAATCGTTTAAGGATAACTATCGCATAGAAAATAATACGAACATCAAATTTTCTCGTATTTAACCTTTATACTTATCCATTGCATAAGAATTATTATTTATTCTTGCTTTAAATAGGTTATTGAAAATATGCAGGTATCTAAAAACCCATGCTTTTAGTTGTCAACTGTCAGCTACATGAAGATGTTGCAAAAAGCACCCTTTCTAGATATCACACAAAGCGTCCGGTCTCAAACGTCGATAGTTTTGGTCGCATTGGAACGAATGAAACAGGATTAGCAAAACGAGCACAAGTCACACAAGTCATATTTAACCAAACCTATAATGGAACGGATTTTCACAGTTTGTTCAGCGAACAGTGCGGTCTGAGCGAATAACAGAATGTGCTCTATTTTTTGAAGTGTTTTGTTTTCTACTACTTTCCCAGTCTTTTTTAAAATAGTTTTTTTTTGTGGCTCTCACTAATAGTTTGCCAGTAAACAAATGTGTAGTAATATTTGTTGGCCAAGGGGATTCCACCTGAATCTGCCGTTCCTTATATAAGTTGACTTTACAATGGTCTTGATCGTTCAATCGTTTTGCTGCCTTTCCTTTTTTTGGATTTTTTTGGTTACTTTGATGTCATGACGTGACATTTAAATTGTTCAGATATCCTTATGTCAGAGACTGATGTTTTTTTACATCTTTTGTTTTGACTGAACCAAAGTTCCATATTTGGGCCTGATGCCAAAGGTACAGAAATATTAAAAGAAGAGACAGTGATGTTTTTTATTGACTGAGTTTTTAGTTCATTCAAAGTTATAAGTTAAATTTGAATTTAACAAAATTGAGTCTGTTGCCAAAGGTTAGTAATATTCGGAATGTTATTAACATTTCTTTTTTATAATATATGGAACTCATCATATATAGTATTTGTGTTTTAGTTTGCATGTTTTGCCTTCTTTAGAACAATGGTGATTTCACATGCCTAATGTTACCAGGGCTGGCATTCCAAAAATGCATTGCTGAATCTGGTACTGGAAAAGTTTGATGTGAAAGGCGATGTATTTTTTAAATGCAGTGCCTCTGCTTATCAGTTTTTTCTATAAGCATATTATCTGGCATACTGTGATACCACCATTGTGTTCCCACTCCAATATCCTAATTTCAGGAATTCAGCGGGCATCCAGGCTACTGCATTCTATTAATGCCACGGCAAAGCAAGTACAGGTACAGTAATGCAGTAAGTATTACTGGGTCTACTAGTTATTAATAAATGACTAAATCAATTTAGTCATATAAAAGTGTTTAATTACCGCAGTTATTTTGGTTACCATCTGTTTTATATCAGTTATTGATGAGCGTAGCGAGCGAAGCGAAATCATCAATTTCACTACTGCTAAAAAAAACACTTGGTGTGTGTTTGTTTGTTTGTTTGTTCGTTTGTTTTGTTTTTGTTTTTTTTGTATTTGATGAGCGTAGCGAGCGAAGCGAAATCATCAATTTTACTACTGCTAAAAAAAACACTTGGTGTGTGTTTGTTTGTTTGTTTGTTTGTTTTTTTGTATGTGTGTTTGCGCGCGCTCTACAGGCCAAACGCCTGCTTCGAGTGGGGTGAAATTTTCAGGGTGTCTACTTTTGTTCTCAATTTAGACCCCCTGCGTTTTTTAAGAAAATCCTCCACACCCTTCACTTTCAAAGTAGAAAAAAGAGCAAAATTCGACAATTGGGCATGTTTGGAAAAGTACGGAAATTTATTAAAAAGTGCGTATTTTTTTCAAATGTTCCCAATTTCGATTTGCCTTTAGAAACCATCGAAACCAAATCGAAACATCACACCAGATTTTTTCCAATAAAAACCAACCCAATAAAACCCAATAAAAACCCTTGGGCATGAGTTACATCTATGTATTTACATGCACATTGCTCAATGATCTCAAAATGAGCATATTTCCGCTACCCGACAGCTCGGACAGAAACAAAGAAAGGCCAGAATCGTTTACAATTTCAAGTGATCAGAATTTTCGAAAAAGCTATGGTCCGGCTTGCTGCTCCATGATTTAGGCTTTTTGCCTCAATCTTTTTATGCGCTAAATACAAATCGCTACGCTCATCTTCAACGCAACACAAATTGCGTTCGCCCTAGTGAATAATACATCGATATTCGATACACAATCGGTACTGCGCTGCTGTATGGTTCTATTGGGGATCATTGTAGCGGTCTCACTTCCCCCTTAGTATCGGGTTATTGTGTACGCGTGTGCAGGGCTCGGGACGCTCGCGGGTAATCATTTTTATTGACTTTACGATCTTTTATTCGATTTCGTCACACTCAATAAAAATACGTCCTTTATTCCCCCTAAACTGTACCCTATTGTACATAGGGACGGGTGCGCATGCGTCAATGGGGATATTTTACGCTATAGACTGTTAATAAGGCACGGGTTTGACTATTGAGGAGCGTAGCGAGCGAAGCGAAATCATCAATTTCACTACTGCTAAAAAAACATTTGGTGAGTGTTTGTTTGTTTGTTTTTTTTGTTTTTTTTTTTTTTTTTGTTTTTTGTATGTGTGTTTGCGCGCGCTCTACAAGCCAAACGCCTGCTTCGAGTGGGATGAAATTTTCAGGGTGTCTACTTTTGTTTTCAACTTAGACCCCCTGCGTTTTTCAAGAAAATCCTCCACACCCTTCACTTTCAAAGCAGAAAAAAGAGCAAAATTCGACGATTGGGCAAGTTTGGAAAAGTACGGACATTTATTTAAAAGTGCGTATTTTTTCATATGTTCCCTATTTCGATTTGCCTTTAGAAACCATCGAAACCAAATCGAAACATCACACCAGATTTTTCCCAATAAAAACCAACCCAATAATACCCTATAAAAACCCTTGGGCATGAGTTACATCTATGTATTTACATGCACATTGCTCATTGATCTCAAAATGAGCATATTTCCGCTACCCGACAGCTCGGACAGAAACAAAGAAAGGTCAGAATCGTTTACACTTCCAAGTGATCAGAAATTTTGAGAAAGCAACGGTCCGGCTTGCTGCTCCATGATTTTCATATGCTTTTTGCCGCAACCTTTTTTTGCGCCAAATACAAACCGCTACGCTCATCTTCAACGCAACACGAATTGCGTTCTCCCTAGTAGTTCATTCTGTGACTGAGATTTGTGGGTGATGTTTATAGTTTTGCGGGGAAAAAATAAAAATAATAATAAAATCTACCGTGTGAACATGGAATACGGTCCGTATTCCATACGGACCGTATTCCGTACGGAAGACCGTATTCCATGTTCACACGGTAGATTTTATTATTATTATTATTTTTTCCCCGCAAAACTATAAACGTCACCCACAAATCTCAGTCACAGAATGAACTACTAGGGAGAACGCAATTCGTGTTGCGTTGAAGATGAGCGTAGCGGTTTGTATTTGGCGCAAAAAAAGGTTGCGGCAAAAAGCATATGAAAATCATGGAGCAGCAAGCCGGACCGTTGCTTTCTCAAAATTTCTGATCACTTGGAAGTGTAACATCATCTGGCGAAGAGTCTTTTCTGATCACTTGGAAGTGTAACACATCTGGCGAAGAGTCTTTTCTCCATAAGGTCAGGCAAGCAGATGCCGGCGATTCGGCAAGGGCGTGGGACGGAATTGTCCAGCGAACATTTTTCTTGAATCGAAGCCACACTAAAATTCCGGTCGTTTCCTTGGACTATGGAAAATCTAATTTTCAACCGACCGTTTCGATCAAAGGACACCGCGGTGTCGTTCATGTTTCAATCGAACATTGCATTGGAATGAACTGATTACGTGCATACGCAGAAACGCCGTGACAGCATTTCGAGCCGACGATAAGCGTAACATTGAAGATACAACTTCGATGCTTTCCTATCACACCGTACAGACTCTGTTTTACGTGACCGGTTATCTTATCAAGATCGCTGATAGGGATGATCCCCGTTCTGTGATTTTCCTGGGCGAGCCGTCAGTGCGTCGGCTCTTGGATTTGGAAGAAAGCATCGCGATTCTACTTAAACACTATAGCGACTTGCAAAGAGACATTTTGAAATGGTACACGCATTTCCTTAAAGTCGTGCAGTTCAAGATACCCTCTGATAACTCAACTTCTGAGAATAAAAACATTGCTCTGGCACAAATGAGAATTTTGATGTCGAAGGAATCACTGTCAGACTTTGATACAAGCTCTCTGTACGCTGAAATTGGGGAAGATAAAATTTATTCCGATGTCTATGCCGCCGCCGAAATCAATACAATTTCGTAAAATATTGCGGGAAAATGTGTACCCCTAAATTTTCTCACGAAATGCTATGTGAATGTATGTATATGAATGAATGAATGAATGAATCTTTATTTTTTATGCATTGAAATGATACATTTTTCGGTGGCATATTTCTCAACGTATAGGTACAAGAAAATGCTTATGTCTAACTTAATTCTAATACTCTAGTTCTAAATAATTTACATGAGGACATGTTCTCGAATGCCTCCTGAGGCATCCCGTTCCACTCTACCGTCCCCCTATCTACAAGCGTATCAATGTTTTTTACCGTCCCTATTCTTTTGATTTTATGGGAATGGTCATTCCTGCTCTTAAATTGATGTGTTTCTAGTCTTTTGCTGATGTCCTTCCATGCCTTGTCCCCTCTGTACGCTTTGTAAATAGCAACCATTCTTGCCGCTTTCCTCCTCTTACTCAGCGAATCCCATTTCAGAGATTTAAGCAGTCCCGTTACACTCCTGTATTTTTTGCTTGTAACTGTTACCCACCCTGTCTCCTCTCCCTCTTCTTCAGCCAACCGCTCGAGATTTTTAACTAGCTGGGCCTTGTTACCAGCGGTTTTGCCCTTTCGCTTGTTCAGCTCTTCTTTCAGCTCCACTTGTTTCATCTCGCAAATTAGACTCCTAGTAATTATTGTCTTTACCCCTTTACCTCCGCTGACAAATTTGGCCGCCTTTCTTTGGACTTTCTCCAATTGCTTTTCTGTTCCTGTGTTAACATTCCAGATTGCATTCGCATACTCCACAATTGGTCTGACAAGAGCCATATACGCTTTCGCCTTGGCTTTCCTACTGCTTTTTTTCAGAGTTCTCATTATAAAATACAGTCTTTGGTTCGCTCTCCTTGTGACGGTGTCTATGTGTTTGGCCCATTTTAGGCCCGAGTCAATGATGACTCCTAAGTACTTCACTTCTTTTTTACTTTCTACCGCCTGTCCTTGGATCTTATACTCAAAGATATCTTCTTCCCTCTTTCCTTTCCCCACCGTTATTGCGAGACTCTTTTTGCTATTTACATTCAGTCCTATGAGCGCTAATCTTTCTACATATATCGTGATATCTTCTTGCAGCTCCATGCAGTCCTCTACTGTCGCAATGGATCTGTAGATTATTGCATCATCTGCAAAGAGTCTAACGACTGATTTCAGTCCTGCAGGGAGATGATTGATCAGTATGATGAACAGGAGTGGCCCTAGTACACTGCCTTGCGGCACGCCTGATGTTATGATTGTGTGTGGTGACAAAGCCTCTCCTACTTTTACCCTCTGCTTCCTGTCCTGAAGGAAATTTCCCACCCAATTCACAACTCTTTTGTCGAGTGGCAGTGACTTGAGAGTTCCTACAATCTTTTTGTGGCTGACTGTGTCAAACGCCTTCCTAACATCCAGTGAGATTGCGTCTACCCTACCTCCTTTGGCCTTTTCTTCCGAGAGATCTTGAATTAGGGCTGCTAGCTGAGACTCACATGAGTGCTTGCTACGAAACCCATGTTGTGTTGTAGTGAACCATTCTTGTGATTCTAGAATATCTCTAATGTATCTCGCCATCAGTCTTTCTAGTATCTTACAAATTACTGAGGTAAGACTGATTGGTCTGTAGTTACCTGGAGTCTTTTTTTCACCCCCTTTGTATATCCCTATCACAGTAGCTTCCTTCCATTCATGAGGTAGTTGACAGTTGTTGAGGGACACATTAAATAGTATCCGAAGATACGGAACTATTGCCCTACGTGCTAGCTTTATGTAATCTACCGTTATTCCATCATCTCCTCCCGCTTTGTGTGGCTTCAGTTCCTTGATTATTCTGTGAATATCGTTATCTGTGAAACAAAATACTTTGTGGTCTTCCTCGCTCTCTCCCTGCTCTATCTTTCCGTCGTCAAGCACCAGTACACCTTCCCTACTGAATACACTTCCGTATGCCTTATTTAATATTGTCGCTTTCTCCACATCTGTCTTATACGTCTTGCCAGTCTCCTCTTCCACTAGGTCTGGAATTTCGTTTTTGTTCCCGCTTTTCCTTCTAATGTAGCCGTAGAATTTATTGATAACGTCTTTACTGGTCCTGTTTTGGTCATCTGTTTCTAATAGGTTTGCCAAGTACTGCTCCTCAGCATGCTTTTTTCTCCGCTCTAGCTCTCTACTTGCTTCCTTGAACCTTGCTTCCTCTATTGTACTATCTTTCCTAGTATTGTAAAGGAGCCTGCACTTTCTCTTAAGTTTTTTGATAGGCTCATTATAATAAATTGGGTCAGGGTTGTTGCTCAATTTTTTACTTGGAATAAACGCTTTACTTTCCTCTACGATTCCCCTGAACTCCTTCCAGATGCTGTCAATAGTGTCACCTCCTTTCTCTGCCCACTCCCTAAACCTACTAGATAGCATTTCTTCAAGCCCAAGTTTGTCGGCTTTGGAGTACTGCCATGTAATTTTGTCTTTACAGCTTTTTCTCTGTAAGCTTCTGTTCACCTCTAGTATAATCATGTTGTGATCACTAATACCCTCCACTATTTCTACCTGTTCAACCATTTCCACCGGCCGTACAAGGTACACGTCTAGTAAGTTGTCAGCCCTTGTAGCACCTTTAACACACTGAGTTAATCCCGCTTCGCTCACTAGAGTCGAGACCATGGTCTGTGCTTGACCTCCATCTTTATCAATACCCTCCCAACTCACTTTTGGTAAGTTAAGGTCCCCTCCTATTATTATTTCGCAATTTCCCAGTTCAGGGGCAGTCGTCATCTCCGTCAGTACGCGTAAGATGGTCAGATCAGTATTTGGGGCTCTATAAGCCCCGATAATAAGCAATGGTTTTCCTGCTTTTGTCTTTCTTACTTCTATTGCCAGTACTTCATCCCTATCTCCTCTCCAATATTCACTGGAGAGGAGACTGTCCTTCACCCCAATCACCACTCCTCCACCCCGTGCTGTCGTCGCTCTATCCTTTCTATATATTGTATAACCTCCCGGCATCACTTCATTATCTCCTATATCTACGTTCAACCATGTCTCTGTGCCTATAAATATATCCGGATTATATGTATCTATTTTGTTGCTAAATAACCTAGATCTAGTCTGACTTCGCAGACTTCTACAATTGACCTGTAGCACCCTTATATTCCCACAGTCTCGGCCTAATTGCTATGCATTGTTTTTTGGCTTCTTTGCTTCAATCATCTCCGTAACTGCGTTGTTATATACACTGCATATATTGTACTCCGTTGCTTGGTGGTTCGTGTCCCTTGTAGCCCCATCTGCTAGATTAGCCCTCATGCAGTTTGTGCATTCGGGCACGTCGCTTACACAGGTATTGATAGCATGATGTCCTGCACAGAAACTACAAGATAACTTGTTATCACACATTTTCCCTATGTGGCCAAAGCCATTACACTTATAGCACCTAATTATGTGGTATGGCTCATCAACAACTTTGCAAGTATAGTATCCCATATATAGACCATACTGTGTCACGCTTTCTTTTTCAGTTGCAGGCACTTCTAAGATAATGTTCACAGATTTCCCGTTGTAGTTTTTTCTAACACTGACAATTCTTATTTCTCCTACCCTGAAGTCGTTTTGCCTGCAAATCTCCGTTTCCCAATCTTGCCAATTGGCTGACACTTCGTCGACATGCACACCGATTACCTTCACTTTTGTAACTTCGTTTAGTGTTTTCGACTGCTGCTTAGTTTCTTTTTGAGCTTTCTTCTGTTTCTCTGGCTTGTGTTGCTTCTTCCTTGCAAGTAGATCATTCTGTAATTCATGTAATTACATGAATGATCATGATCATTCTGAATGATCATTAATTCATGATCATTCTGTAATCATGTGTAATTGTGTGGAAAATCGTGTGATTTCCAATTGCCAATAAAAATTTTAAATTGTATAGAGTCGTCTCTTTACTGACACACCCTCCCCATACCACCTTTTCCATTCCAACCTACCCAACCATCGAGAGGGGGAACTGCCTTCCTAAACCATCATGCAAAAATCGATGAGTCAACTTTTTGACATTGTTATTAAATAATCATACTTAATTAATTCATTAATTAATAACGATGAGTCATAACATTCCACTTCCTCTTTACTCACCCTACATGTCTGAACACGTGTTGGGCTATTAAAATACTCCCCCTAATTTATTCACCATTATGCTAATTTGTGGGGGCGTGGTTGGGGGTGGGGGAGCTATCAAAAAACGTTTGACATGCCCAGGGGACATACAGTCCTACTTACCGAGCCTGCATCCGTCGAATCTTAGCACAATCGAGTGCCTGGAAGGGAAATAATTAATATTGGCATTTTGGACAAACTTGCCACTATAGAGTAACTACTCCCTAGGTATTGCAGATACAATAATAACAATATAATGTTCTTGTAGTTGTGGCAAATGCGGCTGGACACATACATGCTGGACGCAGGGGGTTATGGTTAGGTTATGTCATTGAGTAACGATTCTAAGGAAGCACTAAAAGAAAATGTTTTATTGTAGACAGTGGTTCCAAAAATGGTAAGAATCTTGTCACACTAAATTTAGAGTTATTCGCATTTATGTTGTAAATGCAAAGCGTTTATAATAATCCGTGTTTCCGCGTCTGGCCTGCTCGGCCTGCCAGGCAAGTGCAACGGATGCAGCTGTAGTGTGATTTAAGCTCTAGCTCGGAGTCGGACCATCTGTCATTGGTTTCGCTCAAGCTCACTGCTGTTTACAGTAATAAGTTTCCGGGCGCGCTCACACAGCCGCGTCGCAGCCTCGCTCAAGGCCTTCTCATGCAACCTAACCTAACCAAACCAGTAATTAATTGTGAAACTTCGCCTTTTTGGAGAAATATAACTAGGTACTGAAGAGTTTCTCTAGTCAATGATGCGCCAACCAGGTCCAACTTTACTAACCTAGACTTTTGATTTTATCAAGTAATTATGTTATATTTCCGTACTTCGTTACTGATTGCTGGCCAAGGTAATTGCATTCAAAATTGGTAATATTTCAATAATATTAAATATTCAAGCATAGACTATCATTTAAGTCAACGTGTGGTGTGCTGTGAATACCTGGATCATGTTCAAAGTCAGGATATTCCCAGCCTGCCACCATTCATAAATAAGCTTGATGGAAAATATTTTTATGCAGTCATAACGTACCTTGATCCTAGTCCGAAAAAACAGTTGGTAAATCGCCAGACCGTCAAATTCTTATTCAAAACTATTATGCCTTTTATGTAATATTTCAGCTGCATTAAAATATAAACTAGGCGAAAACAACGCCAGGGCCCCCGTGATTCTGAATTTGCGGAAATGCTGTCCGTTAAATTCACCCCTGGCGTCCACCCACAAATTTTTTTAAAATTAACCACTGCCGGGACCGACGCCTCGGCGGGGTCCGGTTGCCAACAGCCGCCGCGGGTTGCCCAACCCCTGGCTTTTGCCAAGACCCGATAGAGTCCCGCGACTAAGGGAATCCTTGTTACTTTCTTTTCTTCCGCTGAATGATATGCTTAAAATCGGCGGGTAGTCTCACTGAACTGAGTTGGATGGATGGATGGATGGAACTGATGTGGATGACTGTGCGTCCCTTTCTAGTGTCTCTGGTCCACGGGACCCGTTAGATCTTTAGGCACCGCAACGATCGCTGTCGACGAATGTGTGATACCCGATACCCAGGCACGGTGCGAGAGCATTCTCTACGTACGCGTCATACGAACGTGAGCAATCTGACCGTGTGGCAACGCGCTCGAGTCTAGTCTCTATTTCACGTCGAGAAGCAGAGAAGCAAGACCGACGTATTCTCAGTACTCACAGCGTCACTTTCCCCGTGGCGATTTTGGCTACTGCCCGCACATGGCCGGACTGGCTCGATAAAGCCCGGGATGCTGCACAAAATTTAGGCCCACAAATTTGTAAATGCATATAGGCGTTGTTGAAGATGGCGCAACCTCATCCAGCGAAAACGTTTTTCGGTTTTTTTAAACACTTATTTCGTGGCTTTGTTATTACTTTAACCACGGGCACGCTGTAACTAAAACTTTCAAACATAAAAAGTCCCACTTACTTATTAATAACAGGCAAATAAACTAACAGGCTTTTAAGTTATTCTACAGGTCAGCACTACGGCAGCGTTGGGGTTTAAAATGGGGATGTACAGAGAAGAAATAGTAACTCACTATTTAGGGAAATGGTTATTGAATGGATAAAAACGTACACATAGAGTAATGATTGCAGTTGATAGGACAAGGCCCAAAAGCTTCTTGATTTCTAGTTCAATTCGAAACCTATATATACAATCTCACGCATCGCTCTCCTGTATTTTAATAATAATACTATAGTTTACTATTGATTCGTAGTTAATTAAGTTTAACTGCAATCAGACTTATAAGATAGTGTAGTGTAAAGAATTGTACTGATTTCAGTAATTTGGTGTTCATTCTAATTTAAAAATATAAATAAATAAACAACAAATAATTGTGTAAATAAACAGACTCAAATTAACAGTTTGCGAGTCAACAGTGAGGAACTAGTAGCCAGGCTGTCTATACTCTTTAATATTTTCAATTACGGGGATCATGGCTGACTAAGTGCTAATTAGTAACAGTGAAGATTCCAGCTAGTCCTGGCTCATCGTGGATCGAAGACGCGACTTGATGATCGCTATTTGGAAAAACGGCGTTCGCAATTCACTTGAGTGCATGCCATGGGTATTCTTTCAATTAGATATTCATATTTTACGCCGAAATTGAGCCGAAACAAAGCATTGTAAATTCATAGTAACTCTCGTAGTTTACGAGCGGCGGCTTTGGCGACGAGGCAATACGAGTAGGGGTACCAAGAAGTTACTTTTAGTTACTAAGAACACGCATTTTCAATGGCTTGCAGGGGCCCTTAAAGTAAAAAGCCCGGGGTGCAATAGCACCCCAGCACCCCGGGCCAGTCCGCCCTAGGCCACATGCACGTAGCCCAGCCAGAGTTTTTAGTTATCGCGTGCTTTCGCCCGCACACCGAGAGACAGTTCCATGGTTCGATCACGAAGCCGAGCGCTGTCACACCGGTGTCCGGGGTGCGTCACTCCGTTTCGTGCCTCGTAGACGCAATGCTAAATTTCCCACATTACGATTTGCTTTTTGGACAGTTTGTTTGGAGCTGGCCTTGAAAAATTACCCAGGGTTCAAATAACTGTCCAAAAAAACTTATAGAAAAATAAAATCTCACAAAAAAATAACCGCTCAAAAAAATAACTGCCCAAAAGTTAATGTTTGCTACACGAGTAGTAGCGTGCCCCCTACCTTTGCCTAGGTATCCCCCACCACCCTCGTGGTACAGTCGCAGCATAAATAATTTTTTTGGGCAGTTATTTTTTTGGGCGGTTATTTTTTTGTGAGATTTTATTTTTCTATAAGTTTTTTTGGGGAGTTTGATTCTTTGGGGAGTTTGATTTTTGGGGAGTTTTTTTTTGGGGACTTGGTGCCCTGCCGCATTTGACTTGTGTTATATCGTTCCTCTGGCCCAGCGTTGGGGTTTCGAATAGGTGTCAAGAGGTGTCTTTCCAGTGGGTAGCCGGAGTCACCTATACACAAGAAAAGGCCAAATTATTTCAGCACACAACGCCGTAATATCTTCCTGTCTATTCTGGTATATTATGACAAGCACATGCATAAAATCAGTATCTTTGTTCTCAAATCAGCACCAAATTTGGTACAGTTTGATTTATTACATTCTACCTTCAGCTTCCGTTAAGTCAGCACCTACTTACTGGGAATTGGATTCAAAAATAAAGAACATGAAGGCAAGGAGAGCATGAAATCAATGCGGTAGGTACAGGAATATTAAAGGATTCTTATTTGGAAGGTATATCTATTTTCTGCTATCAATTTCCTTTATAATCTTCCATCTGAAAATTCTGTAAGTAAATTACAAATTGTAACATAACATAAGTACGCTCTGGTTCCTAGATTTATCAAACATATCATAAGAATTAAAATTTGAATATGATACGACGGTATGGTACTAGGTACCAACTTATTTTAGCTTACCTAGGCGCCATCCATTGACCAAATTTTCATCCAAACGCTGCTTTATTTGGCTATGGCGCCAAATAAAACTGTCGTGTGTACTCCCAGGCCACTGAACAATAACATAAAGTAGTCGTAGGTCCGCAGCACAGATTCCTTGCACGTTAAGTGAGTGCCGGCCATGTCGATTACCATATGTGGGCTCATCGATGGAGGGTGACTTTATGTTAATGTGTGTTCCATCAATGGCACCGATGACATTTGGAAATTGGCTTATCTCATAAAATCCTGCAAAAACAAACAAAATAATACAACTATGGGAATTCTAACTTGGTCCTACTCTAAATGTTATCATATTACCACTAGGCTGTTATTTCTAGGCTCGGTAATACTAATATTGAAAACTACATGCATGTCACTCATACCTACCTAATTTAATCCGTTCCATTCTAGCTGGGTTGTTTAGCGGATAAACAATATACTGTCCAGCTATGGCAGCAATTGCTGTGCAGAAGGAGTGTACGATTCGGCTTACAGTTGGCTGACTGACCCCAACCGTATCCGCCAGAACATTTTGAAAAGTGCCTTAAAGGGGGACACAACTCGTTTTTCGACTTTCCGGCTTCAGAAAGGCACTTTCCAGGCGAAAACAATGGTACCCATGATCTTTTGCGCCGCTCAGCGTATACTCGCCCGCAGCGCTTTGAAAAGAATGCATGAAGTCGACAAATCCCAGACAGCGACTCGCTACGCGCGCTACAGCAGGCAGCAGCCTCAGTCTGTCACTTGCAATGATGCAAATCGGCTGCTAATTGGACTAAATATGGTATTTTGCTCGGTCTTCGGATGCAGTAACTCTCACAAAACTGTTCCAAAGATATATTTTTATTCGTTTCCATCCCGCGATAGATCGCCGAATCGGTTTGCTATTTGGCTCGAGAGGTCGCACCGTAAAAACTTTGTGCCCGGGCCGGGAGCCCGCGTGTGTCAAGTGCACTTCAAAGAGAGCGATTTGGACGAGTCTGATCTAATGAGACATCGTCTTTTAGCGAATCAAAAAGTAATTATAAATCTGAAACGCAGTACAGTGCCTTCGTTGCATTTAGGAAATTATGCCGTTCTGCAGTCGACTCCACCGTCAGTGCGGGAACGTAGATCTAAGACGATCAAGGGAGTTGGTGGGGGAGTTGTTGAGGAATTCGGAGTCACCACAACCTGGTCCATCGGGCGTCGGGTTCGGCGTCGATATAGGCGTCGAAGAGGAGGTGGAAGTGGAAGTGGACGTCGACGTCTCGGCAGTGGAGTGTGGTAGCGATGAGAGCGGTGTTAATGAAGGAATTCAGTGTGAGCTCGGATCGGAAGTGTTTAGAGCATATTATCAGTTAGATGACTCAAGCGATTTGGAATCTGACAATCAAGAAGCCGACTTAGATGATTCATTCAGACTCCCTAGCGATGCATCAACAGACAGCTCATCTGATGAGGCAAGCAATCAAGAAGACTCGGATGACGATGACTGCGGTGAAATTACGGATAACACTTCATCTTCCAACGCATGTGTATATTTATTTTTTTGGGCCTGTCTCGCTACGCTGTTTGAGATTTGTCGCGAATGTGGTACAGCCGTCACCAAAACCAGGCGGTGGACACGTGGAGCGATGCTCGGCGTGACAACCACGTGCGCAGGCGGCCACACCATCACGTGACGATCGCAGACAATGCTAGGTAACCAGCCTCCTGATATCCAGATATCAGTTTCCTGATATTCAACACGAGTTTGACGTTTGGCATTTAGCAAAAAGCTTGGCCAAACGAATAAAGGGAGTGGGAAAGAAGTACCCCGTGCTTTTGGAGTGGAAAGCGAGCATCACCAACCACTTGTATTGGAGCGCTAAAACATGCAACGGGGATGCTGACCTCTTGGTAGCCAAATTCGTGTCACTACTTTATCACGTCAAGAATCAACATTCCTGGGACCCGTGTCCCCACTCGGAGAGCCAATTTCCCACATTGACATCGTGCGCTCACGCTCGTTTGACCGAAGAGAAGAGCAAAAGGAAAATGTGGATCGAACCCGAGAGCGACGCCTACAAAACTCTAAATAAGTTTATAAATAATAAGTCATTTCTGAAAGACGTAAGACACGCTAAAAACTACGTGCATACCGGCCGGCTTGAATCTTATCATAATGTAAGATTAAAATACACACCGAAGCGGCACCACTACAGCTCCCGTGGCATGCATGTACGCTCCATGCTAGCGATCATGGACCACAACGCCAATCTCGATAGAAAAAATATCGCCGAAAACTCTGAGTATTCTAAAGCAAGCAAATCATGGGTTATAAAAGATAGGTTCGAGGCGAAATCTACTCTTTGGCGCGACGCGATTATGAAAAGTGTTGTCGAACGCATCGACGACGAAGAGTCCAAGATATTTGAAGACGCCGATCTCCTGGATGCACCAGCCGAAGTTCCCGACAATATTGCGCCTATCCCACGCGTTCCCATCGAGGAATTGCGGAAGAAACGATACACGAGATTTTGAATAAACTGTGTGGTGAGTTTTCAAAATAAATTAGCCAACTTACTCACATGATCCTAGCCTATTGTGGCCATTTTGGGGTGTCTCCCACCCGAGCAGGTTGGTACCCGACGTAGTCTGCGTTCGGGGAAGGAAATTGCTCCCTTATTTTGGTTACAACACACGACGGCAACACGATACGGTTTGATTTTCCGAGGGTGTTGTTTGCAGATATCCAAATTACGAATTGTTTGTATGGCAAGTAACGCCAAGAGTTGTTCGGTAAATTCTCTGCTGTAAATGTTTTCTTTTTCTGCAATTGCTTGTTTTACGAATGGTTTGATGTCGCAGTAAATTCAACGCATCACTGTCAATAATTAAATTTTGAAAAGATCGATGCTCGGTTATACACGTGTGTCCCTCCCTAACTTTGCGCACTGACTCGGCTTCAGAGCAACACAAGCTTTCGTGATCAGTGGGCATAGACAAACAACGATTACAAGTACACCAACTATTATTGTCTTTTCGTCCCAATAAAACGTCAACAGATAACCCGGCGCGAAAATCTTGTACTAATGATATATTCTCGATTTCATCGTCAGAATATTCGGGTTCAAATTGGTACGGCTGTATTACTTCTTCTGCCATGACTACACAGGATACTACGTGTGAACAAATCTAAATCTTTGTTTCTACTGGGCTAGGACATTTTTTCATGAAGTTGACATGGCAAATCTATTTTTGGCTCTCGCGTTATAGTCATTCATCGAACCACTTAGGAACTCTACTCTCCGCGACCACCAAGCTCGCTCGTGATAAGAGCTAGCTGGCGCAGCGGCAGCCGCGCGCTGCCGAGTCAGCCGCATGGCGATCTAATGACGTCGCGCGTAGGCTACGCGCAAAAGTATAGTGTCAAATTTTGGTATATAGGATTTTTTTTCACAGTTTCACAGATGAGAAACCTTATTTTAGCAACGGATAAATGCTTACCCTTAACGACCCAGCCCCTAACGAACTTGTTTTTTGCATCTTTAAGCTAAATATCGTAGAGAAACCAACACTTGCGTAGAAACAGGAATGGAACGACATCGCTCTGTCATCCTACCAAGTGTAGGCTCCAGCATATCACATAACTCTGTTATGACGATTCTGGGAAATCTATAGTACCTCCTCAAGGACTACCACCTTACCGTGGTGAGGGGGTTTGCGTGGTCCTATGACCCGGGAGGCTGTGCCGGGAGGGGAGTTTTAGCTCCCCGTAAGGTCTCCTATACCGGACACGCTCCCGGCGAGGACCCAGACCAAGAGTAGTCCGGCCACGCCGCTGTTGCGGTACGCGGACTCTGGTTTAGGGAGGAACTGAGCACTTTTATAATCTTATTTAAATTACGAAAGCTCGTCATTTTATTTTTATGTACACAAATTAGCCTCCCAAAATTGTTGCCCATTCCGGGATTTGAACCCGGGTCCCCAACTTTCGCGGCTGGTGCTCTAACCGCTGAGCTAAATAGACACGAAATTTGAGAGAAGTAATTTGCATACAGGTGTGAGAATTGAATGACCCCAGGGGGGGGCAACAATTTTGGGAGGCTAATTTGTGTACATAAAAATAAAAAAGAACTGAGCACTCTTTTTCTTTTCTACCTTCCTTTCACCATCCTATCATCTCCTCTCTTCTTGTTTCATTCCCAGCCACCTCCCGAAGCCCCCCGTCTGCCTTCTGCGACAGCGGCGTGGCTCCCTCCCAATGACGGATTGGCATTCTCAATGGTTCTTCTTTCGGTCCTCGGAAAACTATTCAGTCGGTGGTAGAGCCAGACAGCTGGTGACTGGGGTGTGTCTAGGGAGTTCTCGTGTCTTTCTTGTCTCTTTCCCTCTTTCCTACCATTCGTGCGCTTACTTTCTGGCCGGCTTCCTGGGCGCACTAAACTCCCCTCGTTGACGATTTTTGCTTTATATGGAAATGATTCGGCTCACTATTGGCTTTATTCGCACTTGGGCTCGTGGTCGGGTTGCGTTGGCTGCAATAGTTGGGCAGAGGCATCATATGACAATATCGGTGCCTCCTGACCAGGGAATAGGTCAATAGCGGCCGTGTTGTGTCCGGACATAAAATTAGCACTTTCCCTCTCCCGCCTGATGTAAAGGAATTCTATGCCGCCTCCCTTTCACCGAATTTCGATGGGGGGGACCCGTTTAGTTTACAAGGCCCCACGGGGTGATGCCCTGTGACGGTTTGTTGAGTCCCCATTCCGGGCACTGAGGTGGGGGTTGTCCCCAAAAAAAGGAAATGGTTACCTCGAATTGTCAAAAGCCCCCCCCCCCCCCCCCCCCCTATATTATTTACCTGGCCTGCTCGATCGCCACATCGATGTGAGAACGCTGCAGCCGACACGTTACGCGCAATTCTTCACAATTAAACGCACTGACACCTCTCTGACCTTCAATAACGTCTCGCCATTTAAGATTCAATCATTCATTGATAAAGATATAGGCGTGCCAAAACATGTTAACAGATTGAGAGATGGGTCTCTCCTTATCCAAGCTGCAACCGAGGAAATGTCAAAAAGATTGTCTGCACTAACACTTCTTGGTTCGTTTACTGTCAACGTTGAACCCCATAAATCACTTAACACCTGCAAAGGATTTACTGTCCAGATTTGATAGACATTGATGAAAAGGAAACCTTTGAGGATCTAAGTATTCAAAATGTATCGGAAATAAAACGCATTATGGCACGGAAGGACGGCGTCCTCAAGCCATCCCCCTTGCATATTTTGACATTTAATTCGGCAGAACTTCTATCTAGTGTTTTCATCGGTTTAACGCGAGTCACGGACAGACAACATGTACCGAACCCGATGCGATGTTTGAATTTCCAACAGTTTGGGCACATTCAGACCACATGCCAAAAGCAGCATGTGTGTCCAAACTGTGGCAAGTCGGCTGCACATGAGGACAAGCCCTACGATCAGGAGGCAAAGTGCCTGAACTGTGGTGGCTCCCACCCGGCCTGGTCGCGGGACTGTCCTTCGTGGAAGAGGGAGAAGAAGATTCTTGAGATCAAGACTAGGGAGAAGCTTTCCGTCGCTAAGGCGCGGAAGCGATATCACCTCCTATCTCCAAAATCTGATTTATCTAAAACCTTCTCTCAGGCTCTTTTAATCTTATTTAAATTACGAAAGCTCGTAATTGGCTATTTTATTTTATTATTCTGTACACAAATTAGCCTCCCAAAAATGTTGTCCATTCCGGGATTTGAACCCGGGTCCCCAACTTTCGCGGCTGGTGCTCTAACCAGATGAGCGAAATGGCCATTCATTTTGGGAGAAGTTATTTGCATACAAGGTTAGAATTGAATGTCCCCAGGGGGCCAATTCACGAACATTTCCTTACCTCTCACAACCCCGGGGGTATCTTACCTCGGCCTTACCTCTGTGAGGTAGGTGCCAATTCTTCACGTCGAGGTAACTAGAGGTAGAGAAGAGGTAGTCAGAGGTAATGGCCGGTTTTACCAGTTTCCTCAACTCCCAGTTACGGTGGGAGTTAAGCTTCAACTGGGAGTTAAGCATTTTAAAGCGTTTTACCATATTTTTTAACTTGGAGTTGGCCACTTAACTTGGAGTTGACATAACTCCTACTTCATCTGAGGATCAAAAGAGATAACTCCCAGTTGACATCATCTAACATGGCGTCATCTCGAATGTTTTCAAGTGAAATTAAAAATATTTACGCGTTTAAAACCATTACCAGTGTTGAAAGAATCACCGTGAATCGAGCAAGATATTTACAAGTCTATTTCCATGTTTCAAATATCACCGCCATTTTCAACGATTGAAACATAACCTTGGACCATTGAATTTGAAGGCCTTCAAACTCAATGCTTGGACTGTCGTCAGTGACAAGTCGATTGAATTCGCTCTGACGTTTTGTTTGTGTTCTCTTGAGCAAAGATATTACTCTTGAGATAGCGTGTTGAGAGCTGTTTTCCTCGAATAGAAGGTGTGTATATAATATTATTACATTATATTATAATAAAGCTAACATTCTCGCAACTGTTTTCATATGCCTACGATTTATTTCTGCTGTTATATTCCTCTGAAGGCCTATGTGGGCTGCAATATCACATGGCAATGGAAATAATATATTATATTTTCATTATTTCCTAGCACTTGAAGACAAAACAACATGTTGGGATTAACAGATGATGAGTCTGATGAAGATGATGAGATTATGGCTAAAATTGCTCTGGGGGGAAGAGCCCAGCGAAGAATTCGACCCCGGCCGAATCATTTCGATTCGTGGAACGACGAGGAATTTTTCGTTCGGTTCCGTCTCACCAAACCAACGGTGCTACATCTGTTCGGCCTGGTTGAAGACCAGATTTCTGCACCTTCCGACTTGAACAATGCCGTGTCGCCGATGAATAGGCTGCTGTTGACGCCAAGGTTTTATGCTTTAGGTTCAATGCTCATTGCAATAGGTGATTTTGCTGGAATTCACAAATCGACAGCATGCGTTATTGTTCACCAAGTAACGGCAGCAATAGCTAGCTTGAGTCCCAACATGATCCGTTTTCCGGGAACTCCTGAGGAGTTTGAAGAGGTTCGTGCGGGGTTCTATGGCATCGCACGTTTCCCACGGGTTTTGTCCGTTATTGATTGTACTCACATAAAAGTACAGCCAGTTGGTAAGTTTTTTTGTAGCCGTTGAATGTAGATGAATGGTTGGTGGATGTTACCCTTTTTAAGACTTTTCTTTGCAAATTGCTCTTGGACCTTGGTAAATTAAGACTTGCTTTGCACGTAAGGTAGGTACTACCTACCTATCTACTTGTAAAGCCTAAAAAACCTACGTTCCTCTTCCATGGATTCATATTCATCCCAACTTACCAGCAATTTTGAACCATTCTTTGACCCATCCCTATTAGCGTACCTACTTATCCTTGATCCATGATGAAATTATGTTAAGGTGGTGATCAAGCAGAAACATACAGAAATCGAAAGGGGTATTTTTCCATCAACGTGCAAACCATGTGTGCTGCGAATCTCCGCATAATGGATATTGTTGCACGTTGGCCTGGTTCTGCACACGATCGAACCATTTTTAATAATTCATTTGTCAAAGGCCGGTTTGACATAGGAGAAATGGACGGTGGTCTGATACTCGGAGACTCGGGCTATACATCTAGTAATAATATGCTAGTCCCGCTCAGGAATTCAGCCACCGAAGCCGAACAGTTATACAATGATGCCCAGATCCGAACACGAAATGTTGTTGAACGGCAATATGGGGTGTGGAAACGCAGATTCCCCATCTTGTCCGTTGGAATGAAGGTCCGAGTAGACCATGTCCTCTCCATCATCATTGCCACAGCCGTCCTCCATAACCTGGCATGCGATGCAGGAGAAGACATACCTCCTCCTGATCCGGAACTTGGCCAAGACCTGAACATCGAGCAAGGTCAAATTGCGCATGAAGTTCTTCCCAACGAGCTGCATGGAGACATGGCTGTGCGTCAAAACCTCATCCACAACCACTTCCAAGCGCTCCTACATTGAAACACTTGGCAAGGGTTTTTTATCAAGCATTTAAATGTTCCCCCTTCATTCTGTTATCAAAAAGAGAAAAAAAATTGCAAATTTGCCAAGAGGTTTTTTCAAACATTTAAAAATTTCCCTTGCCTCCAATAAAATATTTAACAGACACTATTTCCATAATTAAATTGATTTACATCTGCAATGTGATTATGTACCTAGCTCTGTGTCGTTCTCGGTGTCCTGTGTCCACGGTTTTAAAAATGACTGGGAGCAAAAGGGAATTCAAGAATTGGCACCAACAACGGCACAGGTAAAAGTTACGTACTTGCTACGCTGGACTGAACTTTTGTTGATTTATTTCATATGATTTTGATACTAGTTACAAGGTATAGGTAACATCTAGTTATTTGACATCTTTTTTTGAATATCCAGCTTCTCAGACTTGATTTTTAAATCTAACAGCTCAAGTTCTTTCTTGTGTCTCTCCTCTTTCATTTCCAGTTCCCTGGTCAAAATTTGAATTTGGAGAGTAGCAAGTTCTTTCTTGGTAGCCGCAAGTGCTGAGTATTTTTCTGCGTTAACGGACCCAGGTTTGCTTGTGGCAAAGTTTCTCAGTGAAGGTCGGTTTTTCCCAGCCCTGAATATTGATGTCTGCTTCTGCGGATCTGTATCAGAGCCTCATGAAGAAAATTTGTGATGTCTCACAATCAAATTATAATTGTAGAATATAACCGATAGTGCATGCTCACCAGTTGTGGTATCGGTCTGCATGCTTGTCGATGCTTGCTGCTCTACGACGAGTGCCGCAGAGGAATGTGAAGTTCCTACGCAGCATTGAAGTGATAAATAAATCAAGTAATTTTGTGATTTGCTTATTTATTTATTTATATATATTAATATGAATGCAAATATGTGGGTAGGTACCTTTCGGTACAACCAGTGCTTTATGCAAAGGTTGCTTCAGCATGTACGGTGAGTAGGTTGACCAATTCGTCACAGGCATGGGAGCATGAGACTTTGAGGCATCGAGGCATAAGGCATCGGAGCATGGGACGCTGTCTTCCCAAATCAGTACGGGCATTGCGGAAACTTCTTGTGAGACATTCATCTGTGAAGTGAGAAGCTAGTAATATATTGTGCAGTTATATTAATAGAAAGAATAAATATCAAATACGTAACTAATGTACCTACTCTAATTATAAGAAATATGAACATCTATTTTTACCGGAAGTGTCATCGTTATATTATCATCGATTTCCGAACCTTCAACTTCATCTTCCATTATTTCCCATCCTTTCACGGGCAGTGCTGCAGACAACGATGCAAGTAGGTACCAAACATTCAAAGGTACGTAAAATAAAAGGGTATTTACCATTCTGTCATGTGAAACTCACATTTTGTTCCGTCACTATCAAATTTATTGACGAGTCCGTTCGCAGACAATGATAAAAGTGCCTCCATGTCATCGACGAAGGGATAGGGAGTAATTTCCTCCATTGGGCCTCCCCCAGTGGCAAACAATGATTGCTTTTTCTTGGCCACCCACACACGAAAGTCTCTTTTTATGTTTTTGAATTTAGACTGCAGAGATGCGGCAGACTTCAGGTTCTTCGAACCTGCATTATATTCTTGTGCCAATCTATTCCAAGCATCATTCTAATGGATCAAACATAAAATAATGCGTAATATTGGCAAACGCAAGTGTGTTCATCATTATGCATAAAGATATTCACTATAATTGCTTGTTTTGCTGAACAAACTTCAGTGGTTTCTTCTGAAACGCAAATTTATAGTGAGATTTTTGGTTAGTATGCATTTACCTTTTGTTTCCAACTGTATTTGTCAGTTTTCTTACACTCTATTATGCCAGCATACTTTTTCGCCAGTTTCATTAGCCTTTGGGTGTCTTCAAACGTAAAATTGTCGCCGCGGCCTTTCTTCTTTGAATTTTCCGCCATTTGAAATTGCAAACATTCCTCTGTCACATGACATTTCTTGTTCGAAATCTCACTAAATCAGTACCAACATTGGAAAAAAATCATCGGACTTTTTGTAACATCCGAGTTGCTTAATCCTGAGATGCATATGCATGGTGAAACGCACATTTTCCCAACTCGGAGTTATTTCTCAACCCAGAGTTGTCTAACTGGGAGTTGATATCATCAATGGTAAAACCGGCCATAAGAGAATAAGTTCCGCCCCCGAGGTAGGGTGAGATAACCAATAAGAGCAGCCGTTACATCTGACTTTTGAGTTTCGAGTGGCATTTGTTTGAAAATGAAATGTCAGTCACTGCAATTTCAAAATGACAGGACAGGCAAAGAAATCTCGTGCCATAAATTATCCACTCTGAAATGAAAGTTATCGATGCTGAAATGATAAAGTATCATAGAATAATCAAGGGTGAGTTGTCAGCAAGTTTCACAAATGCTCACAAGCAGAAAGCTTGGGAGAAAAATTACTGTTTGCCGCGTGAATGTAATTGCCAAAATGACAAGGCAACTGGACTCACATTCCACGAAAGAAAATGTTAATTAAACTTCGAATTAATCTGCGTTTGTAATGTACATTATATATATATATATATATAATATGCATGCTCATATTATTTGGACCAATATTATTTATTATCATTTGGCACAGTATTTATTTATTTATAATTGAAGTTTTGTGAATTCCAATGCTGTATACGCACGTACCTACAGCAGAATGTACAGACAATAAAATTAAAGCTAGTAATTGATCATTAATGATACATAATAATAATAAATCATATACCTACCTATTGAAACATGAATCTGGAACATAATAAGAATAACAAATATTTCTGCAAACTAAAACTGGATATAAAGATAATATTTCGTAGAATAAACTAAAATCTTATTAAACAACAACACTTACAGTGATAGGGATTACCGTGATAGTGATTACAGAGAACTTCAGTGACAGTGATTACTGGAAAGGAAATTTCAGTTGACGAGAGGTTGTGAGTGTTGACAGCGACGTTACCTCGCGCTATTAGAGCTCAGAGGCAGGGGTAGCTGGAGGTAGCGAGAGGCAGCGTTGTCACGGTGATTGCTCTTGTTTACAGTTTCAAGAATTGTCATAATCCTTACCTCAGCCTACCCTCAGCTACCTCAGCTTACCTCGCGTTCCTTACCTTCACATTACATTCCTACCTCTCACCTCTCACTACCCCGGGGGTATCTTACCTCGGCCTTACCTCTGAGAGGTAGGCGCCAATTCTTCACGTCGAGGTAACTAGAGGTAGAGAAGAGGTAGTCAGAGGTAAGAGAATAAGTTCCGCCCCCGAGGTAGGGAGACATAACCAATAAGAGCAGCCGTTACATCTGACTTTTGAGTTTCGAGTGGCATTTGTTTGAAAATGAAGTGTCAGTCACTGCAATTTCAAAGTGACAGGACAGGCAAAGAAATCTCGTGCCATAAATTATCCACTCTGAAATGAAAGTTATCGATGCTGAAATGATAAAGCATCATAGAATAATCAAGGGTGAGTTGTCAGCAAGTATCACAAATGCCCACAAGCAGAAAGCATGGGAGAAATATTACTGTTTGCCGTGAATGCAGTTGCCAAAATGACAAGGCAACTGGACTGACATTCCACGAAAGAAAATGTTAATTAAACTTTGAATTAATCTGCATTTGTAATACGTACATTATTTATATATATAATATGCAAGCTCATGTTTGGACCAATTATTTATTATCATTTGGCACAGTATTTATTTATTTATTATTGAAGTTTTGGGAATTCCAATGCTGTACGCACGTATACCTACAGCAGAATGTACAGACAATCAAATTAAAGCTAGTAATTGATCATTAATGATACATAATAATAATAAATCATAATATACCTATTGAAACATGAATCTGGAACATAATAAGAATAACAAATATTTCTCCAAACAAAAACTGGGTATAAAGATAATATTTCGTAGAATAAACTAAGAGCTTATTAAACAACAACACTTACAGTGATAGGGATTACCGTGATAGTGATTACAGAGAACTTCAGTGACAGTGATTACAGGAAAGGAAATGTCAGTTGACGAGTGGTGGGAGTGTTGACAGCGACGTTGCCTCGCGCTATTCGAGCTCAGAGGCAGGGGTAGCTGGAGGTAGCGAGAGGCAGCGTTGTCACGGTGATTGCTCTTGTTTACAGTTTCAAGAATTGGCATAATCCTACCCTCAGCTTACCTCGCGTTCGTGAATTGGGGCCCAGGGGGGTATGGTCCAGAGTCTACGAATACTCATAGTGGCTCTGGTACCGCGTGATGCTTTACTGCAACCACATTTTACATTCAACCTCGAGTAACTCCAAATTAACGTTGGATGCGTTGAATTCTCTTTTAACCTTATTTAAATTACGAATGCTTCGTATTTATTTGGGAGAAGTAATTTGCATACAGGGTTAGAATTGAATGTCCCCATGGGGGGTATGGTCCAGAGTCTACGAATACTTATAGTGGCTCTGGTACCGCGTGATGCTATACTACAACCACATTTTACATTCAACCTCGAGTAACTCCAAATTAGGAGTAGTACTTTGCATGGGGAAGCACCCCGCCTTCACACCTGTGTTTAGGCCTAGCTTTGAAGCACTTTACAATGCCAAACCTAGCTCGACACTGCCTGCAGGCATACGGTTGAATCGAATCTTGGTGGAAGCTTCTTTCCGCTATCCGAAATGTTATCCACATGGCCAAAGCGCCACACCTCCGTGGATAACTGTGCGTCCAACTTGCCTGTATGACCTAGCGGCGAACAGCAAGAGCTCCACTAGCTCAACTGTGTATAGAAAACAGTTCGCCGAGCTTTGCTCAAAGCATGGAGGTTTTGTGACGATCTATACCGATGGGTCGAAGGATGTTGGCGTTTTCGGCAGCGCTTTTATAACTGGTCGTGACGTTGCGCACGGATTTAAACTCAACGACAAGTGCAGCATTCTAACAGCTGAGCTGCATGCACTTTTTCAAGCGCTCAAATTTATCGAATCGAGCTGCTACGACAATGCGTTCCTGATTTGTTCCGACTCGTTGAGTTCCCTCCAGGCTATCGCCACCCTGTATTCCCCACACTCTCTCGTCCAGGCTATTCATTCGCAGCATTTATTCCCTTTCGTCTAGGGACGTCAGGGTGGTGTTCTGTTGGGTCCCTGGACACGTGGGGATACAGGGAAATGAGTTGGCGGATAGGGCGGCCAAGGCTTCAACATTTAAGGTATCGGTCGACAACAATATGCTTACCTTCAATGACCTGAAAAACTTCTCCAAGTCTGTTTTTAAAAAGAAATTTCAATATGTTTGGGACCTCGAAACAAACAATAAATTGAAGGAAATCAAACCTACCATTGTTCCGTGGGACTCGTCGATCAGGTCAACGAGGCGGAAGGAGGTCGTCCTCACGCGCCTGAGGATCGGACACACCCTCCTTACTCACTCTTTTCTTTTCTCGCCTGACAAGATCCCGCCCAGATGTGAGGCCTGCAATGAGTTGCTTACAGTCCGGCACATTCTTATTGAATGTCGGAAATACAGCGGAGAGCGAAGGCGCTTCTCGCTCGAATGCACCATTGACAAAGTATGCTAACATCATACGCAGCTAAGCTACTTTGCATGAAACAATGCCCAGCATTTACACCTATTTTCAAGCCATGCTTTGAAGCTCTCTACAATGCCAGGCCTAGCTCCACACTGCCTGCAGGCATGCGGCTGAATAAAATCTTGGTGGAAGCAGGCTGCCTCTCGCTATCCAAAATACTACCCACATGGTCTGAGCGCCACACCCCCGTGGATAACCGGGCGTCCATCCTGCCTATTTGGTCTAGCGGCGAACAGCAAGAGCTCCACTAGCTCAACCAATTATAGGAAACAGTTCGCCGAGCTTTGCTCAAAGCACGAAGTTTTTATTACAATTTTAACCGATGGGTCAAAGGATGATACTGCGGTCGGCAGTGCTTTTATCTCTGGTCGCGATATATCGCATGGTTTTAAACTAAATGACAAGTGCAGCATCTTAACAGCTGAGCTGCATGCGCTTTTACAGGCGCTGAAATTCGTAGAGTCGAGCCTCAACGATAATAAGGCATTCCTAATCTGTTCGGACTCGCTTAGTTCTCTTCAGGCGATAGACACCCTGTATTCCCCACACACTCTCGTCCAGGGAATACACTCGCTGCTGGCGTCTCTTCGTCGAATGACGCCAGGGTGGTGTTCTGCTGGGTCTCTGGACATGTGGGGATACAGGGGAACGAGCTGGCAGACAGGGCGGCCAAAGCTGCAACTGACAAAGTTGTTATCGACGATAATAAACTGTCTTGTTATGATTTAAAGAAATTCTTTAAATCATATTAATAATAATCGTTTTATTGTCATTATTAACTATAAGATAGGTACAGACATTAATATAGGCTCGACATTATTACGAAGCCGGGCCACGCCTGACGCTTCTAATCTTTTCCTTCCTTCATTCATTATTTATTTCCACTTTCTTCTTCCTCTTCTTCCTCGCATTTTTCAATGGTTGTTCCCCATAACTTCTTCTCATTCCACCATTCATTTCTTTCCACTTCATATTATATTATAAAATATCATATTATAAAAATTATAATAAAATATATATCATATTATAAAAATAAATTTCAAACCATTTGGGACCGTGAAATAAACAATAAACTGAAGGAAATTAAATCTACCATCTCTCCCTGGGATTCCTCGATTAGATCTTCCAGGCGTGAGGAAATTTTCCTCATGCGCCTGCGCATTGGCCACACACTTGCCACTCACGGCTATCTCTACTCGCCGGACGAAGTCCCACCTAGGTGTGACACATGCGATGAGGTCGTGTCAGTTCGGCACATCCTGCTGGATTGCAACAAATACAGGGCATCGAGGAGGCGCCTCGCTCTGGAGGACAGCATCTCCAAAGTCCTTGGGAACGACCCTAAACATATTGACAAGCTTTTTGTGTTTTTAAAAGAAACATACATCCTAAACACAATCTAGTCAATAACTCTAGTTTTTAATTGTTTGCTAATCTACTCGCAAGTATTTATAAAAAAGTGCGTTTAGAACTAGTATTTTAAACTCTCTGACTTCTTGACGTAGTGTGACTTTTGTTACTCACTTGCAGGTTTTTACCTTTTATTTCAAAACTTCCTCGCAGGCGCAAAATGACCAAAAGGTTGACGCGCCTCAAAGCCCCACTATTCATTCATTCGATAGACACCCTGTATTCCCCACACACTCTCGTCCAGGGAATGCACTAGCTCCGTGAACCGGGCCCCCCCCCCAAGTTGAGCACTAATTATCTTACATGGCTTAATAATTAGTGCTTAATTAGTGCTCTGCACCTAACAAATTTAAGAATTAGTGCTCCAACAGTTTTCGAGAAAAACACCTTTTTAATTTGGGGGGGCCAGGTTCACGCAAACCCCCCAAGTTGAGCACTAATTATCTGGCATGGCTTAATAATTAGTGCTCAATTAGTGCTATGCACACAACAAATTTAAGAATTAGTGCTCCAACAGTTTTCGAGAAAAACACCTTTTCAATTTGGGGGGGGCAGGTTCACGCAAACCCCCCAAGTTGAGCACTAATTATCTGGCATGGCTTAATAATTAGTGCTCAATTAGTGCTATGCACACAACAAATTAAAGAATTAGTGCTCCAACAGTTTTCGAGAAAAACACCTTTTTAATTTGGGGGGGCCAGGTTCACGCAAACCCCCCAAGTTGAGCACTAATTATCTGGCATGGCTTAATAATTAGTGCTTAATTAGTGCTATGCACCCACCAAATTTTAGAATTAGTGCTACACAGTTTTCGAGAAAAGCACATTTTTAATTGCGTTTAACGATTAGATATTAAACTAGGGCTTCGCGAACGCAATTTGTGTTGCGTTGATGATGAGCGTAGCGGTTTATATTGCGGATCAACTGCGGATCAAAAATTGAAGGCAAAAGGCCCATGAAAACCATGCAGCACCGAGCCAGATCATTGCCTTCTCGAAAATTCTGACCCCTCCTAAATTCAGACGATTGTGACCATCATTTGTTTCTCTCTGATCTGTCAGACTGCAAAAAATATGCTCATATTGAACTCATTGAGCAATGTGGACGTAATTTCATATGACATAATTAATGCCCGAGGGTTCTTATTGGATGGGATATATATTTATGTCGCGAATTTACCTTCAATTACTTCCAAACACGAAATTGACCTAACTTCTGTTACCTGTCAAAATCTATGCCTTGGACGAACTTCAAATCAACAAAGCTGGTGACCAAGGAAACGAAGGAAACCGGACTCCCGTTGAGTCAGGCGTAAAATCACCAAAAAAACACCCCAAAAGTGCGAATAAAAACCATTCAGAGAGTCCTACCGAGCTAATATTTTCAGGTATGATAAATATGTATCAGGTCGACATGCTTATAAGTTTTGGTGAAGATATGTACATAACTTTGATATTTACAGAGTTTCAAAAATTTGAAAAAATAGAAAAATTTCGTAAAAATTGATTTATTAAAAAAGTTCTTCTCCGAAAAACTTGGAGGATCTAAGTTGAAAACAAAGGTAGGTCCTCTGAAATTTTCATCTTAATCGGTTTAGGCGTTTGGTCAGTAGAGCGCTCGCAAACACACGTTAAAAAAAACAAAAACAAAAACATACACAAGTGACTTTTTTTAGGGGTAGTGAAATTGAAGATTTCGCTCCGCTCGCTACGCTCATCAATTATAGTCCCGAATGCATAGACGTCACTTTGTGCTCACTCACACTCAGTTCAGGAAGTCTTGGAGCTTGTCAGGACCGTGGGGCCAGAAATGGTCCCGACAAGCTCCAAGACTTCCTCGGCCATATCAACAACATGCTCCTGAACATTCAGTTCACGATGGAGACCGAAGAGAACGGCCAACTACCTTTCCTTGACTGCCTGGTCATGAGGAAGCCGTTCGGCACTCTCGGTCACACTGTGTACCGGAAGCCGAAGCACACCGACCGTCACCTGAACGCGGCCTCTCATCACCCCGGCTCGCAGCTCCGATCGGTAGCCAACTCGTTGGTCTACCGGTCAAGGACGATCGCCGACGCGGACCACATCGTCGATGAAGCCCGGCACCTGCTCGGAGCTCTCAAGAAGAACGGCTTCTCGAACCATGACTTCGAGCGGGCATGGTACCTGAAACCCGCCAAGGCCAATGTCGACGAGCCCAAGCCGATAGCCCTCGCCTTCCTGCCCTATGTCTGTGGCACAACGGATCGCATCGCCAAGCTGCTCGCCGCCAACGTGAAAACGGTGTTCACGTCGAACAGGAAGATCGGCGAGTTCCTTCGCAGTGCCAAGGACAAGATCCCCTTGGAGGATCAAGGGGTCTACGAAGAACCGTGCGGGGGCTGCGAGAAGAGCTACGTCGGGCAGACCATGGCCGGCACATGTTCACGCGTATCCAAGAACATCGTCAATCCGTGGACCAGGGGCAGAGCATATCATCGCTCTACCAACACGTCGAACAGACCGCCCACTCTATCGACTTCGATGGCATGAAGTCTTTGGCAGCGGTCTCCCACTACACGACCCGAACGATCCGCGAGGCGATCGAGATCGATATATAATAAGCGCGACGACTCGATACGCCTGCCGCACGCCTGGAGACCGGTCACCGAGAAGATCCTGGTGGCCACCACCGGTCGCCCGGAGTTCGAGTCTACAGACGGTATGCCGAGACCGAGCCTGTCGAGAGGATGAGACCGAGCGGTGGCCAGACCACCAGCCCCGAGGCGACAAGTACCGGCCACGACGGTCCCGCCACACGCACCCGGGCGGGGGCCGATAGAGCCAAGGTACGGATGGGTAACCGTGGTGCTTAACCTGAACCGACCATGATTCTGGCAGGCCTGGGCTCTCGGCTCAGGCTTACTGACGGTGTTTATGGCCCGAGATTTCATCTCGGTCACCTAGCCGATGGTTTGAAAGATTTTCCGCTTTACGCGCTATTCTTAGCTTGGAGTGGAGTGTTCTTGTGGGGGTTGTTTTTCTTGGGACCAGCAAGCTGGCGACGCTAGAGGGGCAGGGCAGCGTGGGGCCTCGGGAACTTGTCGTGAGGCATGGTGACGTAGGCCGCCTGGCCGGCTATCAGCGGGTTCTCGTGGGAAGAGATTCCGTCAAAGAAGTCAACGTCCAGTCGGTTAGGAAGTCCTCGAGGGTTTAGATTCCACGCTCTCGTTGCATGTCTGTTGTGCGCGCGATTTGTGGGAGGCTGGCGACTGCGCGGAGTGCTCTGTTCTGTACACGTTGCAGCCTCTCGAAGAGATTGAACTTGCACGAGCACCAAACCGGTGACGCATACGCGATTGTATCGGCCTGATCACGGCAAAGAAAAGTTTCCTCTTCGTCTCGATGGACATCACCTTCGACTTGACGAGGGGCATCAGCGATGCGATCTTTCCGATTGCTCGGTTCCTAGTTGCTTCCACGTGGGGCTTCCAACTCAGCTTCGCATCCAGGACGACGCCTAGATACTTGCTGGAGTCGGACCAAGTGATCGGGTGCCCTTGCAGCGTGATACTCGGAGGGGCGGCTTTGGCTCTTCTGCTCCTGGTGAACAGGGTAGCAGTTGTTTTCGCGGTGTTGAGTGCGATGCGCCAATCCTGATACCATACTGCCAGTCGGTCGAGAGACGACTGCAGGTTTTTCTCGACAAGCCGCACGCAGCGCGACTGGACCAGGATGCCGTGGCGTCTGCGTACAGTGCCAGCTCGGTCTTGGGCAAGTCCACCGGGATGTCGTTGGTGAACACATTGAACAGAAAAGGGTCAAACAGACTTCCTTGCGGCACGCCGGCTGCAATCGGGCGGGAGGAGGAGCTCTCCCCGCCCGAGGTGACATGGAAAGACCTCCCGCTGAGGTAATTCGCCACCAGATTTACAAGATAGTTCGGAAACTTCATCTTGATCATCTTATGCAGTAGCCCGGTATGCCACACCCGGTTAAACGCCTTTGCAACGTCTATCCACCAACACCATCCTCCCCGGGCGCCTTGCCATTGGGGAGGCTACGAAGATACAACAGCACCACCGAGGACGTGGTCGGAACAGACTCGGCTGCATGCAGGGCGGCGGGGTGCGCGGCAAAATGCTCAGCAACCTCCGCCTCGACTTCCGGCGTAATGCGACTCGGGGGGTCGCATATTATAAACATATTATAAACTCCCCAAAGATGAAATACTTGCAAAGAAACAAAAGGCTCGACAGGCATTTAAAAAATCCAGCTCAAACAAATGACTTCTTGCAAAACGTCAACGCACAGAAACATTAAGAAAAAAAAGGGCACATTATGAACTACATGGATAAGGAATACTTGTGATAGGTCAAAAGGCTCGACAGGCTTTAAAACAACAACAGGTTTCTGCTGGCAATGATTTAGTGATAGGTACATGACACAAAGAATGCGACCAACCAATCTTCTGTTATTGATGGACAAGAAAATCAGCAGGGGAAAAATTAAAGGATAGGAAACAAAAAGAATATCATATACGAAAAAAGTACGGACTAGCCAAATATAAACAGCACTATTTAAAAAAACCAATGTGTAATCCGGTATAGAGGAAAACAACGTTATGCTAAGAAAAAGATTATAAATTTCCTATTTGCGAATACGTAAGGTTCATAACATTACTGACAGCCAGCCGCAAGGAAAACAAATTTTATATCAGGAAAAATACAGTAAAAAGGTTAAACCTAAAACACTCGTACAATACAATAATAACAGACGTTGCGAGTGCAATGTGACATAGAATTTCAACAAGTCTGGGAAAAAATGCAATTAAAATAAACAAACAAATTTGTTTTTCTGGTAGTTGCAACGCTCAACCAAGTTACCCAGCAAGAAAAAAAATTTGCCACAGAGATTCACACTCAGAGTGAAAGCTGCTTTGAGTCACAGGAGGTACAGGATGTCTGTGAAAAAAGCTACAATGAAATTAAATGGTACCGTAGAAGTTTACACTCGAAAAGTAGCTTCAAAGCTGTGTGTAGGAGATAATATTTTATCGAAAAGCATGGAAGCCATGCGCGCGAAACCAAGCAGCCAGCACACGTCTCCCCAATCCAAGCAGGCTTTTGGCATCACTGCTGAGTTGAAGCAGTGATGAGATTGAAACGTTAACGCGGTAGATACAAAAACCATGCGTCAAAATGGGCGAAAACATTTTACCACAAATGCACATTCTACAACCATAGTGGGAAACTATAAATTGTACTACTGACTACAAATACAGAACAACACTCACCCAGCGACTCCAAAATGTCCAACATAAATACCCTACTCTTACATTATTTATACAATTCCAAATAAATTTCAATGAACATGGTTTCAGATGGTGTTTAAAATATTACTACAACAAAACAAGTGCTAAGTCCAAAAGAAGTCCCTTCCCACAAAACAAAACACCAAAGAACAAACAAAAAATGTATTAAATACAATCTCTCTGCTTAAAAAAGGGTTGAAATAAATTGCACGTGCTGTCGAAGTCCAGGGATTTCTATGGCGATGGGCCTTTTCCCACGCACTCAATATACAGTTTACGGTACAAATATTATTTTCTATGGTTAACGTTCCCTTAGCCTTCTACAGCAACATAATGCCCATAACAGGCAATTTATAACAGCTCCAGTTAGAGAGCAATATTCGGATACGAAGGCGGTTTTCAAAGAAAATTTAGATGCTGTAAACTATGATATGGGTAAAGACTTTTGTTTCTTCATGGACAGATTGCACTTTCGTGGTAAGGTCGTCATAAAGCTCCCAAGAACCATCATGTCGCCGACAAAACGCAGTGTAGTGGCCAATACCTGCAGAACTTTCCGGTGGTGAAAATGCAACACATCCTCTAAGGGTATATTTGCTGTGTATATTAAGAGGAATATCTTGCAGTTTAATGTACATCTCTCTCTCCACATCCAGCCTTTCAAGCATCTCGTTATTGGCTGGTTCAACGTCTTGGCCAATTACCTGAAAGGAAAAAAGCGTTCAGTTAGGAAGTGTATAGTAGGTGTAATAACTCAGATATTGTTCAAGTTATTTTCAAGGAATGAAACTTTCAGGGGCTGATTGATAATGACCTCAAAATAGTGTGATCTGGATATGGAGGCAAGTTGGATTAGCTGCCTGTGGGCCACAGCACTGGGCCAAAGGTGGACCGCACATGTATTTGGTTTTTACATCATATCTTGTCAGTAATCACACATCCCACAGCTATTTCAAAAATACTCATCAAACCACAAAATAATTATTATCTATGTATAGTGATGAATTACAATTTGATAAGCTCTCCTTGTTTAGCCTAGCCGAGTAAAAATGTTTTCTTTAGTCCAAGTCATTGATCCATACAGTTGTTTTTACATTAAAATATGCTTGAGATGAAACTAAACGTTCACGTTCACGCCGTAACATCTCTTGGCAACAAACGCAAACACAGAGTTTTGGAAAAAATACACGTGTAGTTAAAGGGTTGTTTGATGTCGGATCGTGTGTTAGGTTAATATACTTTAAATTACAGAGGTGTGCATTTTTACAAAGTGCCCAAGGGCCGCAATTACAATGTTTATAAGTTATCTACCGGATAACTTGTTATCACAGCCAATCAGATACCTCAATTTCCAAGTTATCCTGCAGATAGCTTCTAAGGTAACTCCTAAGCGAGAATAAATCTGATTTTTTTGAAGTTGATTGACATAGAAATGCGAGCAACACATAATCAAGAGTGAAGAACACTTTTATTTTTGTAGCGCCGAGCCTAAAGTAGTTAATTGAAACTGATCCTTAATTAAATTGCGAGTTCTACCAAATGATCAATTGACATTGACAAGTGCTCACAATCACATGTCTCACTTAATAAAAAAAAATGCAAACCACAATAACACCTACCTCGATCAGAAGTAATGATCCCAGAGCGGTCTCCTTGGATCGGATCCCCGCACAGAGTGTATGTGCCGATAATGTTATATCATGCACAGCGTACTCATCGCTAACACTTGCGTCCGTGATGATTTTGAGACATTCCGAATTATTTTCCGGAAAGCCTTCCGTCACCGCCTGCTCCAATCCACGAATGCCACCCTCTTGCAAGCGTTGCGAACTTACTCGCAGGAGAGGATAGGCCGTAGAAACAAATTGCACAGGACAGTGTGGCGAATTGCACTTCGAAGTTTCTTGAACACTTGGACATGTCCCATAATATTTTTTGGCAATGTCCGTCACTGTGGTGTTGCAATCAAACGACTGTACTCCAGCTGGCATCCGATTTTTACTGAACTCTTTCGAAATCAGTTCAGCTCGCAAGGAGTATGCAGCACGTCCAACGCCCCTGCAAGGAAAATTCACATAAATATAGCAACCTTTATTCTGAAAACTTCTAGCCTGGAATACTGATAAGCTGAGTTACATACTTGACAACTAACAGCTTTGCCAATCCCACAGTGTTTTGCGCAGGATTCAGAGACTCTGCGAATCTCCTAAAGGCATCGCTATCGCAATAGCTCACGGCTAGTATTTGGATCAAGGAGTCGAATCCGCACGTGTTGGTTAGGGAGACTTTAGACTGGCCAACTTTCACGGCTTTCAAATCATGGCTACTCCCGTTCCGAAGTATACCAATTTTTGATTTCCTTTTCAAATTGGTTTCGTCCATATGAACCCATTCTGGCGCGGATGTCAGGTACAGGGAAAATTTTCTTTTTTTAGGAGGAACTCCCTGCCCTCGCCAATTTTCGAAATAGTTCAGTCCTTTCAAATAAGCGTTCTTTTTCCTGGGCTGTCGTAGGGCTCCTGGGCTGCTTGTCCGGCGCTCCGAGTCGGGAAGGTCTGTGTCGCGATGGAGCTGTTCGTGGTGGTACTCGACTAGGAATGGACAATCGTGGCTGTATTCTGCCTCCAACTCATTCGATGCCTCCAACTCATTCGATGCCTCCAACTCATTCGATGCCTCCAACTCATTCGATGCCTCCAACTCATTCGATGCCTCCAACTCATTCGATGCCTCCAACTCATTCGATGCCTCCAACTCATTCGATGCCTCCAACTCATTCGATGCCTCCAACTCATTCGATGCATCCGACTCATTGGATAATTCATCGATACGTGAGAATGGCTGAGGAGGAGCGAATAACGAACAGGCGCCAGCGATGTTCAAAGCACCCTTCGTGAGCTCCACATGTTTCTCGACAAACAGATCAGCACTCATTGGTAGTTGGTTTTTAAGTAGACGTGTCTTCAGATCGTTGAAGTAACTTTCGACCGAGGCGCTGCTTGCGGTTAATTTGCCCCGATTGAAATGAGATAACATAACTGCGCTCCATAAAGGCAGGTGATAACACAGCTTACAGAGTCTTTCAACAATGGCCGATAACTTGAACACGTTATCTCGATCGCCGTCATCAATCTTGGCTAGAGCTACACTTTTCTCTCTGATGTTTTTCACCCATTCAGCCATGCTGTGGCCATCCTCAGCTTCGGGGAACGAAAACTGCTCAGGAATCTCCTCACGATCACCCTGAGGAATCTCCTCGGGATCGTCAGCGGCGTCGCTCTCCTCCTCTTCGCCGTCCATGCTTTCACAATTGATCGGGTGTTCGTTGAGAAGCTGGTCAACACTGCCAGTTGAATAGATGGTTTTCAACTTCAGTTTGAGCTTCTCACAGGGAGTTCTTCGCCCAGACGAACATGAAATACCTTCTGTTTCAGTCTGCGAAACCACAAGCAGGGCTAACAGGATGGCTTTAGCCTCCTTCAAAGATGTACTGAGGATCAGCCGCGCTACTCCTCGAACGTAAAACTCTCTTACGCGTTTTGATTTTTTTTGCAGACATTGCCAGCGTGTTGCGCTCTTGATGAGGTGAGCTACGTCAATCCTAACGAAAGTCGCTGGCAGTTTACTTCCTGGATCCTTTTTCAAATATTGAAAACACGCGTCGCAGTATGCCTTCGCGCTTGGCATGAGAGCGAATGCTCGAACGATAGCACTTACCAATGCCATGGAGTAGTCGCACACCATTTCGTCTGGTATTTTACCTCCCGTACGGAGCCATTCACAAAGCCAGAATGTTAAGGCGTTTGCGTTGTGTCGCTCTGACAGCATTTGCAGCATCGGAACTTGGCATTCGCGTTCGTCTTGTATATTAATGACTCCGACATACAGGAAGATATGTCCGGACGAGTTTCCGCCTGGTCGCGCTAATTTCTTGACCACACTTCCAGTGGCGTCGATGCACATCTTAGTGTGCTTGGCTTTCTGTGCATACATGTTGAATGTTCTTAGCTGCTCTGCTGACCAAAAGTGCACAAAAAACGGGTCTAAACCGACATCCAGCACTACATTTCTAAATGGGGTAGAATTCTGCAGCAACGCAAGCGCAAGGACAGGGTTGGAGTCTAGCCGCTGCGATATCAATCTGTTCGATTTGGCTTTACGCAGCGTTTCTAAGGAAGGCAAATGGCTCGGCTCGCCATCCAGGAAATCCATTTCTTGGCTTGCATATTCTTTGCGGAGGAGACTGGCACTTTTTTTTTCGCTTATCATGGATTGAATAGCTATTTCTCTATTAAGTCCAGTAAGTGCACGTTTTGACTTAGACCGTGGGTTACCAGCGCAGCCTTGGCCCTTTACGGTTATAGAAATCGCAACGTCGTGATCACCATCATCGGGTTTTTCATTTAGTCTTCCTACCAATTCCGCGTTACAGTCGCAGCAGTGCGCTGAGAATTTTAAATATTGCTGCACCGAATTTGGGTTAACTGTGTTGCGTTTAAATGACCAGGTGCATGTGCTCTTAGTGGCAATCCATATTTCCCGGTTCATTATGTCGGCCCACACACCAGGTTTTAAGACCTCGTAGTTCCTAGTAGTCCTCGTAGTGGACTTATCTGTTCGCTTGTACTGGACGTCCACTGGCTTGATTGAATTCCACTTCGCAGACGAAAGAGTCATGGTGAACACTTTCAGATCTATGTCTTGGCCAGGAAAGAAAATATCCTCCTCATCTTCGTCGGAGTTGCTAGACAATTCTTCTGAGTTATCGCCCAATGGTTGTGGCACCGATACAGTCGTTAGCGTGGGATGAAAAAACTCGTCCTTTCTTTTCCGAGTAAATTCGTGAATCGCTTTAACGGTCATTGGTAACGCGTGGACACTCTGCAGATGGCCCCATATTTCGGCACTTGGCTTTTTATGACTCTTTCTTTATGAGAGTAAACTATTTTGTCCCAGTTTTCACGAATTATTGCATGGAGCTTTTCCAACGACACTTTAGGGGCTCTACCCGACGTCATATTTCTGTTAAAAAAATAAGTACATTAGTGTCATATATACCTATAAGTACAGGTAAAACCGTATTTTTTGTCGAACCGTAACCGAACCGTAACCGAAATAATACAAAGTGGACTAAACCGAACCGACCCGAACCGAAATATTTTTGTCGGTTCATTTCGGTTCATATCGGTTCACGATTTGGGGAATTTTGTCCGGAAAATCGTGGTTTTCCCGTGCCAAGTAGGCTCGCCCAAACGACGTATTGATATCATGCTAGACCTTCATCGTTGTAGGTATCAGTGCTCTCTGACTGAACTTTGAACTTTGATTGAGTTAGACGCGATCTTTACTCCGCGGAAGACTGGTTCGAAGACATGCTACTTTTTAGATGGTATTTTGCTGTCACTTGCGAGCACGTACTGACTCAAATAAGCTTAACATTAGCTGCCTCGTGTGGTGCCCTGAATATAAACAATAGGATTGCATGGATACCCAGAAATTTGGAAAATACGTAGTAACTATGTTGCATATTAGCCGCGGCGCCGAGGCACAGAATATCCCTTTGACACCGACTCCACGCCGCGGGCTTCTGGCTATCGCTAATCGGTCGCCGTGAGCCGAGCCGAGACTCATATTCTTGTGTCTAACCCTACTTGAGTGCAACCCCACTGCACGGATGCACGGTTCGAACCGAGTCGAAATTTTCTTTTTTGCCCGAACCGAACCGAAATTCTTATCCGAACCGTAACCGTAACCGTAACTGAACCGAAAAAATTAACGGTTCAAAGCCCTGCGGCGGAATTGAGTCGCATTTACAACAGCTTATCTCGTGTCAGCTTCGCAACACGTGATCTCGGTCGGCTCGAAGCAGCATGGTTGGGCCTTCGATCATCGAAGGTTGGGCATGGTGCCGTGGCTCTGACGTTTTAGCCATGCCCCGCAGCACAAACTAAACACTACGAGTGAAATAAAAGTCTGCCACGGATACTAAGGGAAACTTCGCTTCCTCTTTGCCCGTTTTTTGTGAACTAGACGTGTGGCAAGTGCATGCATGCACAAATTATCACTGAATGGTATAGGTATAAATGTAGGTACCCCGAATCTCCCATTAGAAGGATGGATAAATAAGAAAAGAAGCTTACCTGCATGTAATCCAGTTTCAGGAGAATTTACGGTAGCAGATGACGATCCCAATCTTGATATTTCACTGGAGATCACTGGTTATAACATCAACAGTTCTAAAGTAACACCAGCGCCATCTTCTACCTGCCGCATTGCTTAGTGGGGGTGTATGGGGCAAAAGCCCGCGAAATGTCGTGGCGGCCGTATATAGCATGGGGCAGTGCTAGGATCTTGTCAACGTTCGCGACAAAAATTGTGCTCACCCAGTAATATAATAAAAACGGAATTTACCACCAAGCACCATATTATGTGCTGTTAAGTGCCTGTACTCAATAATATAACCCTGCACGAAACAACAAATAATAATAACCCCGAGAGGTTGAGGGGCTGAATGGACGGGGGCGCTGAAGGGTAGGATGGCTGGGGCATGCTGATAGGTTATGGGGCAAAGGAGGGGGGGGGGGGGGGCAGTTCTCCAAGCGCTTTGAGCGAGGTTGAGGGGCTGGGAAGGCTGATGATGGTGAAAAGGAGGCTAGGGATGTTTTGGAAGGTGGGATCGTTGGTTTTTGGTCGAGGAAGATCTTGTTCTCCTCGCGAGGCATAGCAAAAATACTCATCGGTGGCTGCTCGATGCTGCGTCGAAGGTCAGGTCGCCTTGTCCTTGGTCGCAATCCCAACCTGGTGAAGCAATCTCCGCAACGACGCGACAAGGGAAACGACCGTTCTGCCGCCGGTGGACGTTCTTTTGAACAGGCGCAGTGAGACGATCGCTGCTCGTTGCCGACGATGATCATTTTGATGGAGTTTGTCGATTTTGCGTTCTTGTTTCTGTCTTAATTGGTGTTTCCCGGTTCGAGCTCTTCAATAATTTACGTTTGAGCACAAGACATTGTCTACGACATACCATACCATACCATGGCTATGGCTACGCTAAAATTTGATGCTAGTAGTTTGGCCGGCACGTTGGCAACCTGTGTTAACATCATCTACACTCTAGCCCACGAGAGAAGATACCACAGCAAGGACTGCCCCTTTTGAACTACCAACTCATGAATTTAAATTTTAATGGCGGGAAAACAAATACAATTTCGGTTACAAATATAAAAAATCTTTCCATCAATTGCATACTGGTAACTGCTTAAACCAGTAACAATTTCCTCTCTTCCAAAAAATTACAACATGAATCTATTTTATAATTATGAATAAAAATATCAACAAATAAATAGTTGAGAGATTAAAACATGAGCTTTGGAAACATTGGAAGGTATTAGAAACCAATATGGCGGAGTCAAGATGATGTCAGGATTTTTGAGTTGTCAAATTGGCCCTCATGTTAGCTTCAGTGACTACTAGCGCTGCAGCGGAATGGTATCTTCTTAAATAAAATAAAGTGTACCAGGCCATGACAGAAGGTCAATTATAATCAAGGCACCCTATGTTCCTCATGTGGTTTTACCTGGTTACAGGTGAAATAATAACAAACAGTGGCTCCATCCCTTGACAGCCGGCCTAACTATAATACGGGCGGAGGGCTTTCGCGTAGTTGCTTTAGTATGGGCGTGGAAAATCGCAATTCAAAATGTGCTTTTCTCGAAAACTGTTGGAGCACTAATTCTTAAATTTGTTAGGTGCATAGCACTAATTAAGCACTAATTATTAAGCCATGTAAGATAATTAGTGCTCAACTTGGGGGGGCCCGGTTCACGGAGCTGAATGCACTCACTGCTGGCGTCCCTTTCGTCGAGGGACGTCAGGGTGGTGTTCTGCTGGGTCCCTGGACACGCAGGGATACAGGGGAACGAGCTAGCAGACGCCTTGTCTGCTAGGCTGCCAAGGCTGCAACTGCCAAAGTTGTTATCGATTATAATAAACGCTATAGTTATGATTTAAAGAATTTCTTTAAATCGTATTTTAAAAGAAATTTGAAACCACTTGGGACCTTGAAATAAACAATAAACCAAAGGAAATTAAATCTTCTATCTCTCCCTGGGACTCCTCGATTAGGTCCTCCAGGCGAGAGGAAGTTGTCCTCACGTGCCTGCGCATTGGCCACACACTTGCCACTCACGCCTAACTATTCTCCATGGACAAAATCCCACCTAGGTGTGACGCATGCGATGAGGTCGTTTCAGTTCGGCACATCCTGCTTCATTGCAATAAATACAGGGGATCGAGGAGGCGCCTCACTCTGGAGGACAGCATCTCCAAGGTCCTTGTGGACGATCCTAAACAAACTGACAAGCTTTTTGCAGTTTTAAAAGAAACGGACATCCTAATCACAATCTAGTCAATAACTCTAGTTTTTAACTGTTTGCTAATCTACTCACAAGTATTTATAAAAAGTGCGTTTAGAACTAGTATTTTAAATTCTCTGACTTCTTGACGTAGTGAGACTATTGTGTCTCACTTGGAGGTTTTCACTTTTTTAATTCAAAACTTTCCCGCAGACGCCAAATGACTAAAAGGTTGACGCGCCCTAAATCCCCATTATTCATTCATTCATTCATTCCTCCAGGCGATTCCCCTCCAGGCGTACCACGTGATCTTGCGGCCAATTAGGTCGTGTGTTTCTTGACGTTACCATATGTGGTCGTAAAGACTTCTTGTTGACGCCGAATTCCGACGGCGCTGTACTATCTAACTTAAGAGTATCAAGATATATTTCGAATAAATTTAACATTGCAAAAATCATGACCTAGGCTGTTCAGGATAGTGTATAGGACCGGATCAATCTGCAAGCGTCGGCAGGATCTTCCTCCGCGATCAACGGCGAACAGAGACTACGAATTGCGCAACTATGGCGCAATATGCACACCACGGCAAAAAAGTTGGCGTCCCGGACTTGTCTTATCAAATATGAACTAATATAGGCACGTGGAAGCCAGGAGCATGGGGTGAAATTATATGAACCTCACACACTCTCGTCCAGGGAATACACTCGCTGCTGGCGTCCCTTTCGTCGAGGGACGTCAAGGTGGTGTTCTACTGGGTCCCTGGACACGTGGGGATACAGGGCAATGAGCTGGCAGACAGGGCGGCCAAGGCTGCAACAACGAAGGTCGCACAAGACAATGAGATGCTGACTTTTCAAGATTTGAAAAAAAATTTCAAGTCGCTTTTTAAAAATAAATTTCAGTGTACTTGGGATCTAGAGACGAACAACAAGTTAAAAGATATTAAAACCACCATTGCCCCATGGGACTCTTCGATCAGATCCACGAAGCGGGAGGAGGTGGTCCTCACGCGCCTAAAGATCGGGCACACTCTCCTTACCCACTCGTTCTTGTTCTCAATAGTCAAGATCCCACCCAGATGTGACACCTGCGATGAAGTGCTTACAGTCAAGCACTTCCTTATCGAATGTCCCGATTACAGGCTGTTGAGAAGGCGCCTCTCGCTCTGGGGCAATATTTGTGAGATCCTTGGTGACGATCCTAAAAAGATCGATAAATTGTTCGAATTTTTAAAAGCTATTAATGTCCTACGGAAAATCTAAACTAATCATAGCATACTCATTTATTTAATAATTTAGTTTAATTTTATCTTGACAATATAGTTAGACTTTTGTGTCTTGCTTGAGGAGTTTTACTTTTTCTTTCAAAACTTTTTATCAGGCGCAAAATGACTAAAAGGTTGACGCGCATTAAAGCCCCGCTATTCATTCTTTCATTCTCACATTGAAGCAAACCCCAGCACACTGATTGCGAAGTCAGCACACAACTATTATAGGCACTGCTCTAGTCATTACAAACAATTACTACTAGGCGTATCAACTCACCGAACAATGCAGAGACTAACTCCAAATCCGAAAACTTTAATTTTCCTGTTGAGCCATCCCAAGTGCACTGTTTCAAGGTGGGCCCACAATTGACGCAAGCCCAAGCATAAGCATAAGGTGTAACGCGCAAGAAAATTAAAACATAGGGCAGAGCATGTTACTGCACACAATCGACGCAAGCACCAGCCGTCGACGCAACGTGCAAGCACAGCGCGCAAGGAAGATGAAATAATCCATCTCTTGCACGCTACTCCTTGCGTCGAGCCAATCAGAGAGCAGTATTCAAACACAAGGAGGAGACTCGGAACAGCTGATCGCGTCGGACTCTCAAAGTTTTTTCTGCCATTCAGTGTGTTTTTTGAGGTTGTGTTTGCATTTTGTTGTTTAATTTTTTTTGCTGAAGAAGAAAATGGAAATTGGTATATTAATTGGTACATTTTCGGTACATAAACATAAACCTTTCATATTCGTTAATTTCATCCATACTTGCAAAAATGCCTAACCTCATAACCAAACAAACATGACACTTGACAGCACAGATGTGAGCTTCCCACAGCCTTCTAAGGCGCGATTTTTAACACATGATGCGCGCTACGCCGCTTCGGCTGGTGCTTACGTCTATTGTGTGCAGTAACATGCTCTGCCCTATGTTTTAATTTTCTTGCGCGTTACACCTTATGCTTATGCTTGGGCTTGCGTCAATTGTGGGCCCACCTTTACTGTTGCATCAGCGAAAGCCATCAACAAAATCCGTCACACAGCGCTGCCCACATCTGAACCACCAATTTGTATGAAGTGTTGCATCAATAAAAGCACATAATGTTCAAATCAATTAACGTCAATGATTTAAAATCTTCGTAGGTATTGCAATAATGTGATTACTTATTGTACTTATTGTACCTCTAATTGAGGAGAGAAGATAACATAGAAAAACAACGCCTACTGTACGAGCTGTACTCCTCGTCTTTTACACGGATTAAATTAATTAAAGAAGGAAAACTCGCCAAAGCCTTCCGCAAAGACGGTTTCTGTCAAAGTTTTTCTTCTATTGAGTTGACCTCGTTAATTGAATAACGTTTGAAAACAGTGCCCAAGTACTCAATGAGCCTGTCGGTGGCAGCCACTGTAGAATGGTTTGACACAACCTTCTTGTAAATGCCGCCCAACATCTCCTGTATCTCCTGTAACATAAACTAGGCCTTCGTGAACGCGAAGATGAGCTTTGCGTTGAAGATGAGCGTAGCGGTTTGTATATAGCGCATAAAAAGATTAAGGCAAAAAGCATATGAAAATCATGGAGCAACAAGGCAGACCATTGCTTTTTCGAAAATTCTGACCACTTGAAATTGTTAACGATTCTGGCCTTTCTTTATTTCTGTCCGAGCAGTAGGGTAGCGGAAATATGCTCATTTTGAGGTCATTAAGCAATGTGCATGTACATAGACATACATATTAATACATAGGTGTAACTTATGCCCAAGGGTTTTTATTAGGTTGGAGATATATTTCTGCCGCGGACTTACTTTCAAAAACTTGCATGCACGAAATTGACATAATATCTGTCAAATCTTGAAGTCAACTTCAAGTAAAAAATCTTGTGTGATGTTTCGATTTGGTTTCGATGGTTTCTAAAGGCAACAATCGAAATTGGGAAAATTTGAAAAAAATACGCACTTTTAAATAAATTTTCGTACTTTTCCAAACTTGCCCAATTGTCGAATATTGCCCTTTTTTCTGCTTTGAAAGTGAAGGGTATGGAGGATTTTCTTGAAAAACGCAGGGATCTAAGTTAGGGTGACCAGACGTCCCGAAAAATGCGGGACAGGCCCGAATTAGACCCAAGTGTCCCGTGTCTTGAAATGTTTCATTTCGGGACGCCTTTTGTCCCGAATTTAGAAAATTGCTGGTTCTCCTTGTCTTAAGTATAAAAAATTATAACTTTTAAAGATAAAAAATACAGCAGTCGTCATTTAAATTTGTAATTTGGCGCGCAGTGCGCTGGTTTTACTAACGTCATATCAGACATCAGCCTGTTGGCAGTTGGCACTTCGCTAGCGTTGCCGCTAGCAGCATGGTTATAGCGCGTCTCTCGCCGTCGCACTTGCAGCCCACATGGTGTCAGGTCGAGTCTGTGAATTGACGTGAGTGGTGGCTAGCCATTTTGCTGAATTTTGCTGCTGCTGATTAAGTTTTGGTGTCTGCCTTTCGGTGAGTTTGATTTTTACTTACTACTAGTGAGAAGTGAACAGCTAGCTTAATACGTTAGTTCTAGTACTCTAGTAGGGAGAGTGCAGACTTCATTGGCGAGATCCAAGTTCCAACCACTTTTTTAGCTGAGCGCATCTCAGGTTTAGAATCCTCAAATCATGACTTTGCAGATGGACGAGAACGACGAGAACGCTGGGTGCAGTGGTGTTACAAGTAGGCCTTCCCCAATACCCACCCCTGTGGCCGCAGCTAGTGCTGCTCCCATTACCAGTACCACACGACCACGTGCCGAAGTCAACATTTCTAATAAATTGAAGAAGCCAAAACGTCTTTGCCACTTCAAAGAAACATGGCTATCCAGTTATTGCTGGATAAGGAAATCCTACGATTTCGAGAACAAAGCACACTGTAGTGTGTGCAACAAGGAGTTTATAATTTCTCATGGTGGTGAAGCCGATGTTAAACTTCACGCGTCTGGTGTCGCCCATAAGAAAAATGCTCTACTAAAACAGAAAAACGCTGCCATCAACAAATTCTTTCGTAGTTCCAAAGAAACGATCGCGGTCGAGGGAAAAGTTTTGGCCGCAGAATTGACCCATACATTTCACACGGTAGCTCATAACCATTCATATCGGTCTGCTGACTGCGAGGCAAAGCTTTTTAAAGTTATGTTCGCAGATTCCAAAGTTGCCACTAGCGGGTAACTCCATGCGTAGCGCCCACACCCAAAACCCTTACTATTTCCGAACTTGACCAAATTCGCAGGAGGTTTAGAACGCTGAAAGTAAAAACACCTTTTTAAAGGTTTTCTCCATATTCCCAACGGCTTGCCCGTGGCGGGGCATGGAAAAACCCAGCATTTGACTTCTTGCCCCGCACGGCGAATCACTGTTTTCACTGTAGCGTGTGAACAAAATGACTTAGAAGGATGGGACTTGTTCTAAAATCACATACGCGCTTTTACAAACAAGAAAATAAAAATATGATGGTTCCTTGCTAAATTTGGGGGTGGAAAAAAATCACCTCTAAATTTCAACCCCTTATAACTCAAGTTGTAATTTTTTTTATTTTTTTATGTTTTTTTAAATACATTGTCAGTTAGTTATCTACTCAGAAAACAAATTTTATTAAAGTGCTAAGATTGAATCCGAATTTATGATTTTTTTTACTGTATAGATGTGTATGCATTAATGTGTGCTTTTGCGATGGTTGTCGAATATGGTCCATGCGTTGCAGTCTGAAACGTTCTGTTATAAAAAGCTGATCATGATTTTATCATAGCTTAATAAAATGTGAATTAGGTGTAGAATTAGATGTTTCGATTTGTATATATGGTTGTGATAGTTTTGGGCCTGTTTGCTAGAAACATGATGGTAGATGTGTCTGTGTTCAGTATACTGGGTCTCTGTTTCTGCTGTGCTTCATGACAATGGATCTGACAAAATTCATCTCTTACCTACATATATTTTAAGAATCTCACCACGAAAACGTGCAACCCTTGCTACCTGTTTCTCTCATCAACCCTTGTGAGCACCGACCGATGCACCCTGAGGACACACATCGAGTCATCCGAGGACTTCGTGGTCAGTTTGTGTGTTAAATTAGTTGCTCTGTGCGGCCACTCTTTTATTGCTAAAAAACAATCTGCACACCAAACAGACATCAAGAGCAATCTCTTGCCCGGTGAGTTTTTGGTGATCTGTGATTTTTCCGAGAACTATGCGTTTGTGCTGCAAGACGAGGCCCAGGGGTTTCACTGGAACAATGCGTCCGCCACCATCCACCCCTTCGTGGCCTATTACAACGAGGACGGGGAAGAGCGCCACACCAGCTTCGTTGTGATTTCCGAGAGCTTGGTTCACAACACCGTCGCTGTGCATCTCTTCATAAAAAACCTAATAGACTTGTTGCGCAATAAATTCCAACCCGTGAAAAAGATCTGCTATTTTTCCGATGGGGCAGCCTACCAATACACAAATAGGAAAAATTTTGCCAACTTGTGCCACCACCAGAGTGACTGTGGGGCCGACGTAGAGTGGCACTTTACGGCGACGTCGCATGGGAAGGGCGCCTGCGACGGCGTCGGTGGGACGGTGAAGTGGCTGGCAGCGCGGGCAAGTCTGCAGCGCCTATACGAGTCCCAGATCATGACTCCCCGGCAACTGTTCGATTGGGCGGTCGAAGCCATCCCGACAATCACCTTCGCGTATGGTACCATCGACGAGCACCGGGCTAGAGAGCAATTGCTTGAAGAACGGTTTGCATCCTCCCGGCCGATTCCTGGCACGCAAAAACTGCATTCCTTCGTGCCCGTGTCTGAGCACTCCGTGGCCATGCGGGTGTTCTCCTCTTCGGCTTCGGTCAAAGAAGCTAGAGTGATAGCCCAGTCAAACGGAAAAATGAGTGAGTTAAATTAAACACTAAGCACAAGCATTATTTTAAATGAAAAGGTATATAATACATGTACATTTACGGGTAATTTGCATCTACCATGCTAACAGACGTGCAAAAACGCAACTAAATGCACCCACATCTGGAAAAACCACAGATTAGGATTCCTTCTAAGCGCATGTAATGATAAGCTTATGATAAGCTGTAATGGTAATGTCATGGTCAGCTTTGGAGAACGCTTCAGAGTTCAGACTGCAACGCATGGACCATGTTCGACAACCATCGCAAAAGCACACATTAATGCATACACAACTATATAGTAAAAAAAATCATAACTTCGGATTCAATCTTAGCACTTTAATAAAATTTGTTTTCTGAGTAGATAACTAGCTGACAATGTATTTAAAAAAACATGAAAAAATAAAAAAAATTACAACTTGAGTTATAAGGGGTTGAAATTTAGGGGTGATTTTTTTCCACCCCCAAATTTAGCAAGGAACCATCATATATTTATTTTCTTGTTTGTAAAAGCGTGTATGTGATTTTAGAACAAGTCCCATCCTTCTAAGTCATTTTGTTCACACGCTACAGTGAAAACAGTGATTCGCCGTGCGGGGCAAGAAGTCAAATGCTGGGTTTTTCCATGCCCCGCCACTGGCAAGCCGTTGGGAATATGGAGAAAACCTTTAAAAAGGTGTTTTTATTTTCAGCGTTCTAAACCTCCTGTGAATTTGGTCAAGTTAGGAAATAGTAAGGGTTTTGGGTGTGGGCGCTACGCATGGAGTTACCCTAGCGTTGCATGTGGCCGAACAAAATCAGAAAAATTAGTGGTAAATGTTCTAGCACCGCTAGCATTAGAAACTTAAAGTGAGTTGAAGGGTCAGACAGGCACTTACTTTTCAATAGCAACAGATGCATCCAACAAAGGAAATATCAAAATGTTCCCCTTAGCTGTTCGCTACTTCAACACTAATACGGGTGTTGAAGATAAAGTCGTTGACTTCTTCGAACATGATGACGAGACGTCATTAGGTATTTTTAACAAAATAATGGAAGTACTTGCAAGCCACGACCTTTCGATTGAGAGAGCTTCATCATATTCAGCGGATAATGCTTCCGTGAACTACGGAAGGAATAATTCCGTTTACCAAAAGCTAAGCTCAGCTAATCCAGGAATCCTGGCTGCTAACTGTCCGGCCCACGTTGTTCACAACGCTGTGAAAAAAGCTTGCAACACCTTGAAAGTTGATATTGAATCATTCGTTATAAAAACATATAATCACTTTAGTAGTTCGAGTAATCGCGTAAAGGAGCTGAAATCAGTTTTCGATTTTGTTGATATGGAATATGCGGCTCTTCTCCGGCACGTTCCTACTCGCTGGCTAACTATCTATCCTGCTGTTGATCGGCTGTTGTCAACATGGGGGGCAATCAAGTCATACTTCGTAACATTGGGAGAAAAAGACTGCCCGCACTCATTATGGAAACTATTTGAAGCTCACGCAGATGGGAATGTTCAGTGTGGAGGGGATTCTGATGGCAATGACATGGAAGAAAATGTTCCCTCAAAGATTGAAGTCCATCTCCGATTCCTCAAAAATATACTAAAAGTATTTCACGATCACATTCTTTTGCTGGAAAAAGCCGACATAACATCAACATAACTATATGGAATCATGGCATCTCTCAAGAAAAAGGTTTCTCAAAGGCATGAAGATGAGTTTTTTGGACATGCTATTGAAAGCGACCTAAAAGCGCTGGCTCCAGAAAAAGCTCGAATCTATAGGGCAGACTTCATGAAATTTTACAAAACCGCGAATGAGTACTTGGAAAAGTGGTTCAATTTTTCGGAAGACTATTATTTGTTTAATATACAGCCATTGGCTGTATACGAAGAAAATAGCTTATGGCGACCTGGTAAAAGCTGCCAAGTCAGTTAAGCTGGAAACAATTGACTTTGATGCTATGTATGATGAGTTCTCCACTGTCAAGGAAATCATTGAAAGCCACGAATTGATCTCCAGTAAAGAAAGCCCCGGCAAGAAGTGGGTACAGGTTTTTCAAGCAGCATCAAGTACGAATGGCCTTCCCAACATAAAGCAGCTGATCTCATTTGTTCTCAGTATTCCTGTTTCCAACGCATATTCAGAAAGGGCATTTTCCCTGATGAAGAACAAATGGACAGACTCTCGAAATCGATGCTTGCCTGAACTAATTGGAAATGAAATAAAAGTCAAGCTGAACTTAAAATACACGTGCCAAGAGTTCTATGATTATGTTATTACGCGAAATGATGTCTTAAAAAAAGTAAGAAGTTCTGAAAAATATGAATGCTAATCGGTCAAATCATTTTTAGTTTTTAGTTACCCTTACCTACCATGGTTAGCATATTAGCATATGGCCAGCTTGCATGGCAAGCTTATTATTGTATTTCTATCTATTGTATTTTCTATTATTGTATTATAATGTGTTCCAACTTCCATGGCTAACACCAAAGATTAAATGTTTGAAAAATATAAGACGCTTAGTTTCCTTAAAATCCACTAGAGAGCTGCACCCACATTTGTTCCCATTTCAGCAAAAAGTGTCCTGCACTGACTTTCGATTGTGAACAAAAATGTCCCGAAATTCAGCCCTGACAATCTGGTCACCCCAGTCTAAGTTGAGAACAAAAGTAAACACCCTAAATATTTCATCCCACTCGAAGCAGGCGTTTGGCCTAATGACACCTGCAGTGCTCTTGTGGATGCCCGCGAAGTCCCCAGCGGTGATCAGCATGCAGCCCGTGGCGTAAAAACGCAACGTCAACAAAAGCTGGTTGATCGGTGACACTGATGAGTTCCTAGTGGATAAAAATAATATGTCATTAAATTTCTAATATGTTCGCCAATGCAATAATGTCATAGGATCAAAAAGGTCTAAAGGTTTAACCATTCCTGTCAGTCGGTGACTCCAAGTCTTGTTCTATTTCCACCAAAAGTTGTAAAGCTGTGGGCCTGGAGAGCCTGAACCTCATGAAGAATTCGTCTTCGGTCCATACCTCAAAGTTATTAGGCCTTGACCTGATATTTTTTGCTGCTCTGCCTTGGGCAGCGACGAACATTAACATTTTGTCGTCCAAATCGGAATGTTCAAACTCAAAATCAGACATTTTGTTTAAAATTTAGCCCAACTTTTGTCAAACACTATGAACAACGAATGAAAGCGGCCATCTTCCTATCCTATCTGATAGATAGGCTCCTATCCATAACCTGGACTGTTGGATAGCTTATCTAGTAGATAGTGAATACTTATCTACTAGATAGTCACTAACCAGACATTGTAATACCCAAAAAATGACTATCCAGCACATATCCTCTAGATAACACTATCTACAACAAATACCAATCGCTATCTACACATTGTAATTTCGCCTCTTAGTAAATGACCAAAGTAACAGCATAGATGTAGTACAGAAAAATAAATCAGCTACAAAAGACATTCTAAACTGGACTCAAAGCAATGCATTGGCAATAAATTACTCAAAATCGGTAATCCTACAATTCCATCCAAATAACAAACTCCACCTACAAAATAGGCCCCTACTACATTTAAATGGAAAAAGTATACAGGCTCAAAATAGCACAACATTTCTCGGTATCCAAATTGATAACAAACTGCATTGGGATGATCACATAAACCAAACGGGTAAAAAAATAGCATCAGGATGTTTCTTAATTAAAAGAATTATGGAAATCTGTTACTTCCAAACCGCCAAAATTGTTTACTTTTCATACATACACTCACGATTGTTGTATGGAATATTATTATGGGGTCAGGCTCGACATACCAACGGCTGTTTACTCTTCAAAAAAAAAGCAATACGACTTCTAGCATGATCCAGCAGAGATCCCTGTACTCCAGGGATGTACATTAAGGATTCATGTAGGCCTTACTTCATTAAATTCCAAATACTTACTTTGCCATGCTTATACATTTATAGTGCGATATGTCTAATGGTAGATTATATAAATATTGTAAACCATGACACACACATGCACCATGCACAAGCATAACACACGTAATGCACATATTTTGAAAAAAACGAAAATTATGTCTAAATATGAAAAGAGCAATCCTTACACATGGGAATCTTATTGTATAACAAAATAACGTCAATTTTAAATGAAACACCTGTAAAGAGAAATGATGATTGATGAGCGTAGCGAGCGAAGCGAGCGAAGCGAAATCATCAATTTCACTACTGCTAAAAAAAACACTTGGTGTGTGTTTGTTTGTTTGTTTGTTTGTATGTGTGTTTGCGCGCGCTCTACAGGCCAAACGCCTGCTTCGAGTGGGATGAAATTTTCAGGGTGTCTACTTTTGTTCTCAACTTAGACCCCCTGCGTTTTTTAAGAGAATTCTCCACACCCTTCACTTTCAGAGCAGAAAAAAGAGCAAAATTCGACAATTGGGCATGTTTGGAAAAGTACTGAAATTTATTTAAAAGTGCGTATTTTTTTCAAATGTTCCCAATTTCGATTTGCCTTTAGAAACATGTTTGGAAAAGTACTGAAATTTATTTAAAAGTGCGTATTTTTTTCAAATGTTCCCAATTTCGATTTGCCTTTAGAAACCATCGAAACCAAATCGAAACATCACACCAGATTTTTCCCAATAAGAACCATTGGGCATGAGTTACATCTATGTATTAACATGCACAATGCTCAATGTTCTCAAAATGAGCATATTTCCGCTACCCGACAGCTCGGACAGAAACAAAGAAAGGTCAGAATCGTTTACATTTTCAAGTGATTAGAAATTTTGAGAAAGCAATGGTCCGGCTTGCTGCTCCATGATTTTCATATGCTTTTTGTCGCAACCTTTTTCTGCGCTATACACAAACCGCTACGCTCATCTTCAACGCAACACAAATTGCGTTCGCCCTAGCATATTTAAAAGGATCGTTAAAAAATTCTTAACTGAAAGGGCTTTTTACTCTGTGACCAACTTTTTAGACTGTAATTGATGAGCGTAGCGAGCGAAGCGAAATCATCAATTTCACTACTGCTAAAAAAAACACTTGGTGTGTGTTTGTATGTGTGTTTGCGCGTGCTCTACAGGCCAAACGCCTGCTTCGAGTGGGATGAAATTTTCAGGGTGTCTACTTTTGTTCTCAACTTAGACCCCCTGCGTTTTTCAAGAAAATCCTCCACACCCTTCACTTTCAAAGCAGAAAAAAAAGCAAAATTCGACAATTGGGCATGTTTGGAAAAGTACGGAAATTTATTTAAAAGTGCGTATTTTTTTCAAATGTTCCCAATTTCGATTTGCCTTTAGAAACCATCGAAACCAAATCGAAACATCACACCAGATTTTTTCCAATAAAAACCAACCCAATAAAACCCAATAAAAACCCTTGGGCATGAGTTACATCTATGTATTAACATGCACAATGCTCAATGATCTCAAAATGAGCATATTTCCGTTACCCGACAGCTCGGACAGGAACAAAGAAAGGTCAGAATCGTTTACATTTCAAGTGATCAGAATTTTTGAGAAAGCATTGGTCCGGCTTGCTGCTCCATGATTTGCATAGGCTTCTCGCCTTAATCTTTTTTTGCGCTATATACAAACCGCTACGCTCATCTTCAACGCAACACAAATTGCGTTCGCCCTAGTATAAATGCAGATTTGTAATTGATGAGCGTAGCGAGCGAAGCGAGCGAAGCGAAATCATCAATTTCACTACTGCTAAAAAAAACACTTGGTGTGTGTTTGTTTGTATGTGTGTTTGCGCGCGCTCTACAGGCCAAACGCCTGCTTCGAGTGGGATGAAATTTTCAGGGTGTCTACTTTTGTTCTCAACTTAGACCCCCTGCGTTTTTCAAGAAAATCCTCTATACCCTTCACTTTCAAAGCAGAAAAAATGAGCAATATTCGACAATTGGGCAAGTTTGGAAAAGTACGGATATTTTTTTATTAAAAGTGCATATTTTTTTCAAATGTTCCCAATTTCGATTTGCCTTTAGAAACCATCGAAACCAAATCGAAACATCACACCAGATATTTCCCAATAAAAACAATTTCGATGAATAACATATCAAACTTTATGTCAGTGACCGGAACGACTATTCAAGGGTCATTAAACAAAAGTGTGCGAGTTACTAAGCAGGCAATGCTTCAAATAAAGATAGCAACTTTAAGTATTCATACGGTGTTCCTCGTGGTCAAGGATTTATCCAGAGATGTTATTTTGGGATTGGATTGGATATACGATAATAACGTTTCTATAAATTTCACGAGATTGTCTGTCACAATTTTTTCCAACCAGGAACACGAAACGGGTATCAGTTTTTCGGGTGCTGGTTCATTTTCGCAGGTGGAATGTTTTACGATCGTTCATGATCGCATGAACTAGCAATGAACTAGCATTGAATCGAACCCAGACAAAAAAGCCATTTATTAAAGTGGATGAATCTCTACATCCTACGACAGACGAAATTAAAAATAAAATTGCGGAAAATAACGTATTGACGTCGGACCAGACATTCCGAGTACCTAGTAGACATGCTTACTAAACACAAGCAAAGGTTTTCTACTAAGCCAGGGAGAGCAATAGGTCATTTTTGTAAAATCGACGTGATAGGGGAGCAATATTTCCCTATTGCTCTCCCTGGCTTAGTAGAAAACCTTTGCTTGTGTTTAGTAAGCATGTCTACTAGGTACTCGGAATGTCTGGTCCGACGTCAATACGTTATTTTCCGCAATTTTATTTTTAATTTCGTCTGTCGTAGGATGTAGAGATTCATCCACTTTAATAAATGGCTTTTTTGTCTGGGTTCGATTCAATGCTAGTTCATTGCTAGTTCATGCGATCATGAACGATCGTAAAACATTCCACCTGCGAAAATGAACCAGCACCCGAAAAACTGATACCCGTTTCGTGTTCCTGGTTGGAAAAAATTGTGACAGACAATCTCGTGAAATTTATAGAAACGTTATTATCGTATATCCAATCCAATCCCAAAATAACATCTCTGGATAAATCCTTGACCACGAGGAACACCGTATGAATACTTAAAGTTGCTATCTTTATTTGAAGCATTGCCTGCTTAGTAACTCGCACACTTTTGTTTAATGACCCTTGAATAGTCGTTCCGGTCACTGACATAAAGTTTGATATGTTATTCATCGAAATTGTTTTTATTGGGAAATATCTGGTGTGATGTTTCGATTTGGTTTCGATGGTTTCTAAAGGCAAATCGAAATTGGGAACATTTGAAAAAAATATGCACTTTTAATAAAAAAATATCCGTACTTTTCCAAACTTGCCCAATTGTCGAATATTGCTCATTTTTTCTGCTTTGAAAGTGAAGGGTATAGAGGATTTTCTTGAAAAACGCAGGGGGTCTAAGTTGAGAACAAAAGTAGACACCCTGAAAATTTCATCCCACTCGAAGCAGGCGTTTGGCCTGTAGAGCGCGCGCAAACACACATACAAACAAACACACACCAAGTGTTTTTTTTAGCAGTAGTGAAATTGATGATTTCGCTTCGCTCGCTTCGCTCGCTACGCTCATCAATTACAAATCTGCATTTATACTAGGGCGAACGCAATTTGTGTTGCGTTGAAGATGAGCGTAGCGGTTTGTATATAGCGCAAAAAAAGATTAAGGCGAGAAGCCTATGCAAATCATGGAGCAGCAAGCCGGACCAATGCTTTCTCAAAAATTCTGATCACTTGAAATGTAAACGATTCTGACCTTTCTTTGTTCCTGTCCGAGCTGTCGGGTAACGGAAATATGCTCATTTTGAGATCATTGAGCATTGTGCATGTTAATACATAGATGTAACTCATGCCCAAGGGTTTTTATTGGGTTTTATTGGGTTGGTTTTTATTGGAAAAAATCTGGTGTGATGTTTCGATTTGGTTTCGATGGTTTCTAAAGGCAAATCGAAATTGGGAACATTTGAAAAAAATACGCACTTTTAAATAAATTTCCGTACTTTTCCAAACATGCCCAATTGTCGAATTTTGCTTTTTTTTCTGCTTTGAAAGTGAAGGGTGTGGAGGATTTTCTTGAAAAACGCAGGGGGTCTAAGTTGAGAACAAAAGTAGACACCCTGAAAATTTCATCCCACTCGAAGCAGGCGTTTGGCCTGTAGAGCACGCGCAAACACACATACAAACACACACCAAGTGTTTTTTTTAGCAGTAGTGAAATTGATGATTTCGCTTCGCTCGCTACGCTCATCAATTACAGTCTAAAAAGTTGGTCACAGAGTAAAAAGCCCTTTCAGTTAAGAATTTTTTAACGATCCTTTTAAATATGCTAGGGCGAACGCAATTTGTGTTGCGTTGAAGATGAGCGTAGCGGTTTGTGTATAGCGCAGAAAAAGGTTGCGACAAAAAGCATATGAAAATCATGGAGCAGCAAGCCGGACCATTGCTTTCTCAAAATTTCTAATCACTTGAAAATGTAAACGATTCTGACCTTTCTTTGTTTCTGTCCGAGCTGTCGGGTAGCGGAAATATGCTCATTTTGAGAACATTGAGCATTGTGCATGTTAATACATAGATGTAACTCATGCCCAATGGTTCTTATTGGGAAAAATCTGGTGTGATGTTTCGATTTGGTTTCGATGGTTTCTAAAGGCAAATCGAAATTGGGAACATTTGAAAAAAATACGCACTTTTAAATAAATTTCAGTACTTTTCCAAACATGTTTCTAAAGGCAAATCGAAATTGGGAACATTTGAAAAAAATACGCACTTTTAAATAAATTTCAGTACTTTTCCAAACATGCCCAATTGTCGAATTTTGCTCTTTTTTCTGCTCTGAAAGTGAAGGGTGTGGAGAATTCTCTTAAAAAACGCAGGGGGTCTAAGTTGAGAACAAAAGTAGACACCCTGAAAATTTCATCCCACTCGAAGCAGGCGTTTGGCCTGTAGAGCGCGCGCAAACACACATACAAACAAACAAACAAACAAACACACACCAAGTGTTTTTTTTAGCAGTAGTGAAATTGATGATTTCGCTTCGCTCGCTTCGCTCGCTACGCTCATCAATCATCATTTCTCTTTACAGGTGTTTCATTTAAAATTGACGTTATTTTGTTATACAATAAGATTCCCATGTGTAAGGATTGCTCTTTTCATATTTAGACATAATTTTCGTTTTTTTCAAAATATGTGCATTACGTGTGTTATGCTTGTGCATGGTGCATGTGTGTGTCATGGTTTACAATATTTATATAATCTACCATTAGACATATCGCACTATAAATGTATAAGCATGGCAAAGTAAGTATTTGGAATTTAATGAAGTAAGGCCTACATGAATCCTTAATGTACATCCCTGGAGTACAGGGATCTCTGCTGGATCATGCTAGAAGTCGTATTGCTTTTTTTTTGAAGAGTAAACAGCCGTTGGTATGTCGAGCCTGACCCCATAATAATATTCCATACAACAATCGTGAGTGTATGTATGAAAAGTAAACAATTTTGGCGGTTTGGAAGTAACAGATTTCCATAATTCTTTTAATTAAGAAACATCCTGATGCTCTTTTTTAATCTTATTTAAATTACGAAAGCTCGTAATTGGCTATTCATTTTATTATTATGTACACAAATTAGCCTCCCAAAAGTGTTGTCCATTCCGGGATTTGAACCCGGGTCCCCAACTTTCGCGGCTGGTGCTCTAACCGCTGAGCTAAATGGCCATTAAATTTGGGAGAAGTAATTTGCATACAGGGTGAGAATTGAATGTCCCCATGGGGGTATGGTCCAGAGTCTACGAATACTCATAGTGGCTCTGGTACCGCGTGATGCTATACTGCAACCACATTTTACATTCAACCTCGAGTAACTCCAATTTAACGTTGGATGCGTTGAATTCTCTTTTTTAATCTTATTTAAATTACGAAAGCTCGTAATTGGCTATTCATTTTATTATTATGTACACAAATTAGCCTCCCAAAAGTGTTGTCCATTCCGGGATTTGAACCCGGGTCCCCAACTTTCGCGGCTGGTGCTCTAACCGCTGAGCTAAATGGCCATTAAATTTGGGAGAAGTAATTTGCATACAGGGTGAGAATTGAATGTCCCCATGGGGGTATGGTCCAGAGTCTACGAATACTCATAGTGGCTCTGGTACCGCGTGATGCTATACTGCAACCACATTTTACATTCAACCTCGAGTAACTCCAATTTAACGTTGGATGCGTTGAATTCTCTTTTTTAATCTTATTTAAATTACGAAAGCTCGTAATTGGCTATTCATTTTATTATTATGTACACAAATTAGCCTCCCAAAAGTGTTGTCCATTCCGGGATTTGAACCCGGGTCCCCAACTTTCGCGGCTGGTGCTCTAACCGCTGAGCTAAATGGCCATTAAATTTGGGAGAAGTAATTTGCATACAGGGTGAGAATTGAATGTCCCCATGGGGGTATGGTCCAGAGTCTACGAATACTCATAGTGGCTCTGGTACCGCGTGATGCTATACTGCAACCACATTTTACATTCAACCTCGAGTAACTCCAATTTAACGTTGGATGCGTTGAATTCTCTTTTTTAATCTTATTTAAATTACGAAAGCTCGTAATTGGCTATTCATTTTATTATTATGTACACAAATTAGCCTCCCAAAAGTGTTGTCCATTCCGGGATTTGAACCCGGGTCCCCAACTTTCGCTATTTATCCTGATGCTATTTTTTTACCCGTTTGGTTTATGTGATCATCCCAATGCAGTTTGTTATCAATTTGGATACCGAGAAATGTTGTGCTATTTTGAGCCTGTATACTTTTTCCATTTAAATGTAGTAGGGGCCTATTTTGTAGGTGGAGTTTGTTATTTGGATGGAATTGTAGGATTACCGATTTTGAGTAATTTATTGCCAATGCATTGCTTTGAGTCCAGTTTAGAATGTCTTTTGTAGCTGATTTATTTTTCTGTACTACATCTATGCTGTTACTTTGGTCATTTACTAAGAGGCGAAATTACAATGTGTAGATAGCGATTGGTATTTGTTGTAGATAGTGTTATCTAGAGGATATGTGCTGGATAGTCATTTTTTGGGTATTACAATGTCTGGTTAGTGACTATCTAGTAGATAAGTATTCACTATCTACTAGATAAGCTATCCAACAGTCCAGGTTATGGATAGGAGCCTATCTATCAGATAGGATAGGAAGATGGCCGCTTTCATTCGTTGTTCATAGTGTTTGACAAAAGTTGGGCTAAATTTTAAACAAAATGTCTGATTTTGAGTTTGAAGATTCCGATTCGGACGACGAAATGTTAATGTTCGTCGCTGCCCAAGGCAGAGCAGCAAAAAATATCAGGCCAAGGCCTAATAACTTTGAGGTATGGACCGAAGACGAATTCTTCATGAGGTTCAGGCTTTCCAGGCCCACAGCTTTACAACTTTTGGTGGAAATAGAACAAGACTTGGAGTCACCGACTGACAGGAATGGTTAAACCTTAAGACCTTTTTGATCCTATGACATTATTGCATTGGCGAACATATTAGAAATTTAATGACATATTATTTTTATCCACTAGGAACTCATCAGTGTCACCGATCAACCAGCTTTTGTTGACGTTGCGTTTTTACGCCACGGGCTGCATGCTGATCACTGCTGGGGGCTTCGCGGGCATCCACAAGAGCACTGCAGGTGTCATCGTGAAGCGTGTCACAATGGCCATCGCAGGACACTGCAGAACGTACAGCTCTGGACTTTGTAAGTGAGCTAGTCGAATATCCGCTAGCTGTCCTCAGAAAGGTTTGGCTGAAATCAGCGTAGGGGCATGTGTCCAACTGCCCGGCATACAAACTGCCCGGCAAAAAAACTGCCCGGCGAACAAACTGCCCGGCGAACAAACTGCCCGGCGAACAAACTGCCCGGCAGACTAACTGCTTGGCAAAAACACTGCCCGGCAAACAAACTGCCCGGCGAACAAACTGCCCGGCAAACAAACTGCCCGGCAAGTTGCAATATATTTCACGGGACTGTACCTAGTCATCGGAGGGAGGAGCAAGCATCGCGTTAGTATTCGGACAGAAAACATTGACTCAGGATCAAAAACAGGCCCAGCGCTCGACACTCTACCCAAATGAACTGCATTGATCGCCTCATTCCCCATAATGTTAAAGGACTTGTGCGTCGGGCGTCGGTAGCGGGCGTCGATGTACTGACCGTGACGGCCCGCCAAAAGCGTCGGTCCTCGGACTCCGTTGAGTTCACTTGCATTGGGGGGGAGAGGGGACCTGGAGATGGAGAATCCGCTTCATTCGTTTTCCTCTTTCTTTTGTTTGAGTTTGAGTTCCTCCTGCTCCACCAAAACAATTTTCATACGCAGTTCCTGCTGCAAAATCAGGACATTGAGGGCATGCAGCTCCTCGTCCCGCCGCTCGGAGTTTGCGTTTCAAGCAACAGTTGCTGCAAGTTGCACCTGGCGAGCTCGGTCTTCACCTCAGCCAGGGTGACGAACTTGTTTGTAGTGCTCGACTGTGCCGGCGTCTTCTTCGGCCGCATCACTGGCCGCCGTCTGCTACGTAGTTTACCTGGAAATTAATACAACATTGTTTGATACAAAAAACTGCAAGAATTGCAGCTATTGGACATAAACTTTGGCAAAAACTGCCTATCTGTGGGATGATTGGTGGCAGGCGCGTAGGAATGCTTTTCAAGTTGGAGGGAGGAAGGGGGGGGGGCAAGCTGCAAGACAGACAGTGGTGAAACCCGGACTGGGGGGGGGGGGGGGGCTATGTTTTTTAAAGCAAATCTTAGGGTTTGAGATAAAATTGCAGCCTGGGAACATAGGGGTAAGAAATATACTTTCACGGTAGAAACTACAAAGTCCGGTTAGCGATAGACTTTGTTGCTGTTAACGTTACCGGGAGGAAAGTCAGTTATAAGCGTATTACAATGTCCAGGTAGTGGCTATCTGGCCGGATAGAATGAGCTAACGGGAGGATTTCTTAACCGGTGCTCTGGGCACCGGTTACAGGCTTATCTGCCAGGTTAAAAATAAAACATGCTCAGTTTCTGCCTTGATTAGGCATGGTTTAGAGGTTATGTAAAATGGGTGACTTGGTTTTGTCTGATGAAAAAAAAATTATAATTAAAAATTATTACCAAGGAGGATTTTCTTAAGAACATTATGATTTTCTTAATCTGTATGTTTGTTATTATTTTTAATGATGACGAATGTAAACAAAGTCTGCATGCCACTGTGAACTGACACAAACTCGTTTAGGCCGGGCACTGGAGCGCAGCGCGTGTCTACGGAGGCGCAAGACGACGCCTTGACGACGCTGGCCGCCAACAACCCTTTCAACCACTCGACGTGGCTGACGGCGACCAGCAACTTCCCTGGCTGCACCAGGACGGCGAGAAGGAGGCTTCGCGAAGTCGGCCTGATCGCCCGACGAGCAGCCATCAAGGAAGTCCTGACCGACGACCACCGCGTGGACCGGATGGCGTTCGCGGCGCCCACTCGACCACGACTGGGGACGCGTCGTCTTTTCCGATGAGAAGGTGTTTTCATCGGCGAACTAGGGGCCACAGATTGTGTATCGGCCCAACAACTCGCGCTTCGACCCTGACTACGTCTTCCAGCGCCAGCAGAGCGGTCGCTTCTCAGTGAGCACCTGGGGCTGGATTTCGGCGGCGGGGGGTGGAGTGCTGTGGCGGGTGGACGGCAACCTCACCGGGCTCCAGTATCGGGACATCCTGCGGGATGCGGGATGTGTCCTCTGTTCGGGTTTTATACCCAGACGGACCATTTGAATTCCAGCAGGTAAGAATCAGCTCAATATCCAACCCATGAACGCATAATTATAAACATAACATCAAAAAATAAATAACATGGCATTGCTCATTTCCAGGATAACAGCCCGATACATTATGCCCACGTGGTGCAGGACTGGCTGGCCAACCAAGCCGACATCGAGCCTTTGGCTTGGGTTCCTCGGGGTTGTGATCTCAATCCCATCGTGAACGTGTGGGCGGAGGTCGTCCGCACAATGAAAGATCGTTGGGTGCAGCCAGCCAACAGGGACCAGCTGTGGGACGCCGTGGAGGCCGCGTGGCTGGACGTCACCGAGGGGCCTCTTTTCGTGCAGACACTCGTCGAGTCCATGCCGCGCCGAATGGCCAAAGTGCTCGAGTACGAGGGAGGCTGGACGGGCTACTAAACCAATTAGCTCGCTTTTCTTTTCTTTGCCAATCAGAATCTAAATGGCAAAGCAATCCAGCTTGTGTTCTAATTGATTTCCCTCTCCGTCATTCCTGACAAGATTTCTGTTCGATCCCAATTAATCCATGAATCATACGTTGATGAATACGAGCTATGTTTATTTTGACAGGAATTAGAGATTGCAAAATTAAGCCGCCTATAAACTCATAGCACATAGCACATTTCTTATTTACGGCAGTTATTCATAAGTTTATACGAAAATACTCATTCTTGGAATGATTTAATCTCATACTAATACGTCAACATCAATGGTAGTTGTAAATACTTAGTAAATTATTGATAAAACATATTTTATATGACAATTTCTGATATTCGAAAACCTAAAACCTTTTAGATGTTCATATAGATCGATGTAATTTCTGGTTTTAAACTATCGGCATCAGATCCGACCCGCCTTCACGACTCGGCCACCAGAAAGGTAGGGTATCGGTACCAACAATGATTAACTTGATTCCGAGATAACAGGCAATTAGCAGAAATTAAATTATAACACGCAGTGAAAACCGAATTTTCATTAAATTTCATAAAATTACTAACACCGAAATGCTCCTCGGGAAAAAACAATCGTACACGTGTTTAATTTTTTCTTCCAACTATAAAAAGACGTGTTGTAGATGAGATGAGAGGCTTGAAATCGCATAAACACAAATAGCAAAGGGGACGAATTCACGAGCGTCGCATGACAGGTACTGGTGATAAAACTGGTTTGTCAAACAAGATTAGACACCCAAAGCGCATGTCATCAAAAGCCTCCATGTGCTCAGCCACGTGGTCGGTACCTGGCATGGGAACGTTCCAACTGCCCGGCAAACAATTACTGCCCGGCGAACAAACTGCCCGGCAAAAAAACTGCCCGACAGACAAACTGCCCGGCGAACAAACTGCCCGGCGAATAAACTGCCCGGCAAACAAACTGCCCGGCAATATAACTGCCCGGCAAACAAACTGCCCGGCAATATAACTGCCCGGCGAACAAACTGCCCGGCAAACAAACTGCCCGGCAAACAAACTGCCCGGCAAACAAACTGCCCGGCAAGTAGCAATATATTTCACGCGGCTGTACCTAGACATCGGAAGGAGGAGCGAGCATCGCGCTAGTATTCGGACAAAAAACATTGACTCTAGATCTGAAACAGTCCCAGCGCTCGACACTCTACCCAAATGAACTGCATTGATCGCCTCATCCCCATAAAGTTAAAGGACTTGTGCGTCGGGCGTCGGTAGCGGGCGTCGATGTACTGACGATGATGATGATGATGATGATGATGATGATGATGATGATGATGATGATGATGATGATGATGATGATGATGATGATGATGATGATGATGATGATGATGATGATGATGATGATGATGATGATGATGATGATGATGATGATGATGATGATGATGATGATGATGATGATGATGATGATGATGATGATGATGATGATGATGATGATGATGATGATGATGATGATGATGATGATGATGATGATGATGATGATGATGATGATGATGATGATGATGATGATGATGATGATGATGATGATGATGATGATGATGATGATGATGATGATGATGATGATGATGATGATGATGATGATGATGATGATGATGATGATGATGATGATGATGATGATGATGATGATGATGATGATGATGATGATGATGATGATGATGATGATGATGATGATGATGATGATGATGATGATGATGATGATGATGATGATGATGATGATGATGATGATGATGATGATGATGATGATGATGATGATGATGATGATGATGATGATGATGATGATGATGATGATGATGATGATGATGATGATGATGATGATGATGATGATGATGATGATGATGATGATGATGATGATGATGATGATGATGATGATGATGATGATGATGATGATGATGATGATGATGATGATGATGATGATGATGATGATGATGATGATGATGATGATGATGATGATGATGATGATGATGATGATGATGATGATGATGATGATGATGATGATGATGATGATGATGATGATGATGATGATGATGATGATGATGATGATGATGATGATGATGATGATGATGATGATGATGATGATGATGATGATGATGATGATGATGATGATGATGATGATGATGATGATGATGATGATGATGATGATGATGATGATGATGATGATGATGATGATGATGATGATGATGATGATGATGATGATGATGATGATGATGATGATGATGATGATGATGATGATGATGATGATGATGATGATGATGATGATGATGATGATGATGATGATGATGATGATGATGATGATGATGATGATGATGATGATGATGATGATGATGATGATGATGATGATGATGATGATGATGATGATGATGATGATGATGATGATGATGATGATGATGATGATGATGATGATGATGATGATGATGATGATGATGATGATGATGATGATGATGATGATGATGATGATGATGATGATGATGATGATGATGATGATGATGATGATGATGATGATGATGATGATGATGATGATGATGATGATGATGATGATGATGATGATGATGATGATGATGATGATGATGATGATGATGATGATGATGATGATGATGATGATGATGATGATGATGATGATGATGATGATGATGATGATGATGATGATGATGATGATGATGATGATGATGATGATGATGATGATGATGATGATGATGATGATGATGATGATGATGATGATGATGATGATGATGATGATGATGATGATGATGATGATGATGATGATGATGATGATGATGATGATGATGATGATGATGATGATGATGATGATGATGATGATGATGATGATGATGATGATGATGATGATGATGATGATGATGATGATGATGATGATGATGATGATGATGATGATGATGATGATGATGATGATGATGATGATGATGATGATGATGATGATGATGATGATGATGATGATGATGATGATGATGATGATGATGATGATGATGATGATGATGATGATGATGATGATGATGATGATGATGATGATGATGATGATGATGATGATGATGATGATGATGATGATGATGATGATGATGATGATGATGATGATGATGATGATGATGATGATGATGATGATGATGATGATGATGATGATGATGATGATGATGATGATGATGATGATGATGATGATGATGATGATGATGATGATGATGATGATGATGATGATGATGATGATGATGATAAAAAATTTTTTTCTTTTAATCTTATTTAAATTACGAAAGCTCGTAATTGGCTATTCATTTTATTATTATGTACACAAATTAGCCTCCCAAAAGTGTTGTCCCTTCCGGGATTTGAAACCGGGTCCCCAACTTTCGCGGCTGGTGCTCTAACCGCTGAGCTAAATGGCCATTAAATTTGGGAGAAGTAATTTGCATACAGGGTGAGAATTGAATGTCCCCAGGGGGGTATGGTCCAGAGTCTACGAATACTCACAGTGGCTCTGGTACCGCGTGATGCTATACTGCAACCACATTTTACATTCAACCTCGAGTAACTCCAAATTAACGTTGGATGCGTTGAATTCTCTTTTAATCTTATTTAAATTACGAAAGCTCGTAATTGGCTATTCATTTTATTATTATGTAAAAAATAATATTAATAATATTAATATTATATAAATAATAATATTATGTAAAAAAAATAATTTTTTTATTTATTTTTTTTTAATTTTTTTTTGAAATACAATTCATAAGCGGCACCCCACAAAGCTCGAAGAGCTTGTCCGTAGGGCACCCGTACAAACAAAATATAAATTCTTCATATAGTCTATGGACACGCGTCTGGCAGAATTTAGCAAATAGGCAGAATTTAGCATATAATTATAATTATGTATATAATATCATGTATTTACAATGTAAAATTACAAATATCTTTTTGTTAATAGCAATAATATAACAAAACTAGTAATAATACAAATATGCAAATAATGCAAATAAAACGAAATGAGATTCTCAGCGCACAATTCAAACCATATTATTCTATTATTCTATTAGGGTATTGTTTTTAATCCAATTTTTAAGTTCCGTCTTTAAAGTGCAGAATGAGGTTATACTTTTTAAACTAGGTGGCAAACTGTTTAGATAATGAGGTGTCAAATATTTCCTTTGCTGATATCCATATGAATTCACAATATCAGTTGGCATTATTATCCTATCGCAATTTCTAGTTGAATGCTTTGCACTGTTTTGAATTTTGTGGTCATTTTTGAAATAATTTGCCAAAAGATATAAAAGAAAATGTAGTTGTTGTATATTAAAGAACAAGACTTCTTCCTTCTCCAAGGATTTTACATTTTGCATTGGTATTATTAAATTGAAACATTTTTCTAAAATTTTGTTTAATTGCTGTAGATATGTTGAAGAAGTACGGCCCCAAGAAAGCAGGCCATATCGGATGTGCGATTCTACGATAGCAAAATAGACGGTTTTGATTGTGCTGAAATTAACATAGTTTTTTAAAATACTTATGCTATACACTGATGAACGCAGTTTACCGCACAGGCCGTCTATATGTTTGTCCCATTTAAATTGACTGTCAATTTGGGGTCCAAGATAGGTATGAGAGATCGTATTTTCTAATTTAAGTGTGCAGTTACATTTATAACAAGAAGCAGAAGGCCGGGTAGTGGAGTTTAGATGGAGGCAAGCGAAGTCATGGAAAATTATATTGGCTATACGTTTTTGAAACTTGAAAGGCGATTGAATTGTAATTACCTTGGTTTTTTTTACAGTTAATTGAAAGACCATTGTCATGTGACCATTTTAATAAACTATTGAAGTCATTTTGTATCATTTCGTTTGCCACATCAAAATTTTTATGAATGGCTAGAAGTGCTGTGTCATCAGCATAAAGAAATATATCACTGTTTACAATTTTGGAAAGCATTTCGTTTACAAAATAAGCATTTTCGTTTACAATAATAATAATAATAATAATAATAATAATAATAATAATAATAATAATAATAATAATAATAATAATAATAATAATAATAATAATAATAATAATAATAATAATAATAATAATAATAATAATAATAATAATAATAATAATAATAATAATAATAATAATAATAATAATAATAATAATAATAATAATAATAATAATATGATGATGATGATGGTGATGGTGATGGTGGAGTTGATGGTGATGTTGATGGTGATGTTGATGGTGATGGTGATGGTGATGGTGATGGTGATGGTGATGGTAATGGTGATGGTGATGGTGATGGTGATGGTGATGGTGATGGTGATGGTGATGGTGATGGTGATGGTGATGGTGATGGTGATGTTGATGGTGATGTTGATGTTGATGTTGATGGTGATGGTGATGGTGATGGTGATGGTGATGATGACGATAGATAATAAATGATGGCGATAGATAATAAATGATGACGATAGATAATAAATAATGACGATAGATAATAAATGATGACGATAGATAATAAATGATGACGATAGATAATAAATGATGATAGATAATAAATGATGATAGATAATAAATGATGATAGATAATAAATGATTATAGATAATAAATGATGATAGATAATAAATGATGATAGATAATAAATGATGATAGATAATAAATGATGATAAATAATTAATGATGATAGATAATAAATGATGATAGATAATAAATGATGATAGATAATAAATGATGATAGATAATAAATGATGATAGAAAATAAATGATGATAGATAATAAATGATGATAGATAATAAATGATGATAGATAATTAATGATGATAGATAATAAATGATGATAGATAATCAATGATGATAGATAATAAATGATGATAGATAAATGATGATAAATGATGATAGATAATAAATGATGATAAATGATGAAAAATAATAAAAATAATAATAATAATGTATTCCTCACAATTGATCATACAATGGTATTAGACATGTCAGTTATCACTTAACAAGCTAAAAATTCATAAGTGTGCGAATAACCTCTGAGTGCGTTGCGCGCACTAGTCAGGTGTGTGAATAACCTTTCGGCGAGAAGCGCGCACACTTTTAAGTGTGCGAATAGGCCCTACGTGAATTAGTCGCACACCTGCCTCCAAGTCTAGGTGTGCGAATAGGCTTTCAGCGAGATGCGCACACTCCCCAGGTGTGCGTATAGACTTCACGCGGGTACGGCGCACACTTAAGTGTGCGAATAGGCTTTCCGCGAATACGGCGCACACCTAGGTGTGCGAATAGGCTTTACGCGAATACGGCGCACACTTAGGTGTGGGAATAGGCTTTACGCGAATACGGCGCACACTTAGGTGTGCGTATAGGCCCGGCCTTATTTTTATATATCCCACACTTTTAGAGCTATGTTATTATTATTATACTTAAAATATAAATATAAATGAATCTTCTAATACTTTATGTTTGCCCTATGGAAGTTATTCTACCGGATAGCCCATATAGTATGACATTAGGCATAGTATAATTATGTCATTATTATATAAGTCAAAAATATGAAAACTCAGTTTGATTACTACGCTCAACGGGCGTTTGTTAACCAGAAGGGCATAATAATGTTTTAGGGAATAATTACGCCCTGTGTGTGTAAATTATAGAACATATTTTTATGTCCTATGGGCATATTTATACCCCAATGGCATATTTGTGTCATATGAACGAGTTTATGCCCTATATGGATATACTTATGTCCAATTGGCATATAACTACGTCCTATGCGCATATATTTATGCCATTCGGGCTTATTTATGCACTATGGGCATACATCTATGTTTTATGGGCATGTATCTATGACCTATGGATATATATATATATATATATATATATATATATATATATATATATATATATATATATATATATATATATATATATATATATATATATATATATATATATATATATATATATATATATATATATATATATATATATATATATATATATATATATATATATATATATATATATATATATATATATATATATATATATATATATATATATATATATATATATATATATATATATATATATATATATATATATATATATATATATATATATATATATATATATATATATATATATATATATATATATATATATATATAATAAAACAAGTTTTAAATATCACGACGTTTTTTTTATTATAAATGTGCCAAGAACAAAACAGCTAGCTATATATATATATATATATATATATATATATATATATATATATATATATATATATATATATATATAGCTAGCTGTTTTGTTCTTGGCACATTTATAATAAAAAAAACGTCGTGATATTTAAAACTTGTTTTTGTTTTAGAGTATATATATATATGCCATATGGGCACATATCTATGCCCCGTGGGCATGAATCTATTCTCTTTAGGTACATATTTATGCCCTGTGGGCATATTTCTATGCCCCATGGACAAATATCTATGCCTTTTGGGAATATATCTATGGGCATATATCTTTGCCCCAAGGACATATATCTATGCCATATGGGTATATATCTATGCCCTACGGGCAAATATCTATGCCCTATGGGCACCAAGCAAGGGAGCGGAGCTCCCGAGCTTGTTAGAAGTTGACTTTACTAACTCCTTGTGCACTGTTGTCCTTGTTGTCTTCATGAGATTGTCTGACAACAAAATTTGATTTTGGAGGTCCATTATTTTTTAATGTTTTATAACTTTCCTTAAAATCAACCTATATACTGCCTGATATGCTTGTGCCAAATTCTACTGTTTGATGCTTACCTATAAAAATGAGATGCCTATTGTGCAAACATGATATTAATATTCCCTCCGTAATCCATGTGTTACGTTTAGTTAGTTTTTTGAAATATTGTAAAGTTTTATAAATAGTAATTTTGCTCGATAAGATTCCCAACTTCTCCTTCTTTCAATGCTTCTTCCTTTAGTACAATTTTGAAGCGTTCCAATTTATTTTGTTTGAAAACCCTTCTTGTGGTTGTCCCACTAATTTCTTTCGTTTCTCCCGGAGAGTGGATTTCAAAAATTATGGCGAGGTGGTCCGAAAGACCTAGCTCCATTACATTTGCTTTGTAATCCACTGGTTGGTGATATGTGAACACATCACCTTGTTACCGATTTAAGTCTGTTGAACTTCTGCGACCTCTGAAGCTGTGTTGCGCAGGCGCGAAGATCAGGGACAAACAGTGGTCAGCGCACACTGTCGCAGGACTTAAGGATGCCCCCCCCCCCCCCCCCGGCTATTATTTGATATATTTTAAATTTATCTCATGCATTAATTTCTCTGTGAAGTAATTTCACCCAGTTCGGCGGCCTTGCTGGGGTAGCGGAAACTGTGACGTATTGATAAGTAAATTTCAATTCTTTTTATAGCTAGCTGTTTTGTTCTTGGCACATTTATAATAAAAAAAACGTCGTGATATTTAAAACTTGTTTTTGTTTTAGAGTTAGATTGCAGCCGTTTTCCCTTTTAATAACGTGGGTCCTAACGTCCTTAAACAATAAGCCCTTTTGACGTGGCAATAACTTAAATATTAAATTTTGGTAAAGTTCCGCAAAAGTACATTGCCTGACTCCTGAAAGGATACTGCACAATTGAATAAAACACAGGGTGTTGAAAACCCGAAAAACCCCGAAAAGTAATACCGGTTCCGGTTCGGGTTTTCAAAACTGGAATACAGGTTCGGGTTCGGGTTTTCAAATTTTCCGGATTCCGGTTCGGGTTCGGGCTCGAGTTCAACATAGAATTACGGTTTTTTTTCGGGTTACGGGTGCGGGTGCGGGTTCGATGCCCTGGTTGAAATCGGACGAAAATTTTAATTTGTCTAATTAACGCTATTGCGGGAGTAAGCAAATATTCCATCCTTGTTCCATGGGTTTGCACTACGGTTTTAAAGTCAGCGATTTGTGGAAAAAAAGGGTTTCCCACATATGATGCATATTTTTTGTTTTCGCCGCGTTTACATGTTTCTATTTTTTCACAACTTCCACACACTAGCCAGCTGGGAAGACGTTCGTTTAGTGCATGGTTTCGCCCCGGGATTGGCGCTTACCCGGTGACCGGTTGTGTTGTTTTCGTAATTAGGCAAGAATTTCTCTGCAATGCATTTCAGTGCATTTTCTGTAGAGTATACAAAGTTTTTACAGCAATTGGGTCAAGTTATGTTAATTGGTGGACACGGACAGATAAATGTCTTTTGACATGTCGATTTTTAAACTTTTTTCTGGATGCTGCCATTACAAAACGCATAATATGACCTCTATTCAATCATCAAGTCTTTCATATTTGTTTGTCATTTGAAGATGTCTATTTTCTCTTCTTATTTCATGGTAGATTTTTTTATTATACAACTCTATCGTGCATTATTCTTTGAACTGATGTTCAAAACATGCTGCAATGTCTTTTGGAATATACTTGCTCTGGCTGTCAACAAAGGTTTATAACATAAACATCTATCTAGCCTCGGCCTCCTTTCTAAAAAGAATTTTCTATTATCCAGCTCGATATTTATTAGAGCAACTGAAACGATTTAACTTCCAAATCAATCGATAGCACTATTTCAAGTTCCTATTTTCGCGAAAATCGCAACATGCACTAAACTTTGGGCTCATCATGTGAGCCGCCTTCGTACAGACCGCTCCAGACCAAATCCATGCTTAGGACATGCTGTGGACCAAAGATCTGTGGAACGCAAAGTGCTTTGTCACTTTTATTGCACACGCCTGTCGACTGAGTGATGGACAACAGGGCCGCGACGGGTTGGGGGACAAACTACACTACGCTCGGAATGCAGCTATTTGTATACAGATTACAGGGATGCTGTTGCGCCAGCAGTGCGGTTCCGAAACTAGCCCCGAAAGAACTGGATAGGCGGCGCCAGCAATTCTTCACACCAAATGCAAGTATGTGGCGATCTCTGTAGGCGACGGTGTACACCAAGACCGAGACTGTTGTCTCCTTTGCAGCAGGCGACGGACGAAAGGAGTTCTGAAATCGGATAAAATTTTCTATAGATCTTTTTGGCTAAAATATGATGTTTTAGTGACTGTTTCTAAATAGCAATGGACTAAATATTCAATCAAGATTAAACGCAAAATTAAACATTTCGTTCGTTTGCCCGCGGCTTTTTTTGAATAGTTCAAAAGGTTCCGAGTCCCGCAGAGTAAACACAGTGGTGATCACCGTTTTGATTGATGATGATACGATTATTGATACGATGATTTTGATGATGTAATTAATTAATTAATTAATTAATGCTTTATAAAATACGTATATGCGGCGACCGCCGCTTTTAATGATTGTATTGATATTTGATACTATACTTATTGTTAATTTTTAAAAATGGTTGATTTAAAATTTGTATTGTAAGTAACATGGTAACACTTTTTTTAAACTAATTTTGGTTCAAAATTATGGCACGCTTCAAAATTTGGTCAGGACGCAAAACTCTTCAAAATATTTCTACGAGGCTACCAATAAATTCCGTAAGTATCTGTGGATGATTATAATATCAGCTATTATCTAAGTTCGATAATATTATTATGTTTAAAATGTAGACAGCTTTGCTAAATTTCCATTTCACAATCATATTGTTCTACTGTATATTCTACCATAATAATAACTAGGGCGAACGCAATTTGTGTTGCGTTGAAGTTGAGCGTAGCGGTTTGTATATAGCTCAAAAAAAGATTAAGGCGAGAAGCCTATGCAAATCATGGAGCAGCAAGCCGGACCAATGCTTTCTCAATGATTCTGATCACTTGAAAATGTAAACGATTCTGACCTTTCTTTGTTTCTGTCCAAGCTGTCGGGTAGCGGAAATATGCTCATTTTGAGATCATTGAGCATTGTGCATGTTAATACATAGATGTAACTCATGCCCAAGGGTTTTTATTGGGTTTTATTGGGTTGGTTTTTATAGGGAAAAATCTGGTGTGATGTTTCGATTTGGTTTCGATGCTTTCTAAAGGCAATTCGAAATTGGGAACATTTGAAAAAAATACGCACTTTTAAATAAATTTCCGTACTTTTCCAAACTTGCCAAATTGTCGAATTTTGCTCTTTTTTCTGCTTTGAAAGTGAAGGGTGTGGAGGATTTCTTGAAAAACGCAGGGGGTCTAAGTTGAGAACAAAAGTAGACACCCTGAAAATTTCATCCCACTCGAAGCAGGCGTTTGGCCTGTAGAGCGCGCGCAAACACACATACAAAAAAAAAAAAAAAAAAACAAAGAAACACACACCAAGTGTTTTTTTTAGCAGTAGTGAAATTGATGATTTCGCTTCGCTCGCTACGCTCATCAATAATGTTATAACATTTCCACCTCTTCAGTAATCGAGCATTGTTTTCTTCGTTTACATGCCAGGCTTTGTTCAAAGATAACGATAGGACTTGGCAACAAAATTTGTGTTTCTCGAAGCCGGCTAGTGCGTTCACGGATTTCAACGTTTATAAAATCAAAGTCGCTAGCTGGAAACTCACATCAGTTTCAGAGTCATGCTCGAGTCAGATCAACCCGTGTGACAGCGTCTTTGGATGCCCAAAGTCTGGCGTCGACCCCCTTCCCCGAGACGGCACACTCCGATCTTGACTTCCTGCACCAGATCGGCAGCAACAGGTTCCCGGCACTCGACAAGGGTCAATGGTGGGGCATTCACGCAGCGACCAGGATGTCGTCCGATGAGTCACACTTCTCTCAACTCAAGTTGCTGGTGGCAACGCTCTGCGTTTGGTCAGCAGAGCGAGCGCAGACCCTCTGCTGTGCTGCGAGCAAGATGCTGCTGCGACGAAACACCGAGTCGGACGATTCGGCAGACGTGAATAGCCTGCCCCTGCCAGTGCCAGGCCAGCCCAGCCAGCCTAGGGGAGCCTTGGTAGACTGCCTGCCCCTGCCAGTACCAGGCCAGCCCAACCAGCCCAGGGGAACCTTGGTAGAATGCCTGCCTCGACCGTCGACCCAAGACTTGGACGAAAGGACCCTGCGAGAGACTCTGCGTGTGAACGATGTGCTCGTGTTCCGACCTCCCTACCCTCGGCTGCAGCCGAACTCGTCCAAGTTCGCAGAAGGGCTGCTCAACGGAGCCACGCATTTCGAGGCGGTCAAGAGGGCGTTCAGCACCTCTGTGAACGCCAGAGCAGAGGCCGGGGCCACCGTGCCCGCCAGCGATCAGTCGGCCCAGCCCCACGAGAGGTCGTCCGCCAGCAAGACGTTTCTCAAGTCTTGCTCGGGAGAAAGCAATGTCTTGAATCGGGCATCGTACACCAGAGAGACGATTAACAAAATGGCAAATGTGATTAAAAGGCTCCCGAGCATCGCGGATGTTAAAAAGGCTAAACGTAAACAGAAGCAACGGGCTGAACTGAAATCGGACGAAACATTCGAGAAGACATTTGAGAAAAACATCTATTTCGTGGGGAAAAAATGTTTGAATAGTGCCCTGAAGGATGACAGCGCTTCCGAGCTGATCGGCGTCGAGTCGAGCTTGCAGCAAGAGGTGGACAAACTGTCGCAGACCAAGACAACGCTCTCGACGGAAGTGAAGGAGCTCTCCGAGCAAATAGAGGCGTTGAGCCAGCGACAGACAGACATGAAGGACGAGATCGGCGTGCTCCACGACCAGTTCCATGCCATCTCCAGCGAGAACAGGGAAATGTTCAAGGTGAAGGAAGCCACTTTCAGCCTCGTGGAAGAACTTTGTCTGAGACGTGACGCGTTGGCCAAGGAAGAGGAGGCGCTGTGGCACAAACTGGAACGACTTAACAAGCGAATAGCCGAGAAATACAAAATGGTTAATCCTTACGGCGAATACAACGACGATTCATTCACAATGGAGACCATGCTTTGCGTAGAAAGTGGCTTCAGCGACGAGTCCAAGGCGCAGGCTGGCCAATTCCTGCACAAAAAGATCTGTCCTGCAATGCAGACTTCTGCAGTAGACTCTTCGGCGGCGTCGAATGATGACCCGGGCACCAACGGCGCGGAGCAGTATGCTTCCAGTAGCAGCAGGGCGCAGGTGAAGGCGATGATCATGGAGGAAAACAAGCACCGGTTCCGCCGCTGCGAGCTCCCTTTCGGCAAGACCACGGACGATAAACATACGAGGAAGGCGAACAACACTTAACAGAGTTAGGTATACGAGACGGAACAAGATACTACCATAATAATAACCATTGGGAATAGTGCCAGCTCGGGTCACAGCAGAATTGCAACAAAACTAGGAAATTTTGTCCATTGTAAAGTGTTTACCTCCTATTAAGGGTCTGCACTAATCCTACAGACAAGTAAGCTGAAAACTTCATAAATACCTACTAGATTTGGCTGTTCAAATTTCAAACCACTCCAATAAATTCTATCGCAAGCAAATATTTAATTAGGATTTGTGTTTGGATTTTATCGATTTTATTTTGTATTTTGTACCTACTTACGTACCTATACCAATCTACTGAAAGACGGAAATGCAGGCTTTATTAACTATCAGTGTGAATGTTCCATTTCGGACCTTATCGTATACCAGTATCACAGGATTTCCTGGAAAAAAGGAGTGGGGGAGATCTTCGGGGGCAGGGGTACGCGGGTTAAAAGTTAAAGTCAGAGTTAAATAGGGGGTGTTAACAATAAATTGAATTTCAATAAAATTGTTAGGTAATTGTACAATGGGTTGTTGTTCAAGTTAAAGTACAGCTATGGCACAGTATATGGCTATGTAGATAAATAGTAGCTTAGCGGGGTGCCTACATTCTGCGGCTCAATAAAGTGCGGCCCAACAAACTGCAGGTCAAACGAGTATAAACTGCGGCTCAGTTTTGTGCAGCCCAACAACCATCTTCATATTGTGCGGCTCAATATTCCTCGGCTCAAATTAGTTTCGAATTTGTTGGTATTACAAGGGTGATATACTGCAGCCCAACATTCTGCGACTTAAATTCCAGCAAAATAAAGTGCGGCTCAAAAAAGTGCGGCCCAGTTTCGCATCCTTTTCCCAAACCAAACGATACACAGTTCATATTCTGCGGCTCAATATTCCTCGGCTCAAAGCATGGACCACCCCTACCTGAGCATCCCCCACCATGCCGCTGTCTGGTCGGTATAACAGCTGCACATAGTTCACAGAATGGCCGTGCACGCGAGCGCTCACTGTATGTATAAAAAAAAATATATACATATATATATATATATATATATATATATATATATATATATATATATATATAATATAACTAGGGCGAACGCAATTTGTGTTGCGTTGAAGATGAGGTAGCGGTTTGCATATAGCGCATAAAAAGATTGAGACAAAAAAGCGTGTGAGAATCATGGAGCAGCAAGCCGGACCATTGCTTTCTCAAAATTTCTGATCACATGAAAATGTAAACGATTCTGACCTTTATTTGTTTCTGTCCGAGCTGTCGGGTAGCGGAAATATCCTAATTTTGAGATCATTGAGCATTGTGCATGTTAATACATAGATGTAACTCATCTACCCAAGGGTTTTTATTGGGTTTATTTGGGTTGGTTTTTATTGGGATAAATCTGGTGTGATGTTTCGATTAAGTTTCGATGGTTTCTAAAGGCAAATCGAAATTGGGAACATTTGAAAAAAATACGCACTTTTCAATAAATTTCCGTACTTTTCCAAACTTGCCCAATTGTCGAATTTTGCTCTTTTTTCTGCTTTGAAAGTGAAGGGTGTGGAGGATTTCCTTGAAAAACGCTGGGGGTCTAAGTTGAGAACACTCAACAGCTCGAACAGAAACAAAGAAAGGTCAGAATCGTTTACATTTTCAAGTGATCAGAATTTTAGAGAAAGCACTGGTCCGGCTTGCTGCTCCATGATTTGCATAGGCTTCTTGCCTCAATCTTTTTTTGCGCTATATACAAACCGCTACGCTCATCTTCAACGCAACACAAATTGCATTCGCCCTAGTAGATTTAAAAAATATATAAGATAATATATCTAGCCCGTGAGAGAAGATACCACTTAAACGACCGCCCCTTCCCGCCCTACCAACTTATAAAAAACTAATTTCAATGGCGGGAATTCAAATCACTTTAGGAGAGCTACAAACAAGAACTTCGATTTTAACTGCATCTCATAATTATTACAAAAAATTTAAGCAAATAAACACGTGGAAAATAAAAACACGTGATTTTGTAGTATTAGAATGTTTATTAATTTTTAAAAATCAGTTTTTGGGTTAATATCAGCTTGTCAGCTAATCGCCAAAAAAAAATTGGCAAAAGTTTGCATTTAAAAAATGGAAACAAGATATTAGTATGGTATCATAGATAAAATTATATATTGAAACCTAATAAGGTAGGTAAATTAAAGCAAAGACATTGAGTAGGAAAAGTATAGCGAAGAAACCGCAGCTGAAAATGAAAATGGATTTCATCGTACGGCGAAATCAAATAAGATCATTGACATAGCTTCCAGGCAATATGTACCCTAAAAACAAAAGTTTGCAATAATAACTTCAGGAACTAAGAATGAAAGATATGCACCAGTACCATCTTCAAGCAAAAGGAACATTGATAATATAACCGATAACATGGTCTAGTCATTATTTACAAGAGCAGCGAACGGAAAAAACATTGCGACATAAAGCACCTGTTAAATTTGGTAATGGAATTGGTTATTAATGATTTACCTATATAGAACATAAAACAAGGAACTTAAACAAATACTTACAGTAAGAACCATCTCTCTTAGGGAACAGTCTAGGGAAGGGGATCTCTCTTATAGGGAACAATATCAGATTTTCACAATTATTTACAAGAATCATTAACAAATAATAGATGCATTCAAGATGGCGGGACTAGACGAGTCAGGCGAGGAATCGCTCCTCAAAAAACTTAAATTGATAAGTGATTTTGGTGTCAATGAATTACGTAAAGAGTGTGAACGACTTGGATTAGCGAAGACAGGAAAAAAGGAAGAACTACTCGAGCGACTTCGGGTTGAAATAGTAGAAAAACATACGAAAGATGCTCAGGTGAGCAAAGATGGGCGTGACCACGACGACAGCATCCGTGACACCAACAACAGCAACGGTGAGCAAAACACGATATCGCAATATCAAGCTTTAATCGACGAAAAAGACAAGCTACTTTTAGAGAAAGAGAAACGAATAAGCAACCTAGAAGAAATAATCGTCTTTCTAAAAAAAGAAATGTCAACGCAACCCCAGAAGCACCGACAGGCGAACTCACCGTCACCTGGTGGCACAGTAGCAAACATCGTACAGCAGTTTGAATCACCGCCAAACCTACAACGTCAAGGTCGTATCAGCTACAGTACAGCCAAGTTGTACGATCTACCACAGAGTCACACCAAAGAGATTTTCCAAAGAATTACGCCAAAGATTATGTTACCAAAGACACCAAAGACACCAAAAAGACATCAGACACCAAAGAACACCAAAGAGACACCAAAGAGTACAACACCAAAGAAAATGACAGGAACGAGACACCAGTGAAGAGTACCGTGTATGAAGAAGGAATAGCGCCACAGATGACGTCACAGGACATTGACTCCAATGCAAACAAGGCTATTCGGGTGGTGGTAGTCACAGACAGTCATGGCAGGGGCCTAGAGCAAATATTAAAGGAAAAATTAGGACAGGAATACCAAGTAAATGTTTACTTTAAATCAGGTGTGAACTTGAAAGTCATAGTGAAAAGAGCATGCGAGGCAGCAAAGAAACTTGGAGGTAAGGACTGGCTGATTGTACTTGGAGGATCAAACGACTTGCGAACGCCGCTGACAGAATTAAAAGAAACAATCACCAAGCTAGTCCCCATCAGCAGAAAATGCAAACTTATTGTAATCAATGTAATCAGAAGGTTTCGCGACTTGCAGTATGATCAAAATGACCACATCAAGAAAATTAATCTTCTCATTCACAAAACAATTAACTTGGTACAGGACAAATGCTGTTCCAACATAAGAATAAATTTCCTTGATAAAAAGATCTTCAATCGACACCTCAGCGACGATGGACTGCATCTAAACGCCCAGGGGAAAAATACACTGTGTGACTCGATAGTACGTTTTCTTCCCATCACTCGTCTACACAAACCCGTGAGCGCATTAACCTGTTTAGAGAAATGGCTCAGTCAGGCAAACACCCGACCCCAAATCGATGCGACTCTACATAGTGATGACCCCGCGGCTACGAGCAGGAACACTTTTTTAGACAAGTGGGTAAAGATAATGGACAGGAATGCTGGAAACAAGAAGTGATCGTCCCTACACACTACCCATGCACAGAAAGAACAAAACGACAGGCTTCACAAGAAATATTAACTGGAAGTAAGAAAGAAGTGGAGAAGAGAGAAGAAAAAGGGACCGAGAGACAAAAGACTGTAAGCCTGCTGCACCTAAATATAAGGAGTTTATATTATAAAATTGACCAGCTAGAGATATTTTTTAATGATATCTATAGTAATAAACCAGATGTTTTATGCTTTTCTGAACATTGGCTGAAAGAGTCCCAAATTGACACTGCCATAAAAGAGGACTATTATCTAGGAACTTGTACAGTTAGGAAGAATCACAAAGGAGGAGGAGTATGCATATATGTTAAGAACAAAAAAGAATTAAAATTTAAAACGAGGGAAGATATAAATGACATGTCAAGTGAGAGACAAATGGAAGTGTGTGCATTAGAGCTGATCTCGCCAATCAATGTAATAATTATAACTATCTATAGACCCCCTGCCGCCTCCACAAATGAAAACTTCTTGAATAACTTAGATCAGTTAATTAGTTTTGCATGTAAGAAAGGCGAACGAGTAGTGATTTTAGGCGATATCAACTATAACATAAACGATACCAAACTGAAAAACTTGCTACAAGAGACCGTAGGAATACACAATTTTAAAGTTTTAAATTTTGAAAACACGAGAATATCTTCGAATATATTATCATCTGACACATGCACTTGCATTGACAATGTTTTAACCAATGACGATGACGTAAAATTTGACGGAAACATTGACGTGGGCTTGTCGGATCATCTGGGTCAACTAGTATCCATTCCCTATTCAGACAAGAGTAATCATAACAAAGTTAACCCCGGAACCCTTCAAGTCAAAAGGTCGTTCAGTAAAAAACAAATTGAATCATTTACCTTGGCAATTAGACAAACAAAATGGGATGAAATGTACGGTCTCGATGACATTAACGCGATGTATATCAAGTTCACTGATATATTTAATAATGTATTTAACAAATCGTTCCCACTCCGACATGTCAAAATTAAACAGCAACAACAGCTTATGAAAGACAAGTGATGGTATACTGACAATTTAAAGGCAATGGCCGAAGATCTCTGGGCACTAAAACAAATGGCACACAATGAAAAAAGCATAGAGAACGAAAATAGACATAAGAAAGCCAAGAGAATTTACATAAACGCTACTGCAAATGCAAAAAAACTATATAATGAAGGGAAGATAAGGAAGGCAGGCAACAAATCACAAGCAGCCTGGCAATTAATAGCAAGTAAAAAGACCAACAAAAAAAAAGGTCGCGTAAATATAGAGTTGAATCACAATGGCCATCTAATAACATCACATGAAGAGATAGCAAATCTGTTTAATGACCATTTTAGCAATATTGTGACAGACTTAATAAAAAATAAACATTCCGATGTCAATAATAGCACGACTGATTACATCCGCTCTATTCGATCTCTCACTAGGTCAAACGGGAATATATTTCTGGCCCCTCTTACTCGCAAAGAGTTATTCAAAATTTGTGAAAAAGCCCTCAGGAAGTTTTCAGCTGGATATGACGAAGTCCCGGCTAGCATCCTAAAACCGATAATAACATTCATAGCTGAGCCTATCATTTGCATGGTAAACAAGTCGTTTGAACAGGGGAAGTTTCCAGACTCTTTAAAAACCGCAATAATAATTCCGTGTCTCAAAAATGGAGATAAAAATGACTTGCACAACTACAGGCCAGTAGCCATACTCTCAGTCTTCTCTAAAAATTTTGAACTGGCAATGTGTAATAGACTGATAAGCTTTATAAATAAAAATAACATATTAAATGACTCGCAACATATGGCTTCATTAAAGGCCGCTCGACAATTACTGCTATTGGCGACTTCGTGAGCAAAGTACTGCACGCTCTTCACGATCAAGAGAGGGTCACTGGCATATTTTATGATTTTTCCAAGGCGTTCGACACAGTAAACCACGCAACACTATTACACAAACTACATCATATGGGGATATCTGGAGTAGCTAATACCTGGATTGCTTCCTTCATCAGAGATAGAAAACAAATTGTCAAAATTAGTTATGCAACTGGAAGTAGTAAATCCAAAGACGCACTCATCAATGTAGGAGTCCCGCAAGGAGCTACCCTTTCCCCGTTGCTATTTATACTCTTCACGAATGATATTTCTAATTGCATAAATAAAGGATCACTCACTCTATATGCTGACGACACCACGCACTTTGTAAATGGTAAAAAAGACTCCATAAATGATGCATGTAGAGAAGAAGTAAAAAGATTGGAATTATGGTGTAAAACAAATGATCTATTTATAAATGAAAAGAAGACTGTACTCATGCAATTCTCATCCAAAAGGACAATACAGGATTCAAGCCCACTGATTTTACTAGATGGTCACAGTATTCAGGAGCATCACACGATAAAATTCCTGGGTATGCTAGTGGATAATAAATTAGATTGGGAATGCCATATTGCAAAAATATGCCTCAAATTAGCTTCAGGATGCTATCTTCTCAAGAGACTAATGGAAGTGTGTAATGTGGAAACGGCAAAACTAGTTTATTTCGCTTATATACAATCCTATATAAGTTATGGAATAGTTCTCTGGGGCGACTCAATACATGTCAACAGACTATTTATATTGCAAAAACGAGCGTTGCGTATACTTGGCGGTGCAAGCAAAAACCCATGTGCCGAAGTTTTTTTTAAAGATTCATGCAAGCTTCTGTTCAGAAAATTTCAAATTTTAACAATTCACAGTCTGTACATTTATAGCTCCATAATGTATGTTTTAAATAATGACCTTTCAATAGCAAATAGTGATGTACACAGACATGACACGAGAGCGACTCTTGATATACATGAAAAAAAAAACAATCTCAAAATTACTGACAAATGTCCGCGCTATGCGGGGTCAAAACTGTACAACGCCTTGCCAGGCAGCATAAAGAAAGAACGTAACAATGTAACATTCAAAGGAAAACTAAAGCAGTATCTTTTACGAGAATGTTTTTACAGTACCAAAGAATTTTTATGTACAAAGAATATTAATTGACTGTCCAATATCATTGTATGATTATGTTCTGGATGAAATAAATTATTATTATTATTATTATTATTATTATTATTATTATTATTATTATTATTATTATTATTATTATTATTATTATTATTATAATAGTTTCAATGCTAGTGTCATGCCTGTAATCACCTGCAATATTTGGTAATGAAATTGGTTATCATTAATGTACGTACAGAGTGCATTAAACAATGGAACATAAACCAATACTTACGGTAGGAACCATCACTTTACATCACAAAAATTAGGAACATTAAACCGATAAAATATTTTTAAAATTATTTACAACAAGAAACGGCAATGAAAAAGAGATATTTGACTAAAAGCTCAAGAAATTTTTGGCAAGGTAATTGGTAACCAATAATTTACCTACGTAGAACAGGAACAGGCATATATAAACCAATATTTACAGTAGGAACCATTACTATACATCGCAGTTTCACATTTGACTAGATTCGCCTGGTATCCACTTCACCGAGGTCCTAAATGTTAAGAGCTGAAGTACCTATTACTTACGTTTGGGGGTGGAGGAGGCAACCATAGAAAAGGATAGGTCAGTTACATCGAAGTCAGTCAAGGGAATGGCAAAGGTTTCATCATCGAGTTCGATAGGAACAGATACGTTACCTTCAAAGGAGGAATCGGGATTGTAGGAAAGTTCTTCGGACGCTACAAGGTTGGAGGAGGTGGAGTACTGCGGCTCGGTGTTTTCGAGGTATGATGTCGGGTCGTCATCGGATTGCATCTCCTCCAAGTCGTCGTCAATCTCGCCCTCCGTAGATTCATCCGATGAATCTTTAAATAAGAAATTAAAAATACCATCTTGGAAGCAAGTACATTAGGTGAAAGAGAAATTTAAAAAGAAATTTAAAAAGTAATTACTGTTGACAGTGAACTGCACAGGCTGAACTCGGTCACCGCAAAGGAGCTCTTTCGCGGTGTCCTTTGCGATTTCCTTCTCTGCGTTGAAAACGTTGTCGGCCCAGTTTTCCTCCGTGACTTGAGAATGATGGACATGTTTTTAATAAAATAGTTAAATCGCTTTGCTAATTAAATGTTTTTGCAAATATTAGAGCCTCTAATGCCCGGTTTTACCAAGCTTTTAAACTCCTAGTTGGGATCTCAACTAGGAGTTACAACTGAATCCGCTGCTTTTAATTGGCTGATATCAGTCATAACTCCTAGTTGAGATCCTAACTATGAGTTAAGAAACTTGGTAAAACCAGGGCTAAGTACCTTGCCAAGTTCCTCTGCCCACAGCAGTTGGGTTCTCTCAGCTTTCTTCACCACCTCTGGATGCTCGGTCTTGTCGAGGATGGTTTTGTTGTAGAAAGTTTTCGAGTTCGACCATACCAGCTCGATCGCATTGTACTGGCAATGGTACGGTGGGAGACGTAGAACCTTGAAGCAACCGATATTCCAAGTTAGTGTAATTCTGTACTTTTCATCTCGGTAAAGCAATAATTTAAAGCATAGTACCTGGTGGCCGTGATTCTGCAGGATTGTGTCAATCTCGTAGATTTTCACGGACGAACGGAGCGACATGACTTTCAAAAGCATCTCCTTTCTCAGCATCGAGTCAGGTACCAGGAAGCCATTCCCCTCAAGCCAGGCCTGAAACATAATATTATGCTACATTATTGCAATTGCAAAGCAGAAATAAACCCTTCCAGCTCTAAGATATATTCTAACATTACCTTGAGCGCATCCTTTCTCCTGGAAGTTGTCGGCTGCTTGTCAAGTTTTCGGCTGTGGTATGAGGCATTGTCCATCACGATGATGAAAGGTCCAAGGTTCTTGATTTCCTCGAGGCCTGGCAGCAGCTACGTGTTCACCCACTTTGTGAAGTTATTAGCATCCATGTCTCCGTGGTAGTCCAGTTTCGGATCCTTGGTGGAAAAGAGAAGGCTACAACCAGGCACATAACCATACTTAGTCCCTACATGAAGGACAATGAACCTCTTCCCATCCCCTTGCAATCGACTAGGAATTGCTTCGGGGCTGGAGTCATTGGTCCACGTCTTCAAAGTGGAACCGTTCTGGAATTTCCAAGTTTCGTCTAAGAACACAGGAATAAGAGAAGCGGCTGAAGCAAGGTTGTCCGAATACTTCCTAAGGAACTCCAGCCGCTCTAATACTATATCTGGTTTGTTCATCAGTCCGGTGCGGTCGTCTGGCTTCTTCCAAGTGTACCCCATCTGTTTGAGCAAGGTGTGTAGACTGGTGCGGCTCCCGTAGAATTCTCCGCCCTCCTTCAAGTCAGCCAGCAGCACATCCAGGGTCACCTAGGAAACTATAGAATTTGGTTAAATAGGTTTGCTATTCTCAAGATGGCATGACAATTTTACCCTGGACTAAAACAATTTTAGGTTGGTAGGGCATACGATCACGGTGCTTTCGGGCAATTGTCCTGGCGATTACATCCTTGGCAAAACCATCGGGATTCAGTACTAGTTTTTGACGAATCTTCTTTTGGTTGGGCGTCACGAAGCTTTGGTTTTGCCTGGCCTTGCTCAGAACTTTTTTCAAAGCAATGAGGCCGACCTGGAAAGTAAGGCTAGAATTTGTATTTTTATTATTTAATTTATATTTATGGATGAATTGCAACGTCCTAAAAAGCTAAATGAATAAAGGGGAATAAAAAAATCGTTAAACTTACATCGAGGATGTCCATTACACGTTGTTTCGGATTTTTGATGTCTCCAATCATGTGGCCGGCACTCTTTTCCAACGTAAAATGGTCATGCAACAGTAGCAAGGCCTCTTGAAATTGGCTTCGAAGCGGCACTCCTTTCTTCCGAATCTTCGACTTCATCGCAATTCAGAGTCTACTTCAATAATAATTAAACTAGGTATCCTTAAACCTATTGAAATCCTGATAATTCAATTAAACCAAACAATAACAAAGCAGCTTGATAGCGAGCGAAACCAAGATGGCGGAGTGAAGCGAGATGATGATTCTTTTTGTAAGTTGGTGCTGATGAGAGCAAAAGTGACTACTAGCGCTCCCAGCGGAATGGTATCTTCTTAAATAAAACGAAGTATACCACACTGCACACAGTCGTTGAGATCGGAGGAATGCCTATACCGGAAGGGGTTGAAAGACGTTGATTGCCTTGTGGCTAGACATGTATGTTTATCATACAATAGCCGGGAATAGTCAATAGGCAATATCTATCAATAGTCAATAGTCGGGGAAACTAGTGCTAACTGGGGATCTACCATACGCCAAGCATCTTTGCCACATCATACCACACATACTAGATATTTTCTTAAATATTTGTGTTCTTATCCAAATTGTTAGCAAGAAAAATTGATAAAAGAAAACAAATTGAATAAATAGAGTAGCTCAGTAAACTTCCAGTCGCTACATTCGGTTTCTTCCTCACTAGCGAGCAAAAAAAGATATATTTGACCGTTGCGTTACGTACTACTCGCAACCGTGAAAAGAATCGTGATCGATAGTGCAAAGAAATACCACTCGTATCACAGATTTCTATATCCCTCCCAGTGAGATAAAAAATAAGTGATCTCGACATCTCGACATTCCTTTGATTTAAACACCATTGTGCTTGGCAGCTTTGAGCAGCAGATTAAGGTATTATAGTTCATACAATGGGGTCCAGCATGAGAAGAACAACCTAGTCGTTGGGCATCGGCCATCAGATCAGTTAATATCATCTATGAATCTCACCTGCTTTTTACATACGCATCTCAATCATGGAATCACGATCCTCCAGCGAACCCTTGGCCTTTTGGCCGCGTGCTGGGACCGAGATAATATTATTATTTAATATACAAGCGGATAAAATTGTCGTCCTCTCGACTATGAGGCAAATCTATTTCCTCTAATACAATTTTCGGCAATGTCGTAGTTATGTAGTTTATCAACAATGTTATGATAGTTAAGCGTTTAACAGTCTGTAGAGTTGACTTTCGCACAGACTGTACCCTTTCGCATTCTTGCTATGCATTCTTCAATTCTCGGATGTCCCGTTATCTCTGGGCAGGCCATCCCTTTGTTCGGCCATGTGCGCTGTAGGTACTGGTGGTTGCTGGCTGGTGACGGCTGCAGTGTGGTCGGGAGGGGGGAGGGTCGCTATTTTGTCTTCAGACCCTCAAGCTGCTAGGTTCACCAGGAACTACGAAGGCTATTTAAATTATTTCTGATAGGTCCACATCAACACCAATGCACTCACCAGCTGCTATACCTACTTTTACACAGCCTAATATTATAAATTTACAGTTAATTTGGTAAGTTTCGGTTCGTTACGGCCTTTATGACTTTTTTTAAATAGAAGCGTAAACATTTTTACAGTTATTAAATTGGACCTAAAGTGGGCTATTAATCTGCATGTTTCGCTGTAAATACTTTGATAAAATTTTTATCTTGTACAGTAAAACCTGTCAAACTAGGGCATCTCAAGATGCGGAAGGGTCACTATATACCCCGATTCCGATCGAAATGAAAACTTTTCGTCGCAGCGTGCGGGAACAGATTCATTAAGGATTATGAACCTTTACCAGGAGCTGATTTAAGGGTCAAAAAGTGGTAAGCTGGTAATTGTTGGTAATAATGTTGTTCCTGTGGAGACATGGGCAATCAAATGAACTAAACAGCTAGAAACGGCACCAAATTTGATAAAACGTATTATCAAATCTTGCAACTGCATTTATAGTTGTAATGTGTCTCAATCTGCCATTCCATTTCATATTATTCTACGATGAACAATCGGTGGAGTTCCCCATCGTCAGTAACCGAGTGGAAAGAGGTGAGGGGTATAGATAAAGACGTGATTAAACAATAAGCAAAGAGAATGCGTGACAGAAAAGGGCCTACATCTTTTATACCGTGATATCATTCTTCGAGGCCTCGCAAGTCCCCAGACAGGCCTTGGACTCCGAGGGCCCAGGCGCAATTGCGTATGGGGCCAATTACCAGCTTGCTTCCTGGGCCTCCGAGATGAATAGGTATATATTATATAACAATGATACTAATCTGAAATCTGTATGGTTGCATGTTTACAAAGATTCTGAGGCGCATCCTTTCACCGTTCACTGACTGTTTTATTTGCTATGTTTTTATTGACTGCTCGATATACCTGACTGAACTGAAAGGATTTATATCAGACGCAATTTTTCAGTCACTCTTTGTTTAATTATTTCCTTAATTTTTATGACAATTATGGTGGAGCATCATTAATTAATTTGGAAATAACCAGAATTTTAGACGTCAATGATTCATTCTGCATAAGGCAATGGGAAAAATTGAATGGTGGAATGGTATCCAAATTTTAAAATAGATTGGGAAAATATTGGCAGGTATTAGCTCGATATTTCATTGTAATGCATGGCTGCATTTTTGACTCAAAACAGGAACAGTTTTCGTAGAGAATGAACGCATTAAATATCTCAAATATTTCAATTCAGAGTAAGCACTGCATAGACGTTTGTTATTTTGTTACCATCAAATCCTACTGTCTCAAGCCGTATATAATGTTTTTTCATTATCTAACAGTCAAATTTGAAACATGTTTGCACAATAATATTTTGCAAGTATAACAACACAATACATTTTAATTACATTTTCACACTGTAAGATGACTTAACGTGTAATACTTCGACCACACACGAAGCCACTTCATTTTCAGTTTTCCCTACACCCATTACCGTGATTTCCTTTCGCAGCCTCAAAACAGATATTTTCTTTGATATAAGAAAACTCTGGTTTTTCGTAGACTGCTGGCAGAAATTAAAATATTACCGGTACATTAAGATTCAGTGACTTAATCAGGGCCGGGGAGTTTCAAAGATATCAGTCTTACTTTTTTCTACATAATATTATATCATTACTGTGTTAACAATATGACCCGCGCATTGAGATTCAATGACTGGATCAAGGGCTGCAATGGTGTTTAAAGCAAGGGTATCTAGATACCACCGGATGATCACTTTTTTCTACATACCTATTATCACTTCTGTGTGATGTCGAGATCACTTTTTTTTTTCTCGCTGCTGGTCCACCGTCCAGGACCCCTATTCTGTTACTTTTCCCAAGTGAGATGACACGAAATGAGAGTGACAACTCCAAGTTCGCCTATGTTTTCATATGGAACAAAATTGGAGGTTCTCGCACTCATTTCATTTCATCTCACATCAGAAAAGTTACAGAATAGGGGTCCAGGGACACAGAAATCTGTGATACGTGAGGTGATATCTTTGCACAATCGATCACGATTCTTTTCACGATTGCTATTAGTACGTAACGCACCGGTCAAATGTTATGTATTTTTTGCCCGCTGGTGAGGAAGAAACCGAATGTAACGACTGGCGATTAACTGAGCTAATTATTTAATAAATTTGTTTTCTTTTATCAATCTTTCTGGCTAACAATTTGGATCAGTACTCAAAAACTTGAAAAAATGTCAAATATGTGTGGTATGATGTGGCGAAGATGCTTGGCGTGTGGTAGATCCCCAATTAGCACTAGTTTCCCCGACTATTGACTATTGAATGATATTGCCTATTGACTATTCCCGGCTATTGTTTGATAAACATACGAGTCTAGCCACAAGGCAATCAACGTCTTTCAACCCCTTCCAGTATAGGCATTTTTTCGATCGCATCGCCTTAGTGTGGGGTATCTGTACAGTGAGCGCTCGTGAGCACGGCCATTCGTGAACTATGTGCAGCTGTTACCGACCAGACAGCGGCATGGTGGGGGAAGCTCAGGTAGGGGAGGTCCACGCTTTGAGCCGAGGAATATTGAGCCGCAGTATATGAACTGTGTATCGTTTGGGGAAAGGATGCGAAACTGAGCCGCACTTTATTGAGCGGCACTTTATTTTGTTGGAAGTTAAGCCGCAGAATGTTGGGCCGCAGAATATCACCCTTGTGATACGTTGATTTAATTTCGTTATCTAGGCTGCAGTTTGTTGCACCGCAGTATATTGAGCCGCACAATGTGCTTGTGTGAATGTTGCTTTTTTGGGCCGCAGAATATTGGGCCGCAGTTTAGTAACGTTGAACCGCACTTTATTGAGCCGCAGTTTGAGGTTTCCCGCTTAGCGGATTTAATTAATGAATGAGTTGCGTAAGATTCACATAACCTTGTCGCGCAGTGTTGGTTACAACTAAACAAATTACACCGTATGAATCCACTGCTTAGTAAAAACAAACTCTTAGGACATGTACTGGCTTCACGCACTGGTGTAGATGGCTTGTGCTGATCTACACTCTAGAGGAGACGGCCTGTTGCTGGTCTTCACTCTAGAGTAGATGGCTACCGCTGATCTACACACTAGCAGAGACGAAGTCTTGTCCTAACAGCAAGAACTTACACAACTGACTTTCTGAGAGCGGTGTGCCTCTATTTATACGCCTTCCCCACCTGCTTGGCGAAAATATAAAATGTATATAAAATACAGTTAAAAAAAAACAAGGGATGGGGTTGCCATGGATCCTCTAGCAGGTACAGTTTACAGATTGTTAATATTGATATGAACTCGAGAATATAAATGCATTATTAAAATACAAGAATGCTCTTGCAGCTGCCTGACTATGGAACAAAACATAGGTACTCATATTAAAGTTAGAATTTATTTAAACAATGTTACAATACAACTGATCGGTGGCATAGTATAATTAAATACTGCAAATAAATATGGCTATTAAATAGCGCACTAAAATGGTGTAATGAAATAGTACAAACAATTAGTGCATTAATTAATTAATCAATAAAAATAACGAAAATATCGTTATAACAGCAGCAAATTTACACAAGCAGCCATGCATAATGTAATGCCATATCATTATAGTCCGGAAAATCCTAAAATGGCAGAAAAACAATTAGGTTCAGTAAAGTACACCTAAATTCTACACGCCCATGTTCATGCCCATTCCCATGTAGCAGTCAAAAACTTCCCCTATAAATATTCCACACTCAACCATTGACAGTAAACACTACCGGGTAACTCCATGCGTAGCGCCCATACTCAAAACCCTCACTATCTCAGAACTTGACAAAATTTACAGGAGGTATAGAACACCTAAAATAAAATACCCTTTTTAAGGTTTTCGCCATACGCCCAACGGCTTTCCCGTGGTGGGGCATGGAAAAACCCAGCATTTCACTTTTTTCCCGCATGGCGAATCACTGTTTTCACTCTAGCGTGTGAACAAATTGACTTAGAAGGACGGTACTTGTTCTAAAATGACTTACATGCTTGGACAAAATAGTGCACAAAGAAAAATTGGTTGCTTATCAAATTTAAGGGTGCAAAAAATCCACTCCTAAATTTCAACCCTAAATAACTCAAGAAATAAACTCTTAATTTTCACCATATTTTTTTTCAAGCATCTCCTGTTAGTTGTCTATTTAGAAAAAAAAATTTAATCGTGCACGGACATTGAATCCGAAGTTATGATTTTTTTTAAAGTTCAGATGCGTGAGCATTTAGTTGTGATTTTGCACCTAGGTATGTTTGCTTGGTCTATGAAATTGCAGTCAGAAGTGCTGTATTTAACCTTCAGGTTATCATAGCATAATTACAGCTTGTAAAATGTGAAGTTTTATGGAATCTGATGTTTCGATTTTTTTGTAAAGATGTCATTTTTTGGGGCCTGTGTTAGCTAGAAACATATGTGATGTGTATGTGGTCAATATATACGTGGTCTGTGTCTGCCGAGCAAAATGACCGCGTGGATCTGACGAAAGACATCTTATACCTACATCTTTTTGAAGAATCCCGAACACCTGCAACTATTGCTACCTGTTCCTTTTTTCAACCCTTACGCCGGAAGTTCAGCCGTGAGTCATCGAATTAAATTCAGTTGTTTCTGCATTGGTATCATGGTCAGTCGCAAAACCGGTGTTGTGCAGTGGATTGTAGTTCAGTGAACTACACCCCCCACACTACACTACACAAGGTTGAAAAAAGAAACAGGTAGCAAGACACATACCACGTATATATTGACCACAGACACATAACATATGTTTCTAACTAACACTGGCCCCAAAAAATGACATCTTTACAAAAAAAATCGAAACATCATATTCCATAAAACATCACATTTTTCAAGCTGTAATTCTGCTATGATAACCTGAAGGTAAAATACAGCACTTCTGACTGCAATTTCATAGACCAAGCAAACAACAAAAAATCATAACTTCGGATTCAATGACCGTACACGATTAAATTTTTTTTTCTAAATAGACAACTAACAGGAGATGCTTGAAAAAAAAGTGAAAATTTAGAGTTTATTTCTTGAGTTTTTAAGGGTTGAGATTAAGGGGTGGATTTTTTGCACCCTTAAATTTGATAAGCAACCAATTTTTCTTTGTGCAATATTTTGTCAAAGCAAGTAAGTCATTTTAGAACAAGTCCCGTCCTTCTAAGTCAATTTGTTCACACGCTAGAGTGAAAACAGTGATTCGCCGTGCGGGAAAAAAAGTCAAATGCTGGGTTTTTCCATGCCCCGCCACAGGCAAGCCGTTTGGCGTATGGCGAAAACCTTCTAAAATGGTCTTTTATTTTAGGTGTTCTAAACCTCCTGTAAATTTTGTCAAGTTCTGAAATAGTGAGGGTTCTGAGTGTGGGCGCTACGCATGGAGTTACCCTACCTATATTATATTATTACTACACTATAATATATTAACGTATGACGTAATAATATCAATGTACACCGATTAATCTGGTTATAGAAAATTATTTTTATGATTATTATGATTATTATTATTATAACAATAATAATAATTATTATTATTACTACTCCTACACGCCCGCATGTTCATGCCCATTCCTATGCATAGCAAGTCAAAAATGTACAAAAATGTGCTAAATATTTCCTCCGCCGCGGGTTTACTTTCAATTACTTCTATAAACGAAATTGACAAAATTAATTGAAAGTAACCACCCTCGAAAACTACCACCTTACCGTGGTGGAGTGTGTGTGGTGTGTGTGGTCCGATGACCCGGGAGGCCATGCCGGGATAGGGGAGGTTTCGCTCCCCGTAAGGTCTCCTTTACAGCTGTAGCAGCAAATATGGACGACGACAAATCTGGCTTTCTGTGACGTTATAGGCTGTGTGACGTCATCTTCGCTGTGTGAAGTAGTGCCTCAGCCCATGTCTCAGGTACTCAGGCAGTCAGTTTACCAGGGGCGTAACTACCACCCGGCTGGACCGGGCAAAGCCCGGGGACCTCCGACTCTGGGGAGCCTCGCAGAGGCCCCCTGAGTTTCGGAGAATTTTCTGAGTTAATACCGTTCTCATTTTTGGTATTAATTTCGTAAAAATTGAAATGGTACATTTTTTAGGTGAAAAAGATTTCTTCTGGTTAGTATTCTTTGGCTTTGGGTATAAGCGAGAGAGGGTTAGCCGGCTGTGGTGAGTTTTGGTACATGAACTCGTTACTAGGAACGCAACATTGCCAGAAACCCATTTTGATTCAAATTTCGAATATATACCGCTAACCTAACTGAAAAAAGCACATTGTCAAAGACGATTTTCCCAGTATTCCCAAAAATTTTGCGCCATGAAACAGAAAGTAAACAAAGGCAGTCAGTTAGCTGATTGCGATCGGCGTGTGCGGGTGTGTGCGCGTACCTAAGTCTCCTATAATGTCGATTTTTTTAGTGGATTCGCCGTGATTTACCTATGCGCTGATTGATTTGCCGATTAGTAACTTAGTTTGATATGCCGTGTGCGCTTGTGCGATGAGCTCCAACAAACGTGTATTCTTAAGCGGGTCCCAGATGAGGAAGCAAAAGTCGCAAGGAGCAACAGACACTAGTAAACTAGTGAAAATTAGTTGGTGAAGTTGGTTTGGGTGGGTGGAGGGGGGGGGGGGGGCTCATATTTCATTTTGCCCGGGGGCCTCCGATTTGAAGTTACGCCACTGCAGTTTACTCAGTTTAATCTTGGTTCTAGCTCTGGGTTTTCTAACCTAACTTGGAATTGGATGTAAAAAAGTCAAATGTCACACATTAATGTCAAATGCGCGGAAATTCTCGAGAAAAATTCTCTGTTTCAGTTTCTCTGCTTATTATAATCTACTGCTATGAAATATCAACAAAATAAAATGCAACCGGTTTGGTGCAAAATAATGAATGAAAACAGCTTCTGATTTGGCTTCTTTGCTCACGTAATTGAATTTAAATTCAATGCTCACGCGAATTGCGACAGGTTATAGGTGCAAAAAAGTGCACAGAAACATTGTTATATTTAGCATCTCGTCTCAAATGGTCTACTTTCCAGAAGAAACTCGTGAAACAGAACTTCCCCAAACTCAAACTCCTAGCCCTTGGCTCATAGTAATTCCCCAAGCTTGCAACTTTGTTCGAAACAATCCTGCCACATTTTTCCATGAACTCTTCGACCCACTCGCACTACACAAAAAACATACAGGCAATACTAAGAATAAAATTAATACCCTATACTATTCTTTATTTTATGAGAATGTGCTGACTACTCGGCCACCACAATGTAGGTACTTGCAAATCTGTTATAATACGTGCCTAATCTGTTTAACAAAACACAGAGAGGACGAAAGTGGCATTTGGCTGCAAGGCTGTGGCCGAGGGAACAATGGCTGCTACCTACACACCAGAGGATGACGACATGGCCTTGGTTTACTGTCTGGGATCCATATTTGTTGGAATCCACATATGTCGTTACACTGGACAGGCTCCCGGCGAGGACCCAGACGAAGAGAAGTCCGGCCTCGCCGCTGTTGCGGCACGCGGACTCTGGTCTAGGGCTCGAGGATCTGAGCACTCTTTCTTTTCTATCTTCCATTTACCAACTTTCCTTCATCTCCTGTCTAGTTCCATATCTTGCCGCCTCCCGAAACCACCGTCTGTCTGCTGCGAGAGCGTCGTGGTACCCTCCCAGTTGACGATTTGGCTGTCGTTGTTGGCTCATCTTACGATTTTCGATTCGGACCCACAGTCGAATGTCGGTGCCAGGCAGCTGGTGACTGGTGGCCTGCACAGGAAGGGGATCCAGTCAACTGACAGGATTTGCAGGTGACAGGATTTTCAGCTGACAGGATTGCAACTGACAGGACAGTTTGAGGATTTGCAGGTGACAGGATTTGCAGCCCACAGGATTTGCAGCCCACCGGATTTTCAGCCCACAGGATTTGCAGGTAACAGGATTAGCAGGTCACAGGAGTTTCAACTGACAGGATTGAGGAGGAGCTTAGAACAGGAGCCAATTCAAACTTGCCCGGCAAGCTATGCTTTCAGGTCGGTAACTTCGCACATATGGTTCACAGACTGGCCGACAAGACTAGCACTAAGCTATTAAATACCGCCTTCTTTCAAACTGAGTTGACATAATTCCTTTATTGTTACTAGTTATTTGCTAGCTGCGCAGAAACATATTTTTCTACATTGCATTGTACTCAATGGGTACATGGGTTGCATACAGTAGATTCTAGAGACATAAAGAAGCGTCAGAGACATCAAATACGATTATACGACCCTTAAAGACATTAGATGGTGGTGAAGTTGATGGTGAACACTTGTTTCACCCCTTCCATTGTAGATATCAGGGACGATATCAGGGACTGCTTTCCGTGCAGTTTTCAGCATGAACAAAATATTATAGTGTTCACCGCTCAACGCTGATATTCATCAGCTCAATCGCGGAATTATGAATTCGACCATCCTTCAGTATCTATACTCTATAGCGTTCATCTCAACGGCAGCAAAGAAAATATATGTCTCTGGGGCAAATCGTGTTTCCCCCCTGGACTTGCAAGTTGGTAAGCGGTCATTGCCGCCCTTGATTCCTACGCCAGTGGTCAGAACTGCATTGACAGTACGTCGTGATTTTCAGAAAATGAAATAAATGTCATACTACTATCTCTGACTCGATTCACCCTTTCCCACAGTGATATTGGTCGTAGAATCCACCAGTCTGTTCTCTGTTGTATTATTTCACTTAAGAAATCGACGCATCTTAAATTTGTTCCTTATGCTTTACCGAGATTTGCAGTGTGTTAAAAGGTTTGGGGGCGTAGCCCTCTACCACGAACCCCTTATATTTATAGATATTGGGGTTTTAAGTTGATCGTCGATGGAATAACCATTATTAAATTGGAAACCATGAATTGAAATAGGCGCGGACAGGGAGTGCGTGGGCCAGATTCGGAAATATTTTTGGAGGGTAAATAAGTGTCGCAGGGGCAGGATGCTAAAGATCACAATTCCATATAAAAACCATTTTCCATAAAAAAAAGTAATAACGCTCGAGTCGTCGTTAATCGTTATCCGACTCAACAAGACATCAAATGTCCTACAAAATATCTGTCCTAATGAAAATCTCTCCTACAAACAAACTATCCTACACACGAAGTGATCGAAAAGCAGACTGTCCTAAACTCGTTCCTCAATCGAGAATGTACCAACAACATGAAATGCAACATTTGTTGAAACGAAAATCTCTCCTAAAATAAATGTGTCCTACTGACAGACTGTCATAGGGATTCTTACACGGCGACCGCACTGTAAGGAGGCTCGCACTACTATGCAAATAAAAAGTATTGGCTTATAATTTTTTTTGGCGAATGACAGACTGATGATGATGAATCATAGTGTTCAACGACGCACTGTTTTGACAACGGGCCCTATGGCACCTTGGTCTAATGGCACAAGTGAATGACAGGCTGATGATGATGATTCGTAATGTTTAACGACACACTGTTTTGACAACGGGCCCAATGGCACCTTGGTCTAATGGCAAAGGAGAATGACAGGCTGATGATGATTAATCATAGTGTTCAATGACGCACTGTTTTGACAACGGGCCCTATGGCACCTTGGTCTAATGGCACAAGTGAATGACAGGCTGATGATGATGATTCGTAATGTTTAACGACACACTGTTTTGACAACGGGCCCTATGGCACCTTGGTCTAATGGCAAAGGAGAATGACAGGCTGATGAAGACGAATCATAGTGTTCAACGAAGCACTGTTTTTACAACGGGCCCAATGGCACCTTGGTCTAATGGCACAGGTGAATGACAGGCTGCTGATGATGATTCGTGGTGTTTAACGACACACTGTTTTGACAACGGGCCGGATGGCACCTTAGTATAATGGCACAAGTAAATGACAGGCTGATGATGATGATTCGTGGTGTTTAACGACACACTGTTTAGACAACGGGCCCTATGGAACCTTGGTATAATGACAAAGGAGAATGACAGTCTGATGAAGACGGATCATAGTGTTCAACGACGCACTGTTTTGACAACGGGCCCAATGGCACCTTGGTCTAATGGCACAGGTGAATGACAGGCTGATGATAATGATTCGTGGTGTTTAAAGACACACTGTTTTGACAACGGGCCGGATGGCACCTTGGACTAATGGCACAGGTGAATGACAGGCTGATGATGATGATTCGTGGTGTTTAACGACACACTGTTTTGACAACGGGACCTATGGCACCTTGGTCTAATGGCACAGGTGAATGACAGGCTGATGATGATGATTCGTGGTGTTTAGCGACACACTGTTTTGACAACGGGCAATATGGCACCTTAGTCTAATGGCACAGGTGAATGACAGGCTGATGATGACGAATTATAGTGTTCAACGACGCACTGTTTTGACAACGGGCCCAATGGCACCATGGTCTAATGGCACAGGTGAATGACAGGCTGTTGATGATGATTCGTGGTGTTTAACGACACACTGTTTTGACAACGGGCCCAATGGCACCTTGGTCTAATGGCACCGGTGAATGACAGGCTGATGATGACGAATCATAGTGTTCAACGACGCACTGTTTTGACAACGGGCCCAATGGCACCTTGGTCTAATGGCACAGGTGAATGACAGGCTGATGATGATGATTCGTGGTGTTTAACGACACACTGTTTTGACAACGGGCCCAATGGCACCTTGGTCTAATGGCACAGGTGAATGACAGGCTGATGATGACGAATCATAGTGTTCAACGACGCACTGTTTTGACAACGGGCCCAATGGCACCTTGGTCTAATGGCACAGGTGATTGACAGGCTGATGATGATGTTTCGTGGTGTTTAACGACACACTGTTTTTACAACGGGCCCAATGGCACCTTGGTGTAATGGCACAGGTGAATGACAGGCTGATGATGATGATTCGTGGTGTTTAACGACACACTGTTTTGACAACGGGCCCAATGGCACCTTGGTCTAATGGCACAGGTGAATGACAGGCTGATGATGACGAATCATAGTGTTCAACGACGCACTGTTTTGACAACGGGCCCAATGGCACCTTGGTCTAATGGCACAGGTGAATGACAGGCTGATGATGATGATTCGTGGTGTTTAACGACACACTGTTTTGACAACGGGCCCAATGGCACCTTGGTCTAATGGCACAGGTGAATGACAGGCTGATGATGACGAATCATAGTGTTCAACGACGCACTGTTTTGACAACGGGCCCAATGGCACCTTGGTCTAATGGCACAGGTGAATGACAGGCTGATGATGATGATTCGTGGTGTTTAACGACGCACTGTTTTGACAACGGGCAATATGGCACCTTGGTCTAATGGCACAGGTGATTGACAGGCTGATGATGATGTTTCGTGGTGTTGAACGACACACTGTTTTCACAACGGGCCCAATGGCACCTTGGTGTAATGGCACAGGTGAATGACAGGCTGATGATGATGATTCGTGGTGTTTAACGACACACTGTTTTGACAACGGGCCCAATGGCACCTTGGTCTAATAGCACAGGTGAATGACAGGCTGATGATGACGAATCATAGTGTTCAACGACGCACTGTTTTGACAACGGGCCCAATGGCACCTTGGTCTTATGGCACAGGTGAATGACAGGCTGATGATGATGATTCGTGGTGTTTAACGACACACTGTTTTGACAACGGGCCCAATGGCACCTTGGTCTAATGGCACAGGTGAATGACAGGCTGATGATGACGAATCATAGTGTTCAACGACGCACTGTTTTGACAACGGGCCCAATGGCACCTTGGTCTAATGGCACAGGTGAATGACAGGCTGATGATGACGAATCATAGTGTTCAACGACACACTGTTTTGACAACGGGCCCAATGGCACCTTGGTCTAATGGCATAGGTGAATGACAGGCGGATGATGATGATTCGTGGTGTTTAACGACACACTGTTTTGACAACGGGCCCAATGGCACCTTGGTCTAATGGCACAGGTGAATGAGAGGCTCATGATGACGAATCATAGTGTTCAACGACGCACTGTTTTGACAACGGGCCCAATGGCACCTTGGTCTAATGGCACAGGTGAATGACAGGCTGATGATGATGATTCGTGGTGTTTAACGACACACTGTTTTGACAACAGGCCCAATGGCACCTTGGTCTAATGGCACAGGTGAATGACAAGCTGATGATGACGAATCATAGTGTTCAACGACGCACTGTTTTGACAACGGGCCCAATGGCACCTTGGTCAAATGGCACAGGTGAATGACAGGCTGATGATGATGATTCTTGGTGTTTAACGACGCACTGTTTTGACAACGGGCCCAATGGCACCTTGGTCTAATGGCACAGGTGAATGACAGGCTGATGATGATGATTCGTGGTGTTTAACGACACACTGTTTTGACAACGGGCCGTATGGCACCTTGGTCTAATGGCACAGGTGAATGACAGGCTGATGATGATTATTTACAGTGTTCAATGACGCACTGTTTTGACAACGGGTCCTATGTCACCTTGGTCTAATGGCACAGGTGAATGACAGGCTGATGATGACGAATTATAGTGTTCAACGACGCACTGTTTTGACAACGGGCCCAATGGCACCTTGGTCTAATGGCACAGGTGAATGACAGGCTGATGATGATGATTCGTGGTGTTTAACGACACACTGTTTTGACAACGGGCCCAATGGCACCTTGGTCTAATTGCACAGGTGAATGACAGGCTGTTGATGATGATTCGTGGTGTTTAACGACGCACTGTTTTGACAACGGGCCCTATGGCACCTTGGTCTAATGGCACAGGTAAATGACAGGCTGATGATGACGAATCATAGTGTTCAACGACGCACTGTTTTGACAACGGGCCCAATGGCACCTTGGTCTAATGGCACAGGTGAATGACAGGCTGAAGATGATGATTCGTGATGTTTAGCAACACACTGTTTTGACAACGGGACCTTTGGCACCTTGGTCTAATGGCACAGGTGAATGACAGGCTGATGATGATGATTCGTGGTGTTTAACGACACACTGTTTTGACAACGGGCAATATGGCACCTTGGTCTAATGGCACAGGTGATTGACAGGCTGATGATGATGTTTCGTGGTGTTTAACGACACACTGTTTTTACAACGGGCCCAATGGCACCTTGGTGTAATGGCACAGGTAAATGACAGGCTGATGATGATGATTCGTGGTGTTTAACGACACACTGTTTTGACAACGGGCCCAATGGCACCTTGGTCTAATGGCACAGGTGAATGACAGGCTGATGATGACGAATCATAGTGTTCAACGACGCACTGTTTTGACAACGGGCCCAATGGCACCTTGGTCTATTGGCACAGGTGAATGACAGGCTGATGATAACGAATCATAGTGTTCAACGACGCACTGTTTTGACAACGGGCCCAATGGCACCTTGGTCTAATGGCATAGGTGAATGACAGGCGGATGATGATGATTCGTGGTGTTTAACGACACACTGTTTTGACAACGGGCCCAATGGCACCTTGGTCTAATGGCACAGGTGAATGAGAGGCTCATGATGACGAATCATAGTGTTCAACGACGCACTGTTTTGACAACGGGCCCAATGGCACCTTGGTCTAATGGCACAGGTGAATGACAGGCTGATGATGATGATTCGTGGTGTTTAACGACACACTGTTTTGACAACAGGCCCAATGGCACCTTGGTCTAATGGCACAGGTGAATGACAGGCTGATGATGACGAATCATAGTGTTCAACGACGCACTGTTTTGACAACGGGCCCAATGGCACCTTGGTCTAATGGCACAGGTGAATGACAGGCTGATGATGATGATTCGTGGTGTTTAACGACACACTGTTTTGACAACAGGCCCAATGGCACCTTGGTCTAATGGCACAGGTGAATGACAGGCTGATGATGATGATTCGTGGTGTTTAACGACACACTGTTTTGACAACGGGCCGTATGGCACCTTGGTCTAATGGCACAGGTGAATGACAGGCTGATGATGATTATTTACAGTGTTCAATGACGCACTGTTTTGACAACGGGTCCTATGTCACCTTGGTCTAATGGCACAGGTGAATGACAGGCTGATGATGACGAATTGTAGTGTTCAACGACGCACTGTTTTGACAACGGGCCCAATGGCACCTTGGTCTAATGGCACAGGTGAATGACAGGCTGATGATGATGATTCGTGGTGTTTAACGACACACTGTTTTGACAACGGGCCCAATGGCACCTTGGTCTAATTGCACAGGTGAATGACAGGCTGATGATGATGATTCGTGGTGTTTAACGACGCACTGTTTTGACAACGGGCCCTATGGCACCTTGGTCTAATGGCACAGGTACATGACAGGCTGATGATGACGAATCATAGTGTTCAACGACGCACTGTTTTGACAACGGGCCCAATGGCACCTTGGTCTAATGGCACAGGTGAATGACAGGCTGATGATGATGATTCGTGATGTTTAGCAACACACTGTTTTGACAACGGGACCTATGGCACCTTGGACTAATGGCTCAGGTGAATGACAGGCTGATGATGATGATTCGTGGTGTTTAACGACACACTGTTTTGACAACGGGCAATATGGCACCTTGGTCTAATGGCACAGGTGATTGACAGGCTGATGATGATGTTTCGTGGTGTTTAACGACACACTGTTTTTACAACGGGCCTAATGGCACCTTGGTGTAATGGCACAGGTGAATGACAGGCTGATGATGATGATTCGTGGTGTTTAACGACACACTGTTTTGACAACGGGCCCAATGGCACCTTGGTCTAATGGCACAGGTGAATGACAGGCTGATGATGACGAATCATAGTGTTCAACGACGCACTGTTTTGACAACGGGCCCAATGGCACCTTGGTCTAATGGCACAGGTGAATGACAGGCTGATGATGATGATTCGTGGTTTTAAACGACACACTGTTTTGACAACGGGCCCAATGGCACCTTGGTCTAATGGCACAGGTGAATGACAGGCTGATGATGACGAATCATAGTGTTCAACGACGCACTGTTTTGACAACGGGCCCAATGGCACCTTGGTCTAATGGCACAGGTGAATGACAGGCTGATGATGACGAATCATAGTGTTCAACGACGCACTGTTTTGACAACGGGCCCAATGGCACCTTGGTCTAATGGCATAGGTGAATGACAGGCGGATGTTGATGATTCGTGGTGTTTAACGACACACTGTTTTGACAACGGGCCCAATGGCACCTTGGTCTAATGGCACAGGTGAATGAGAGGCTCATGATGACGAATCATAGTGTTCAACGACGCACTGTTTTGACAACGGGCCCAATGGCACCTTGGTCTAATGGCACAGGTGAATGACAGGCTGATGATGATGATTCGTGGTGTTTAACGACACACTGTTTTGACAACAGGCCCAATGGCACCTTGGTCTAATGGCACAGGTGAATGACAGGCTGATGATGACGAATCATAGTGTTCAACGACGCACTGTTTTGACAACGGGCCCAATGGCACCTTGGTCAAATGGCACAGGTGAATGACAGGCTGATGATGATGATTCGTGGTGTTTAACGACGCACTGTTTTGACAACGGGCCCAATGGCACCTTGGTCTAATGGCACAGGTGAATGACAGGCTGATGATGATGATTCGTTGTGTTTAACGACACACTGTTTTGACAACGGGCCATATGGCACCTTGGTCTAATGGCACAGTTGAATGACAGGCTGATGATGATTATTTACAGTGTTCAATGACGCACTGTTTTGACAACGGGTCCTATGTCACCTTGGTCTAATGGCACAGGTGAATGACAGGCTGATGATGACGAATTATAGTGTTCAACGACGCACTGTTTTGACAACGGGCCCAATGGCACCTTGGTCTAATGGCACAGGTGAATGACAGGCTGATGATGATGATTCGTGGTGTTTAACGACACACTGTTTTGACAACGGGCCCAATGGCACCTTGGTCTAATTGCACAGGTGAATGACAGGCTGATGATGATGATTCGTGGTGTTTAACGACGCACTGTTTTGACAACGGGCCCTATGGCACCTTGGTCTAATGGCACAGGTAAATGACAGGCTGATGATGACGAATCATAGTGTTCAATGACGCACTGTTTTGACAACGGGCCCAATGGCACCTTGGTCTAATGGCACAGGTGAATGACAGGCTGATGATGATGATTCGTGATGTTTAGCAACACACTGTTTTGACAACGGGACCTATGGCACCTTGGTCTAATGGCACAGGTGAATGACAGGCTGATGTAGGTGTTGACGAATAACCTTAGGGAAACCCGGTGCAGGTTTGATTCCTAGCCGATACATAGTTAGTTTTAATTGTACGGCACCTTGTGATTGTGTTTTGTTTAGCGGTACCTCAGCATCGAGGCTGTTTGTATCGAACACCCGCCGCCCGCCATTACTAACGGAGATTTCCCCATACAATTACAATGAACAAATATTAATGTTATTTTAAAAAGTGTTTTTCTTCAAAAAAACCGTTGCAGCCCAGTCTTCCTCCTCCTCTCTCAATATTCTCTTACACTAATAGTCAATGCAAGAACTTTTTCTAGCGAAAAGATACGAACATATTATGTGCTATGGTTTACCTTACAAATAGGTATATTCATTAATTTCTTTAACGTAAACGCTAAGAAAATATTTTACTTTGAAATATAGTTCGTGCATATTATGATCGACGGAAACATTAAGGGGATTCAAAACCACTTGTTTTTTTAGGGGGATAGTTTCGTCGTGACTAATTTTTCTTAAGAAAAATACGTAAAAAAATCATGCATAATTTTTTCTTGGAAATTTTTTAGAAAAACCCCCAAAAAAATAGTGAATCGGTAGGTTCAGTTTTATAGACGCAATATTATAGATAGCGAGCCGCGGAATTTTTTTCCTGGCGCAGAATAACTGTCTGATTATGACCAGATAGTGCCATGATCTCATTTCATATATTGGCTGAGAAATCGATTTTTGAATAATCGAAACATAAATCAGTGTTTTTTAACAATCTGTCAGCGTAAAAACATGACTTATTATGACATTTAAAACATATAGCCATAATGCCTGAAGCTTGTAGATTCCAAAAATATGTGTCTCATCTTGATCGGACAATTGGTATTGACATAAAGCTGCCCCGGGGACGCTTATGCGAAAACTATAAATTTGGAGCCTCGATCTGCTCGAGTCGCGACTTTTGCATACGAACAGGCTTGAACTCGGATCCAGCAACTGCAGTCGACGGGGCGACCTTGGAAGGTTTGCGAGCCGAACGACTAGTGTTCGCGCGGCGTTATCTCATAATCCCCGAGATTATATTTACATTTTTTGCAGTGAGGAAGTAAGATTTATAAACATCTAGATATGCAAAGTGTTTCGCTTGCCAAGAGGAGGGAATGATTCTCAACTTATTTAGCATCGTCGCATCCTCGATGGTCCCGGCGGATGAAGCTTGAACTCCCGGCAAACGTGAGGCGACCGCACTCGGACTTTAGAGGTCCAGAAACTATATCGCGCTTGCTACGCCACTTGACAGCTTCACGATTTTTTTGTCCTATACCCTCCTAGATATTCTATCTGAATCGCAGTGTAAAATCTGTGTGACATGTCCGAAACTACAATCTGTAATAATTAATGGTCGTTAATACTACGTACAAAATGACATTTACCGTAAATATCATAATTGATATATTAAAATGGCAATTGCGTGGAGAAAAGATTATAATGTCTTCATGATGAACTCTATAAAAATAAGTAGATGATTGATGAATAATATTTGTGCGCGCGAGCGCATAGATCTGGTTGAAAGATTGCACGGATAATTGTGTTACACAACATTTTATTATTCATCATTGTGGAGATTTATAAAATATTGTACCCTCTAGACTTTGAAAGCGTGCTAGTCGAATTTCGGCTATCTGCTCAGAAAGGTATGACTGAAAAAAAGCATAGGTAGGCCAGGTACCGACCACGTGGCTGAGCACATGGAGGAACTGGATGACATGCATAGAGGGTCCAAATCTCGTAATGACAAACCAGTTTGCTTATCAGCAACTGCCTTGCGCGGTGAAATGTGAATCGACCAAGATGATAGTTCGGTCCACTGTCGAGTTTTGCAATGGATTTCACGCAATTCTAATGCCGTAATTTTTAAGCTAGAGAAAAATTCAAAAAGCCTCCATGCTCCTGCTCTGTACGAAAAGCATATAAATGGCATCACTTTTTCCGTACTTGCAAAATAGTTGGTATTCACAGTGTAAATTAATTTAAATTGCATAATTGTTTTTGTTAATATCGCGTCACCACCGACCCGACTGGACGAGGTAACCGCCGTAAAGCCACCGGAAAGGTAGGGCATCAGTAATAACCATTAAATTGATTAAAAGATAATAAAAGCAATGAATAGAAATATAATGGAATCTGAATATGGAAACATGTGTTTTCTTCAATATTGACAAAGAAGGTTTAGTGTAGTACGGTTTTGCTCTGTTTGAAAAGACTTTCGGTCCTAAAAAGGACCTTTGTCGACGTTTCGTCGGCGGTGGCGCCGACATCTTCAGGACTGGTGAAGAGCAGACCAAGACTTCTTCGGCTTGAGTGGATGGATCCCTCATGGTCTGAATTTCTAGTCCCGAGCCTACTGGCTCTTGCCTAGTTGTCATATTTTGTGAAAACTTCATAACATTTGTCATTCGTTGGCTTTTAACTTTAAAACTAACTTATTTTAATTGTATTATTATTATTATTTAAACTGTACAGCTACTTTATGCCAAAATGGCCTTTGGTCGTTTATACTTAGTGCTTACACGGCAGTCATATGATGCCAGGTCGTTTATCAGCTTGTTTGGAACTTTGTCAAGAGAACTATAAAATGTTTGAGCCTGTTCTATTACAATGTCCTTGAAGAGGGCAATGTTGAGTTGTCTGTGTATGTCAGTGTTCCTTGCATACCATGGTGATTTGGTGACTCTACGAAGCGCAGAGTTTTGAACAGCTTGGAGCCTTCGGTATGTCGTTGGTGGTAAGTTTCCCCAGACAGAACTGGCATAGGTCATGATTGGTAAAACCAATGTCTTATACAGGGTTAGTCCATTCCTTATGCTGAGAGCACTGCGTTTGTTGATGAGTGGTCGCAAAAGACCTAACCTCATCTTTGCTTTTTCCCTAACTTGGCTAGCATGCGATCGCCAGTTAAGCCTCTTGTCCATGGTTACCCCCAAGTATTTAGCTTCCTTTTCCCAAGGAATTGTCTCATCGAAAAGCACTAGGTTTTCGGTTCTAATCACTTCCGGTTTACGTCTTTTTGTAAAAATAACTGCAACACTCTTGGTCACGTTCACTTTGATCCTCCACTGCTCATACCAGAGTTCCAAGTCCTCAAGGGCCGATTGTAAATATTTACTGGCCAGGTAGCCCCGCATCGACTGAGCTATAAGAGCCGTGTCGTCAGCATATAACGCTACTTCCACATTGGGACTCCTTGGCATGTCGTTTATAAAGATATTAAAAAGAACAGGTCCTAGAAGGGAGCCCTGGGGCACCCCTGCGTTGATTTTTCTGACGGATGAAAGTGACGTCCCATGACTGACTTGAAAAGTCCTGTCGCTAAGGTATGATTTGACCATTTTTATCAGGTAGGGAGGAAAGTTATGAGTCATAAGCTTACTTATTAGTCCACGGTGCCAAACCTTGTCAAACGCCTGGGCTATATCAAGAAAGACAACACCTGTATTTTTCTTTTCATTGAAACCTTTAGTGATTTTTTCGGTGATTCTAAGGAGCTGTTGGACAGTAGAGTGATGCCTCCTAAATCCAAATTGCTCCTCATTCAGTATTTTTTTCTGGTCCAGAAAGAGTTGGAGTCTTGTCCGAATCAGTCGTTCGAAAAGCTTTGAGATGGTAGTCAAAAGACTAATCGGCCTATAGTTTTGAGGAAAGGCAGGATCCTTGCCGGGTTTATGGAACAGAATGATTTTGGAGTGTATGAGCGTTACGGAGAAATACCGCAGCTTGATCATTGAGTTGTAGAGTTCCGTCAGTGCTGCAATTGCTTTATCGGGAAGATTTTTGAAAACGATGTTGGGAATGTTGTCCATGCCGGGGGCCTTTTTGTTTTTTAATCGTTGTATGGCTAAATTAAGTTCGGCAGTGGTAACTAAGTCAACTTCATCAACCGGACTTATCATGGCGCTGAGAGTTTGAGTGAAACGTCTAACTTCTTCAATATGATCGATGTCGTTCGGGTCATTGTTTGGCATAAAGGCAGTTTCAAGTGTGTCCGCCAGGGCATCCGCCTTCTCCTGAGAGCTGTAGGCCATTCCATGCTGCCCATGAAGAGGCGGAACTTTGCCTGGAATGCGAAGAAGACGTTTCGTCATCTGCCATAAAGACTGATCATTGACATTTAAGGATGCAAGTTTTTCTGTCCAGGATTCATTCTGTGCATCTTCTGTCATTTTTTGAATTTCTGCACACATTTTATTTAGTTTAGTTTTGATTGTGGGGTCTCTGTGCCGTTGCCAGGATTTCCGTACTTTGTTTTTGTCTCTAATGGCCTCTAGGACGTGTGGTGGAAGGATGTTTGGGGTTGGTCGGGTTTTTGGAACTTTGGTTGAGATTTTTAGGGATTGGAGAATTTGCTCCGTGAAGGAGTCTACCTGAGAGTCAATTTCATGTCGTGTAGACTTGGATTTGAAATCCGAGTTGGCAATTAGTTTGGTCAAGTGCCTGGAGAAGGCATCCCAGTCAGTGTGCTTAGTATTGATTCTAGGAGCATAATGCTCTTCCACGACCTCATTTCCATATTCTATTACAACCGGGTTGTGGTCAGAGGTTAGGTCCTGCATGACCTTCAGGTAAACGGCACCGCTGATGTTCTGTGCTAACACAATGTCTAGTACATCAGGTCTGTGCCCGGCGTCGGAGTAGTAGGTCGGTGAATCGGGACCCATTACCAGGTAGTCCGCTCTGCTGGCATGACGAAAGAGAGACTTTCCACTGGCATTGCTGACCCTTGAATTCCAGGCAGGATGTTTAGAATTTAGATCGCCTGCTAGGATGGTGGGAATGTTAGCACCAAAAATAGCATCCAGGTCAGTCTTGTCGAGAAGTGTTTTAGGGCTCTTGTAAGCCGAGATGACCCGAAGGGGGCCAGAATCAGTTTGAAGGGCAACTGCTGTGGCCTCGAGAGATAGAAGAGGTGGCCGCTACCTGAACGCCGCCTCGCATCACCCCGACTCGCAGCTTCGATCGGTAGCCAACTCGTTGGCCTACCGGTCAAGGACGATCGCGGACGCGGACCACATCGACGAGGAAGCCCGGCACCCGCGAGGAGCTCTCAAGAAGAACGGCTTTTCGAACAGGGACTTCGAGCGGGCCTGGCACTTAAAACCCGCCAAGGCCAAAGACACCGAACCACGCCGAGAGCCCTCGCCTTCCTGCCGTACGTTCGAGTCACCACGGACCGCATCGCCAAGCTGCTGGCCGCCGCCGACGTGAAGACCGTGTTCACCGCGGACAAGAAGATCGGCGAGTTTCTCCGCAGCATCAAGGACAAGATCCCCTTGGAGGACCGAGGGGTCTACGAGGTACCGTGCAGTGACTGCGAGAAAACCTACGTCGGGCAGACCAGCCGCCACATGTACACGCGTCTCCGAGAGCATCGTCGAGCCGTGGACCAGGGGCAGAGCACGTCATCGCTGCACCAACACGTCGAGCAGACCGCGCACTCGATCAACTTCGAGGGCATGAAGTCCCTGGCCGCGGTGTCCCACTACACGGCGCGGACCACCCGGGAGGCGATCGAGATGGAGAGACAACCGCACAACATGAACAAGCGCGACGACTCGATTCGCCTGCCGCACGCCTGGCGACCGGTCACCGACAAGATCCTGGTGGCCCCCGCCAGCCGCCCCGAGTCCGAGTCTTCAGTCGGGATGCCGAGACCGAGCGGGGGCCAGACCACCGGCCCCGAGACGACGAGTACCGGCGACGATGGTCCCGCCACACGCACCCGTGCGGCGGCCGTCCGAGCCCGGGCGCGGATGGGTGACCATGTTGCTTAACCCGAGCCGACCAATCCAGGTCGGTCAGGGCTCTGAGTGGCCGGTCCCCCCACCCCCTCCCACACGCTCACGGACCGAGCAGAAAAACGCCGTCTTGACGGCTTATAAGCAGCGAACATCTGCTGCTCTTCACCAGTCCTGAAGATATCGGCGCCACCGCCGACGAAACGTCGACAAAGGTCCTTTTTAGGACCGAAAGTCTTTTCAAACAGAGCAAAACCGTACTACACTAAACCATCAATTTGCGGCTCTGAAACACTTCGCCATTCCATTGACAAAGAAGTGACAAAGAAGTATTCATAGCAAAGAGAATATGCGAGGGGTTTTTTAATTTATTTTCTAACTATATAAAATTAGGTGTTTTAGGCCAGTGCGGGTGTGTGGAATCTGATACAAAACTTGCCCAGAGAACAACCCTTCTTGAGTTTTGCGAGGCAGGCACTGATAATACTACTGGTTTGACAAAACCAGATTGCGACCGATCAATGAACATGACGTCCCCTGCCACAATGTGTTTATCCACGTGGTCGGTACCTGGACCCCTATTCTGTAACTTTTCTGATGTGAGATGAAATGAAATGAGAGCGTGAACCTTCATTGTTCCATATGAAAACATAGGCGGACTTGGAGTTGTCACTCTCATTTCTTGTCATCTCACTTGGGAAAAGTTACAGAATAGGGGTCCTGGCCTGTCTATGCTTTTTTCAGACAAACCTTTCTGGTGACATAGCCGTCATTCGACTGGCACGCATCCAAAGTCCAGAAGGTACATTTTTTCACGCGAGTAACGCGGTGATTTTCCGGGCGGCGGACACGGGCTGGACAAACCTCAGCTCACGAAAATACACGAGTAGGCCTTAGTTGGGAGTCTTGTGATAAAAAAGCGCACCTTAATTCCTACCTCTTGGATGGTGTGGAAATGTAGTTGCAACGGTTGCATCCCCCGGCGCTGTAGAATTCGCAAATTTTCTTCAAGTAATTTGTTTTGTATCATTTTTGACGGCCATTCGTTCTAACGTAATGTTATTTACATTATAGTGATCAGATCCTATTTCACTAGCGACCTGGGGACCAAGCTGACCACTGAACCGCGGACCGGCGGAACTTAGCTATACCTATGTCTTGTAATTGACTTCCTGAAGAGGCTCTTATTTTATTCCATTCCCGCTAATATACACTTATTCCAAGAACTTTTTTCTTGCTGAAAATGACACTACGCGTTACCAAGTAAGCAAAACGCTGTTAGTTCTGATTGTATTATCACTCTGTATATTTATCTCATCGTATTATAATAAATTTTATTATTTGTTCTCATATGTACCGACTCATTATTCGGTAATATTCACGTCAGTATTCTGCATTTTATGTAACACTGTGTTCTGTTTGCTTGCATTAGGCCATGCCGTACTGAACTGACCTCATTGCAATATACGTTTTCAAACACCTCACGTATGCCTACTATGCGCCACAGATTTGTTTTGAACAAACTTTTGTGAGATCCAAACATATTTCGGCTACAGCTTTTCGAAATGTAAGTCATGTTCATGAAGTTGCACATTATAAAGCTACCTCCGTCAAATTTCACTTGAAAACTTCGTTTCAAAAAGAATTGACAATCGCACGTGCACGTCCTTACAATGAAATTTTCAAAATATTCGAAATATAGAAATCAATCAATTTTCAGAGTGACAACTTGCGGCGAAATTGGGAAGGCTGATGTTTTCGGGTTCTCTCGAAGCATAAGACAATACATTCAGGTTTAACGAATGATCATTTATTTTCCGATCCTTCTCTACAACCAAGTTCCAGGACTCACTCGTCCACTTGCTGCCTCAGAGCTGATCTTCAGTAATGATGCCGAGCCTGTGAATGCTCGGCTTTTTATACTCCGGTTTGGACTGGGTTGAACCACATGTGAGGCCATGTGGTTTGGGCTGCAAGTTGCAAGCTGGGGGGTGGCCTGGCTTGGACTCGACCTTTCGCCTGCCCAAGGCGATGGGAGACGTCAAGCCAGGGGATGCCCTAGCATGCACCTTGCAGTACCCCCCCTCTTAAATCAGAATGTTTCCTAAATTCCTCATTTACATATTCACTCAATGAATTTGTGTCAATGAATCTAAACATTTTAAACTTTCTTCTATATTCATATTCATTTTTACACCAATGGTCCAGTAAATTATTTATAAATTATTAAATTTGCCATAAACTTTTGAGGCACTCACACAGACACATAAAGACTGGGATAAGCACTTGAAAGCGATATCTTTCGACAGCACCGACGACCGAGCCAAAAAACTAGGAGCGCGCCCTATGGATATCGCCGCCGAGATGGGTGCTCTACGCGAAGAGGTATGGCGACTTAGTGACATTGTAAATAAAAACATTATATCAACACCAGAGGGCACCGGCCCGATCACAGAAAATGCAAACGATCCCGAAAACTGCACTGTCGACGGAATGGAGGGAAAAAGAGAGCCATTCATCCTAGTGAAAATCGCGGGAGAAACTCATTCAGCCCTATTGGATAGTGGGTCATCGCTCAGCTTATTAGGCGACCACTTCATCGAACTGATCAGGACACGGGGGTGGACAGTACAGTCTTACCCGCAACAAGTGAAGTTGGCCGCGGGAAAAGCTACCTGCACAGGGAAATTGTGTCTAAAAGTGAAATGGGCGGGAGGCAGCAGAAACAGACATTCGTTCTAATGCCGGGATTGTGCAAACAGATTGTATTAGGCCGCGACTTCATAGGAGGTGCAAATATTTCCATCCACATAAAGGAGCGCGGTTGGACCCTGGGCAACCGCCCACAAGCAATTGTTCCTTTCTACGTAAACAAGGCAAATGTAGAGATCGAACCCGAAACCGCGTGTCACGCTGTGGGCACCGAAGAGCCGGATGTAGTGACTCAACTCATGAAGACGGTGGTCTGCCCAGAGCACATAAGGGCGAGCCTGGAGAGGGTGATGGAGGGCTATAAATCAACCTTTACAAAGAAACCGGGCCTGTGCACCCTCGTCGAACACGAAATAAACACCGACGGGGAAACCCCTAGCCGATGCGCTCAAAGGCCCATCAATGAGAAGCAAAGAGCGGTGTTAGACGAGTGCATAAACAAATTATTGGCCGACGATATAATCGAGCCATGCTCACATCGAGCTGGCTGGAGCTCGGCAACAGTAATTGTAGACAAAAAAGATGGCAAAAAAAGACAAAAAAGATTATGCATAGATTATCGCCTGCTTAATAAAAAAACAAAGGTCCAACCATATGTAATGCCACGCATTGACTTTACGCTAAGTGCCCTCGGAAAAGCAAAAATATTTACAACACTCGACTTAAGCCAGGGCTACCACCAACTACGCGTACGAAGAGAAGATCGACACCGTACCACGTTCGCAACACACCGAGGAGCTTTTAGGTATAAGCGTCTGCCCATGGGCCTGATTGGATCAGGCTATACTTTCCAAAAAGTCATTAACAGTGTACTGAGCAATGGAACAACGCAGTGCGCATACGCAATGGCTTTTCTCGATGACATCGTCGTGTTCTCCGAGTCATGGGAGCAACACGTGACACACCTAGAAGACGTCTTGCGAAGATTGAAATCCGCGGGATTCACGGTCAACCCCTCCAAGGTCCAGCTGTGCACTCAGTCAATTAAGTTCCTCGGGCATGTGATAAAACCAGGAACAGTGGCGCCAAACCCTGACCTCGTGGCGGCTATCAAGGACCTTAAAACACCAAGGAATACCAAGGACATAAAAAGGGTTATCGGGACGGCGGGTTTTTATCGCTTATACATCAAATCGTTTTGCACCATCGCCCTCCCATTGACTAGGCTGCTGAAGAAGAATATGAAGTGGAAATGGGAGAAAGAACAGCAAGATGCATTTGAAATGCTAAAAAACCAAATCACGGCGGACACATGCTTGGCACTCCCCGATATGAGCAAAGAATTCACCATCCAGACAGATGCTTCTTTATTTCCTCTTCCTTCTTCTCCCGCCTCGGCTTCCTTTCGGGGCAGTTGCGTGCGAAGTGGCTTCTACTTTGGCATAACCAACATGCCAACTTGTCCTTTTGTTTGTACTGTGCATTAGGGATAGTACCCACCCCGCTTTGTCGGTATGGTGCCCATGCTGGGATGTGGGCGTGCATGTACGGGTCTAGGGCCGCTGCATTAAGGTGAAGGTAGTCTTGCTGTTGTATGTTGAAATCGGCCACATGTGAGACGACTGCGGTCATCTCTGTAGGCCCCGAAGCTCTCGGCGCATCTCCCCATGCCAGCGACGGCTCCACGGACCAAGCTGCTGGAGGGGGCGGTCGGTAGTCGCGGTCCATTAGTATGCCCCGTTGGATCTCAGGCCCTGCCTTCGCCATATCGCGCAGGGTGTCAAATTTCCTCCCCGCCAGTGCCCTTCTAAACTCAGGGTGCATTTGTCGCATCACTCTCTCTATCTTTGTCTCTTCGGTCACTGCGACCCCTATTTTTTCATAATACCCGGCGATCGTCTGGATAAATGCTGACAGCGACTCGGCCGGGTGCTGGGTCCTGTCGTCTAATTCCTTCTTCAATAGCTCCTGGTAATTCACCGGCCCAAACTCATTAAGGAATGCCTCCTTAAATAGGTCCCACTTGTCGAATCCTCCGATGAATGTCCACCACCGCAAGGCGGCGTCCGTGAGGGCCACCGGGACCCCCCGGGTCAATATGTCCGTCGGTGTCATATTCTGTGATGCCGCGAACCTCTCGAGCTGGCATAGGAACTCGCTCGGTGTTTTCTCGTCCCTATGTCCCTGGTATGTAGGCAGGGAGATGCGGAGAGACGCCCAGGCTTCTCGCTCCCTTGTCGGCTGGACGACCGGTGGCGGGGGGATCGGCATATTCTGTTGTTGCTGTGTCACCGTCTTCAGGATGGCTGCCTCGATGGCAGCGGCGTCGGGGATCGGCTCGTCGGCGGTGAGACCCATGATCTCGCGTACTAGCGCTGACGGTATCTCCGTGGCCATCTTCTTGACGTGTTCGGGACGTTGGGGGGCGTCACTGTTTTGAGGCTCACTTTCACACGTTTTTGTTCCCCTACCGAACCTAAGTTTCATCTAAAAATCGAATTTATATTGTCGCCACTGTTTTTAGTCTCTATACTACACTGTGGTCCTTTCCCCCCATAATCTAGAAGATGTTCCGGGTATGGGATCCCTGGTACGCTCTTCTAGATTATGCTACACCTTAGTCTGGATATGTTCCGGGTATGGGATCCCTGGTACGCTCTCCGACTGTCCCTGATATTGGCATACACTGTTCCCGCCTTCACTTCACCGTGGTTCTTTCTTGAATAGATCCCGGACGAGCCCCCACTTGCGGCGAAATTGGGAAGGCTGATGTTTTCGGGTTCTCTCGAAGCATAAGACAATACATTCAGGTTTAACGAATAATCATTTATTTTCCGATCCTTCTCTACAACCAAGTTCCAGGACTCACTCGTCCACTTGCTGCCTCAGAGCTGATCTTCAGTAATGATGCCGAGCCTGTGAATGCTCGGCTTTTTATACTCCGGTTTGGACTGGGTTGAACCACATGTGAGGCCATGTGGTTTGGGCTGCAAGTTGCAAGCTGGGGGGTGGCCTGGCTTGGACTCGACCTTTCGCCTGCCCAAGGCGATGGGAGACGTCAAGCCAGGGGATGCCCTAGCATGCACCTTGCAAACTACGAATTATTTCTGGGAATAGAGCAAAATATCAACATCTGCCAGGCGATAAGCGGCTTAGTGACGGATTTGGTAACGACCAGACATCGAGTGAAGAAAACTGCAAATTTTATCGATCTAATATCCGCAATTTTCACCCGATCACTTCGATTCAAAATGATACGCGCTCTGCATGACGTCACGAATCCAATCGTATCAATAAAATAAAACATTTCCTGAATTTGTAGGTTTTTTATTGTAACGTGATATGTTTTGAAATAAAGCGATAAAAAATAATCCTTCCGGAGCGATAAGCCTCACTCGCTGTGTTTATAAAGTTGAGTAGTCGCTGAAGACTCGACTGATAGTTTCGAAGTCTAGATTGTGAACGGGGGTGGGGGGCATGGTGCAAGCATTGGCAGAGTTGGACTGATATATTTTGCGAGACATAAGACCTGGAGCGTGAGAAAACACGTCCTTCTGCCTTGAGAGCTCGAGAACGACTGATCTCGCGAAAAAACACATTAAGCAACTTTTGCAAGTAGACGTGGGTATGATTCCCGTTAATAAATATGATCCACGTCGATTATCGTCGTTTCAATAATGATCATCATTGATTGTTATCACGACAACTGCACTGTATATCTTGAGGGCAAATCAAAGGTGTTCGTGAAAATATCATGGCAAACTATCTTCGCTTGCGAACGGATTACGCCTTGGTGGCTGTACGGTTGACATACACCCCCGTACTGCCGGATGCCAGCTTGTCAGGGTGTTTCTAACAAAACGCCGATTTTGACCACTGTTTAGTGGATTATGCCTTTTAACGACGCACTGGCAGGGCGTTATATAAATCCTATGGCACATTCCTAAGAGCTTATTTAGCATAGAGTGATGTTGAGTAGGGTCCCGAGAGCCCAGCATATTTCACCCCTGAAAGATAAATCACGTGTGATCTGACTTTCAAGAAGAAATCCGTATGGCACTAGTTTATACTAGGACTTCGCGAACGAAATTTGTGCTGAGTTTAGAATGAGCGTAGCACTTTGTAGCGGATAAAAGAGTGAAGCCAGTTCGACGATAAGTTACTTCGGGGGAAAATCGTGCTCCCCGCTGGAATCTGGGACGTAATTTCTACGCCAGTGATTGTCTGTGCGGCTGAAAAATAACTAGAACTTTCGTGGGCAACTGACGAGGAATAAGTTACGATTTAGGAAACATTTGCAGTAAGTTTGAATTACATGTGTCCATGCCTATCCATTTTTAGAATCAAACACATGAAATACAACCCAAAGTAAATTACTATTTAGACATTTTATTGCGGAGGTCATGAGAAAATATCGTTTATTTTCACAGAAATAAAGCAAATAAGCGACAACACTCTTGACACTTGTTTGTCTATGTGGTCAACCGCGTGACGAGCCAATAGCAACAAAGACAGCGCCACAGCAGGTACCCAGACCATAGACCATATATGTACCGAGATATCTCAGTTAGGTGGCGCGACTGAAAAATAGTGCGTTGTAGGGGCGTGACCACGGCGGCGTCCATATTCGACATTCACATTGGCACCACATATGAATGTCGTATTAAAACACATGTCACTCAAATGACAGCTGCATCCCGGAACACCAAAAATCCCATAATTTCATTAATAATTAGGATCCGTGTTTATTATAGTACTAAAATATATCGAGCAAGGCTTTGGGAACGGCAACAAATTTACATAATATCACAATCCACGGTGTTGGAATTGCATGTGCCATTGCAGCAGTTACGTCGTATTTTCCACTGTTTAGCTGCCCTCACTCGTCTGCCACGATTGAACAACATCTTTTTTATCACTGATACAACACCAGCACCCACTTTACAAACACTTTTATTGAATCAGAACTATGGCAAAAATACGCAACTTTGACAGGGCAGCCATTACTGCGCGGAGTAAATATAGAATATGGCCGCCAGATCTGCTGTCAGATCATGCCATATGACGAAAGTCCGCCATTATTTAGACATTTTTTAGACATTTTTTAGACATATATTTTTTATTTATATAGCCAACGTTTCGCCAAGTCTCCTCTTAGCTTTATCAAGGCATAAGTGCAACCAATGTACAGAAAAATGATTTTCTATAAAACAGTAGACAAAAACGAAATGTTATAAAACTGAAGCCTCATGGAAAAAAAAAATGTGATACAAAGCAAATGGAAACCTGAAAGCAGGGTTATTGGAAACGTCTGTTCATTGATCTTGTCACTCTTTTGGTTTCAGGTTCTTGTTGGTGTCTGGTTCTGGTAGTATAATTTTCTTGTGGTTCCTGTGATATCTCTTGACGTAAAGTTGTTGGTGCTTTTATTTGGTTTTCCACAAGTTTCTTGAGAAGGGGGGTCCAAGCTGATGGGAGTTGTTCCGAGTCAAGTTGTTTGTTCAAGCAATTTGGCCGAATGGCGATTTCAATTGCTTCTCGAACCCTTCGAGTTTGAAGTTGTTCTACTTTTGATATGAGTTTCATCCCCTCAAAATTAATTGTGTGGGATGTCTCAGTTACGTGTCGTGCTAGGGCTGATGATTGGGTGTGGTTTTTTACGGCTAGTCGATGTTCCTGTTTACGTTGAAAACAGTTTCTACCTGTTTGTCCAATGTACGTCTTTGGACATACATTGCACGGGATTTCGTAAACATCCCCACCTTCAAGCCCAACGATGTCTTTGCTGTTGCGGATCAACTGTCTTAATTTCATGTTGGTGTTGAAAATGGTTTGAACGTTTTCTTTTTTGAGCAGTCGGCTTATTCGATCTGTTACGCCGCAAACGTATGGGAGAAAAGCAGTATGTTTTGTTGGTTCATCTATGAAATCGTTGACCTGTGGTTGAGAGCTGTCGGTTCTCAGTTCTTGTTCTGCATTTCTTTCAGCGTTAGTTTTTCTTTTGAAAGCTTTTTGTATTATGCTTTTTTTGAACCCATTTTGTGACAGAGCTTTTTCAAGGATTTTTAGTTCATTTGTTAGATTGTCTTGGTCTGCAATACGACGAGATCTGGTAGCAAGGGTGTACGCTACCGATCGTATTTGTGCAGGATGGTGATGGGATGATGCATTTAGATACCGATTGGTGTGGGTTGGCTTTCTGTATACCGTGTTGCCTAACGTGTTGTCTTCTTTCTTGATAAGTAAAACATCCAAAAAAGGAAAACAATCATTTTGTTGTTCTTCCATTGTGAATTGAATTTCTGGGTGTATACTATTTAAATGATTTAAAAAAGACGGTAAATTATTTCGTCCATGTTGCCATATCACAAACACATCATCTACATATCTAAGCCAACACTTGGGTTTCAAAGCAGAGACTGCAATTGCATTCTGTTCAAATTCTTGCATGAATAAGTTAGCTACAACGGGTGAGAGGGGTGATCCCATAGGCGCACCTGTTTTTTGTTTGTAAAATTGTTCGTTGTATATGAAGTATGTTGAGCTCATGCAATGTTTAGCTAGATAAATGACGTATTTGGGGCATAGATTATTTTCATCAAGGTGTATTAGTACCTCATTGACTGAAACTTTTGTAAATAAAGAAACAACATCAAAACTCACCATATTATATCATTGGGATCCAGATGTATGTCTCGAGTTAGGTCAACAAAATGCGACGAGTTTTTTATGTATGAGGGCACATTTTCAGTCAATGGTTGTAATTTTTTAGCAAGAAATCTTGCTAATTCTTGAGTTGGAGATTTGATAGCACTTACTATAGGTCGTAGAGGAAAATCAGTTTTATGAACTTTTGGAAGTCCGTAGAGTCTTGGTATTCGGGACGATTTTTCTCTTGGTATTATCATTCTTTTTATTTTATCTTTAATGAATGGTACTTCAAGGATGAGAGATCGTGTTTTCTTCTCTAGATACACTGTGGGATCTTGATTTGTTGGAGTGTATGCTGGATCTTCCAGAAGAGCGTTCATTTTTGATTGATAATCTTCTGTATTCAAAAGATCAGTTGCATTGCCTTTGTCTGCTGGAAGTATGGTAATGCTGGTATTCTGTTTCAATTGGTTCAAGGCCATGATTTCTTCCTTTGAGATGTTAGGAGTAGGCGGCTGAGCTTTGCGGAGAATGGTTGAAGTGTCTTGTCTGATTCTTTCTGCAACTTCTACCGACAGGTGCAAGATGCTAGATTCAACGCCACAAATAATTTTTTTGTAAGGTATTTGTCTCGGGGCAATTGCAAAATTTAACCCTTTGGCTAATGCTTTTACCTCTGTGTCATTCAGATTATGTTTGGAGAAGTTAATTACAACTTTTTTCTCGTCCAAACCTTGACTTTTGTCGTGCAAATGCCTGCTTGAGATCAACAAACGTTCAAATTTCCATTTCTGTTTTGTGGAAATCTTGAAAGCGACATCTTCTGCTTTTGACACAGTGATTTTATCCACTAATTGGAAGAAAATTGGATGCAATGTGAGGCTGAGGTCCATGTGAAGAAAGTACAAACTTTGGGAAAGTTTTTCCAATGACCAGTAGATGTTACAAATTGTTTCAATCAGAAGATCCATGCTTGCTTTGTGTAGAATTTTCTTTGTTCTGGTTGATGAAATGTGGTGCTTCAGTTTTAGAAATGTTGGTATAAGATTATATCGCTTACAATGTTTTAGGAAGATCAGATTGCAATACAAGGTTTCACGTTTTATTCGGTATTTCTCAAAGAGTTTTACCTTCTTGTTTATTGTCTCCCCGTAGAGACGTGTAACTTGCTGATGGAAATGGAACCACACCCAATCATCAGCCCTAGCACGACACGTAACTGAGACATCCCACACAATTAATTTTGAGGGGATGAAACTCATATCAAAAGTAGAACAACTTCAAACTCGAAGGGTTCGAGAAGCAATTGAAATCGCCATTCGGCCAAATTGCTTGAACAAACAACTTGACTCGGAACAACTCCCATCAGCTTGGACCCCCCTTCTCAAGAAACTTGTGGAAAACCAAAGAAAAGCACCAACAACTTTACATCAAGAGATATCACAGGAACCACAAGAAAATTATACTACCAGAACCAGACACCAACAAGAACCTGAAACCAAAAGAGTGACAAGATCAATGAACAGACGTTTCCAATAACCCTGCTTTCAGGTTTCCATTTGCTTTGTATCACATTTTCTTTTTCCATGTGGCTTCAGTTTTATAACATTTCGTTTTTGTCTACTGTTTTATAGAAAATCATTTTTCTGTACATTGGTTGCACTTGTGCCTTGATAAAGCTAAGAGGAGACTTGGCGAAACGTTGGCTATATAAATAAAAAATATATAACTATAAACTTCGTAGCATTAACCGTTCAAAATGAATCCAATACCTTTGGGCTACGAGAATTTCTATCAGCATTTATATATATATATATATATATATATATATATATATATATATATATATATATTGACACGATACCCAGGAGTCGAAATGAGGTTGGGCGCCACGCTATTTTATTGTCCGGGTTCTAGCTCAAGAAAAATAACGAAAAACTAGATTCAAATGTTTATTACACCTATACTCTACGATTATTACAATGTCACTAACAATCTAATTTATAAACCCCAGTTTTTATGCGCCACTGCTTGTAAGCCGGGGGCGCGGTCGGTACGCCACTGTACGAGTGTTCTGACTGTGACGTCACCTGCCGGTCGACGTGAAAACGCGAGCGCGGTTGATAAACACGTGTCCACCTAACACTATTCCAATAGCGCGCACACGTATACACTATCCTATCTTAATCTATAATCTAAACTATAAAATGAACTTATCGTTATACTTAATTTATCACTTATTTATCTAACAAACACAAAGCCATCCGCGATCAATGAGTGAGCAGGAACGGTAACAGATCGTCCTGTAGCCCGGGCCCAACTGACTTGTCCGCACCTTATCGCGCGCTCTCATCCCGTCTGATGCCGTCACCGCGTCAGCTATCCCTAACTCAGCATTATTTGCGTCCGCTATTGCGCTCGCACACGTCTCACGTTAGGGACCGGGTAACGACCCGTTACAATATATATAATACCGTAGAAATAAAATAGCAAAAATATTGCGCGAATGAAGGTGGTACCATTTTCGAAATACATGGTGATACAATACAATATATATTTACATTAAGTACATTTTTATTCTAATATGACTTATTCTAGGAACATAAGATTACAAATCAAGCATGACCTTCTGCTTGCGCACTTTGGTTGGGACTTTGACCTGTGCTTGGTGGTGTTTGTTCCACGGGTGCGACCATATCGTCCTGATCGCTATCTATATCCTCAACCTGACTACCGTGATACTTGAGTATCTGATCGCCATGTCTTTTCCAGACATTTGGTCCTACTACTACTTCATAATATGTAACAGGCCCTAGGATTTTGGTTACATCTCCTTCAACCCAGGTTTGTTTGGCGCCCGATAATCCGCTACAAGTACCTTGCTCTTGTAGTTCAAATTTGGCTTTGCGCGACCCACGGAATCCTTCTATTTGTTTGGATTGAGCATCCCTCACCTCCTCCCTGACTGTTGGTCTGATCAAGTCCAAGCGCGTTCTGACATTGCGCTTTAGGAATAATTTAGCCGGAGAATCTTTCGTGGTGCAGTGCGGTGTGCTGCGGCACGCTAGTAGAAATCGGCAGAGATATCCGTCTCCGACTTACGAGCTGCTTTTAGCTTGTATTTTAATGTTTTTACGGCATTTTCCGCTAGACCGTTGGTAGCCGGATGGTACGGAGGACTGAACGTATGCCTAATCCCATTCATTTTCATGAATGTTTGGAATTCCTGAGATTGAAACGGCGGCCTGTTGTCCGTTACCAATTGTAGCGGTAGTCCGTATTGCGCGAACAACGCACGAAAGTGGTTGATTGTGTGATTTGCTGCTGTGGATGGAACAGCGAACACTTCCAGCCACTTAGAAAAAGCATCAATCACAATTAAATACAGCTTTCCTTCCACGGGACCGAGGAAATCGGCGTGGAGCCTATCGAACGCGGCTTCAGGATAGGTCCAGGGATGCAACGTCACCTTAGGAGGGTTGCTCCTGTTTGCTATACACGCCTGACAAGTAGCAGCAAGCTGCTCTATGTCGTTAACCATGGCTGGTCACCACATGTATTGTCGCGCCATGGATTTCATTTTTACTATCCCGAAATGTGAGGTTTTGCGAAGGACTGAGGGAACCACTATGCGGTGACCCCACATGAGGCACCCTCTCTCACATGCTAGTTCGTGCCGTTTATTGAAAAATGGTCGTATAGCTTCGGCCAAGCCCGTTGAATTGTCAGGCCAGCCTAAGAGCATGTGCTTCGTTACTTGACCTAATACGGCATCTTTTTTGGTCTCGCTACGAATGTCCGAACTATTTACAGGCGAATCGCTCTCATTGTAGTTGAGGTACGACAATTCGTCTGAACTTTTATCGACTGTACCCGGCAACGGAACGCGCGAGAAGGCGTCGGCCATGTTCTTGCTCTACTTGACGTATTTAATTTCGTATTGAAAACCTGCAAGGAATGCAGCGTACCTTTGCAGTCGGCTTGCAGCCATGGGTGGAATTCCCCGTTTTGGCCCGAATATGGCCGTTAATGGCATGTGATCTGTCTCTAGCACGAATTTGCGCCCAATTAGGAATTGTGAGAACCTTTTGACACCGTAATAGATGCTGAGTGCTTCCTTATCTAATTGGGAGTAGTTGCGCTCATGTGAATTTAGTGTTCTCGACGCGAAGGCAATAGGGCGGACTGAATTGTCTGGCATCGTATGCATGATGACGGCGCCTAGCCCATAATTGCTGGCGTCTGTGACCAGTTTGAGCGACTTGTTGGGGTCGTAATGTGTGAGGACCAATGATGAAGTTAAAATTTTCTTGACTTCGTCGATTGCCTGCTTGCATCGATGGTCAAAATTTAATTTACGATCACTCTCTAGCAATTGGTAGAGCGGTTTAAGTATCGTGGCCAAATTTTTAACAAATTTGGAATAATAATTTACAAGGCCCAACACTGAGCGTAGCTGCGACACATTCTCCGGATACGGTGCCTTTTTTACAGCTTCGACCTTAGCAGGGTCCTTGTGTAAACCATTCTCATCAATTACAGGGCCTAGGAAAGTTACTTTCCGTTGCAGGAAACTGCATTTGTTCGGCTTGATTCGAAATCCGTTCTCCTGAAGCCTACGCAACACCGCACTGACCCTACGCTTGTGCTCATCCATATTCGCTCCTGCTATCAGAATGTCATCGCAATAAACAATGACACCGTCTAACCCTTGCACGGCCTGCTCCATCGTTTTCTGAAACAGAGCGGGGCTAGACGCTACACCGTAGGGTAATCTCTTAGGGGTGAAAAGGCCCTTATGCGTAGTGATAGTGCACAGTTTCTGTGACTCAGCATCCAACTCAATCTGCTGGTATGCTTGGGACAAATCTAACTTTGTATAGTATTTACCCCCAGCCAGTGACGCGAAGAGCTCATCAACGTGAGGTACCGGATACTTGTCAATATCCAGGCAGGGGTTCAGCGTCAGCTTGTAGTCACCGCAAAGACGAACACTACCATCCTTTTTCAAGAATGGTACGATTGGCGTTGCCCAATCTGCGTGATCTACTGTAACAAATGTGCCTAACTCCAATAGACGGTTGAGCTCTCGCTCTACTTTATCCTTCATGGAAAAGGGTAAATGTCGTACCTTAAGGTACCTAGGCTTGCTCCCCTCTTTGAGATGGAGCTTAACAGAACCTTTACTGTATGTCCCAATTCCGTCCTTGAACACGTCTGGGAACTGTGAAATAAGGTTATCTACCTCGGACTTTACTGGAGTCTGAAACCTCATGGGGATTGTAATTTGCAGCGAATTCATCCAGCCCCTGCCTAGCAATGGCGGACCTCCCCTAGCAATGACATACAGTGGCAACTTTAAGGTTTCCTTGCGCCCATCGGTGCTTACATGTACGTGCAGCACGCCCTTTGGCATAATGTCACAATTTGTATAAGATCGCAACACTCAGTCCGTAGACTTAAGATCGAGCTTACTGAAATGCTCCTTGTAATATTTGTACGATATGGCAGACACAGCTGATCCAGTGCCTAGTTCCATACTGGTTGTAAGGTCATTAATTCTAACTGGTACATGAATGGGGTTAGATTTGACACTGTGAATTGCGTTGCATTTGACAGTTACACTGTACAATTGATTGTCGGAATCAGAACTGTTCGGTTCCATGAATTTAGTGGCGACAAGCTTGTCTCGTGAGCTACCTTTCTGCGAAGTGCCTTTGCAGACAGTGGCCAAATGCCCTTTGAACCCGCACTTGTTGCACACGTACTCACGATATTTGCATTCCTTTCTCTTGTGGTTCGGTTTTCCACACGAGAAACACGCGTAGTTGCCGGAGCTGCTGGATGTCCCGGCAGCTGGTCCGCGAAACGTACCGACGGCTGTACTTGGCGTCACTGGACTGGAAGGCGTATTCTTGTGCGCAGGACGCCCACCTTTCTTGAAGTGTTGGATCGGCGGTCGCTCCTTTGGGTGTGATCCCAACTCCGATGCGTTTCTTCTCGCGGACTCGAGGGACTTGGCCAACTTGAAGACTTCATCGAACGACGGGTCGTCTTTTTCCAGCAGTCGTTCATGCAAGTGCTCGCAGCCGATGCCGCAGACGAATCTGTCGCGTAGAGCTGGTTTTAGATTCAGCCAAAATTCGCAGTGGCGAGTGAGGCTTTGCAGGCGAGCGACGAATTGTGCAATAGTTTCGTTTTCCTGTTGCGTGGTTTTGTGGAACTTGTACCGTTCGGCGATGATTGAAGGTTTGGGCTGCAAATGGCCCGACAGCGTTGTAGTAAGCTGCGCGTAGGTGAGCGAGGACGGAGTTTTCGGCTCACATATGCTTTTTAAAAGCGTGTAGGTGCGTAAACTTATGACGGTCAGAAGGGTTGACGTTTTCAGATCATCGTTGATCTTGTTGCATGTGCAATAATTTTCGAAACGTTCGTGGTATGATGACCATGCTTCCTGCTCGGAGTCGAATTCACCGAGACATCCAATGTTCGGCATTGGAACAGGCCAATACGAAACACGCGTTTTATCTTGGTAATCTTGCTGTATCTTGGTAATCGTAGGCAATTGTTTTATTTTCCTCGTCGCCAAATGTAGTGTTTATGCAGGAGAAACACTGGGTTGAATGCAGGAATCAATTATGGTAATGATTGCTGTTTATTAATATGCAGAACACAGTGGAGATGTACACCTTACTGACCATCTTGTCCGACTGGCGAGCCTATATTTGATCCTACAGTGGATCACTGTCTCACAGGGTTGCCAACTCTATTACACTGCAGTGCTACCAACTCTACAAGTAGCTATTATTATTACAATATATAAGCGAGCAAAATCCTTCAATTACCTTTACTATTTATTTATTTATTTATTTATTCAGTTTGAATACTATGAATTCTATATATCTTTATTCTAGCGTGGTTAACACAGGGATGCTAACTAATGTTCAATGACGGCTAATTTATGCTGATTGTTGGCCCTGCCAACATTGATATTGTGGATATGTTTTTATTTTCTTCCAAAACTGCAGCAATGGGAATACACCAGCATAAATTTAAGTTTGCCATTTTTTGGGGACCTCATATCATAGAATACCATGTGTCGGGAAGTTAGTATCTTCCCTCCGAAGATTCCCGATATGACATCCTAAACTTAACTTGACAAAAATTGAGCATCTTTCTTATAGCGCTCAATCCAGCACTGAAATAACCCACGGCTCACGGGCCGCCAGCGCGCGGGAATGGCCAAGGCCGTCGCACCGCGACTCGGGGATTTGCAAAAACGATGCTACGAAGTTCACGTCTAAAAGTCCGACCAGCAGCAAAGTTTTAACTAGCAAATCAGGCTACACAATGGTTTATTTCCAATAATTTTCAAATGATTTGTACTATTTTTCCCGATCGTTTCAAAACGGCTGTGTGCTTTTTTCCACTCATTTTAATCCAATTTTTCGACCACCCCTCAGTTACAACCCTTTCTTTTTACAACTAATAATTAAAGTCCTATACTCAAGGCGCATCTTTGGGCACAAATCGCAATGTCACAAGTTGAAAAATGAACCAGTTATAGACTAAAACACATTTTTCTCAATTTTTTGGCCAAATTCTGGCATTTTATTTTTTTTGACTAACTTCCGACAGGAAACTTTGTGGAAACTTTCGCGCGTGGATGTTTTATGGTGTTCCGAACAAACCCTAATTTTTTCAGCCTGTTGTCCAATATCGGTGGCACAAATCGTTATTTGAAGAGATACGGGTTTGGGGTCCGTCAACTTGGCCCCCCCACTTTTGAAATCGACAATTTTTTTATGCGCATCGTTTTGAGCTCGTTTTGAGCTGAATTGTGCTGTTTTCAAAACGTTTTGAGCTCATCCCGTTTCCGAGAAAAACGAGTTTTTAAATGGGGGGCCAAGTTGACGCATAGCCCCCCCGACTTTTGATATCGCGATTTTTTTTCTGCCCATCGTTTTGAGCTCGTTTTGAGCTGAATTGTGCTGTTTTATAAACGTTTTGAGCTCATCCTGTTTCCGAGAAAAACGAGTTTTTAAATGGGGGGCCAAGTTGACGCATAGCCCCCCCCCCCCGACTTTTGATATCGCGATTTTTTTTCTGCCCATCGTTTTGAGCTCGTTTTGAGCTGAATTGTGCTGTTTTCTAAACGTTTTGAACTCATCCCGTTTCCGAGAAAAACGAGTTTTTAAATGGGGGGCCAAGTTGACGCATAGCCCCCCCCCCCCGACTTTTGATATCGCGTTTTTTTTCTGCCAATCGTTTTGAGCTCGTTTTGAGCTGAATTGTGCTGTTTTCTAAACGTTTTGAGCTCATCCCGTTTCTGAGAAAAACGAGTTTTTAAATGGTAGGCCAAGTTGACGCATAGCCCCCCCACTTTTGATATCGCAAATTTTTTTCTGCCCATCGTTTTGAGCTCGTTTTGAGCTGAATTGTGCTGTTTTCAAAACGTATTGAGCTCATCCCGTTTCCGAGAAAAACGAGTTTTTAAATGCGGGGCCAAGGACTTTTGATATCGTGTTTTTTTTTCTGCGCATCGTTTGCACCAAAAAAGCTATTTGTGTGTGTATGTCGTTTACCATCTGTAAAGTAACTATTTCTTAGCTAATCGGCTAAAATGATTCTTTATTTAAAAATTTTTTTATTCAGTTTTGCATGAAAACCGCTGAATTTTATCAGAGAGGTGAAAAAAGTTGTTCAGTTGAGCAATGGTACGATAAATATTGAATAGTCTGTTAACTTGCTATTTTCTTTGCAACGTCCGATAAGAGCCTTTAATTTTCTTGCTAATGGACCGTTAGAGTCTTAACGAGCCACTGAAAAACCTGTCAAGTTTGGTTTATAGCTGGCAATGTCAGTGACACGATGTCATCAACATTGGCTCTGCACCAATCAGATACTCCAGATGAGCATGACGTTATGTTCGCGACTTTGCCACGGAGTGTCTGATTGGTGGGAGAGCCATTGACATTGTCAACTCAAAACGTTTTGAGTGCATATAACAACGGCAAACTAGTGATATCTTGACACAGTTTTGGTTAATTTCTTTGTGCTGCACTAAATTGTGACGCATAAGTTTTTTCCCTTCTCGAGAAATAGGCAGTGGCGTAGCGTGAATATGATGCGCCCCCCCCCCCCTTTTCCCTTTTCCGAGGACAAAAGAAACGTATCCGAAGAGCTATAGCACCCCCCCCCCCTCAATCCCTCGGGCGCTCCCCAAGCCTCGGGGCCCCTCCCCCACGCCGCGGGGTCTGCGGGTACGGTCGCTTCGCCCCTGGAAATAGTGGTGTAAATTTTGAGCAAGGGGAAATTAACTTATCGAAACCTTATGTTTTTCCCAATTTTGTATTCCACTTTTTCACTATTTTTGAATGCACGTCGCGAATCGGCACCGAAACGGTCTTACAGGGTCTCCAAAGTTGCGGAATTCATTTCCGCAAGGGTTTATTACTTTTTGGCAGATTCTGTTCAGTATCGGTTTCATTTTAAAACAAAAGACTGGAAAAAATAACGCTACAAAAGTGAAAAAAATTTGTTTAAGTTTGGAAAAGTAAATACGAAGAAAGTGTTTCCGTTGAATCCACTCGCAATTTTCTAACCACCAATGAAACCTCCGTCAAGAAAATTGGGAAATGTTATAAAACATTATAATCCAGGACGCTGTTGGCTCCGCGTAGCGGGGGTTTGGGGGGCACAGCCCCCCACCTTAAGAGAATCTATTTGTACTTTTTTGTAAGAAACCATTTTGGCACACTCCTATATGGAGTTAAAGCTTTTTGACGGGGTAATACCGTTTGGTTCAATAGGTTCTGATGGGATATAGTTCCTCTGTGTGAAGGTTTTGATTTTGCCACAGAATTGAAAGCGACTCGAAATCTTCCTTTTGAATTCATCATGTTTAACGTGGTGAGCGGGGGTTTAAGTAGGAGGCCTGTCTATAGGGGGTTAGTGGCCACCTATTGTGGCCACCCACAATAAGAGAATAACATATTGAATGTATTTCGTCAGACACCATTTTGGTGCAAGCTGCCTTTACGGGATTACAGTTTGACCTTGATACAGAATAGAAAGGGACTCGAAATCTTTCTGTTGAATTCATCGTGTTCAACGTGCTGAGCGGGGGTTTAGGTAAGGGGTTTGTGTAGGGGGGTTTTTGGGGGCGCAGCCCCCCACAATAGACACAAATTTGGTGCACTGCCGTTAAAGAATTATGGGGTTGCCAGATTTGCGGAAAATTATACGGGGAATGTTGTGGGGGTTTAGGGACGTATAAGTGAGTGTTGTGGTCTGTGGATACAGTTTGTTGGTGGACCGGGGGCTAGAGGTGCGCAGCTCCTCAATCTGGAAATCTCTTCTCTGGGAATCTGGGCAACCCTCCCTCAGAGATTTCCTTTCTTTTTGAGAGCAGGGTCGCATTAACTAGTTTTTTTGGAGTTTGAATTTTCAAATTTTGAGGTCATAAGTGAAGTGCACCGATAACACTCACCGTGCGTAGCATGGGCCCATACTGCTAGTCTTATTGTTAATACAAATCTTTATTCGCCGAATCAATTATCAGAATATATTTTTATTGTTGACCGGGAATTCGGCGTGGTTTAATTCTCAGTCGTCGTATAGTCGAGAAAAAATAAATTGATAAAAGTTGAACGACCTGAGATTGGGACTCTTCTGTTTGTTACCGAAGACATCGTTTGTGGCAGATGCGTAATGTCCACCGGGGTGAAAATTGACGAAAAGATGCGGTAAGTAAAGATAATTGCCTTTCTAGAAGTAAACATGATAAAAGTTATGAATCATTTAACACACGAATTAGTGAGGTACTTGTGCATACTTCTTTTGTTAGTTTTGCTCATGAACTAGGTAGCCTCCCTACTCCCTGAACAGTCAGTTTCTGCTATATTGTGCTGTCATGAAATCAAATGAGATAACGAAGAGGAAGTGTCCCGATTAATTATAAGTAAAATTATTAATTGATTAATGTTCTGTCATGGAAACCAAATCGGCCACCTTTTTAAGGGCAGCGAAAATTTGGAAGAGTGTAATTTGCTCTTTGTCACGTCCGCGTGATGGATGTGGGGGGGGGGGCTTGCCTCACAGTAACACCGCTACCAAAAATAAAGTCACACAAGCTTTAAAAATCTCAAAATTAAATTTAAAAAAATTAATTAAAAATTAAATTAAAAGTTTTGCTGCCTCTGCACCCTCATAATGATAAGTACTAAACGAGAAAATACGAGCATTCTTTGCAGAGCTCGGAGTGGTCCTTCATGTATGTGCACCGAGTGCCACGTTGTTGCTGACCATTGCGGACGCCGGACGGTTGCATGGCGGAAGCACTGATCAGGCTCGTTTCGGTGTGTGTCGCAGACCACATGCTCGCTCTGTAGTGAATGTGTCGTGAAAAAGAACAGACTCATGTCATTCCGGCAGGTAAGCGTGTTTAACTTTATTGATATAAAGAGGTATAGGTACACTTCTGGAATCAGAAACTGCGCCCGCAGAATTTTACAAGTCCCGACGTATGGGCTTGGCGGAAAAACAGTGTAGTTTAAAACTGGTTAGGGCTCTATGAAAGACCCACACCACATCCCAACAAAAACGTGGTCGATCCAAAAGGTAGAGAGAGGCTTATCTTGATCCAGCCCATTACTATAGTTGGGATAGATCTGCTTCATCGAATAGGCAAATAAAACAATAGCCGCGAAATATTTTCCGCATCGGAATAATATGATGATGCTAATTAAATTATGTGGTTAACCATTGTTAAAATGCGAAAATGACAGTCCAGCCAATTAATCATCCCGTTCTTGTTATCCACGACCTACCTGGGTGAGCATGGCCAGCAAAAAGGTAGGGTCTCGGTACGATTGACTACCTTGATTGAGAGATAACAGAAGCAATTTAAAAAAGCACTTAAGATTGCTTTGCGACAGCTAGTTTTTTTTTTCAAATAACGGAAATGTGATGCTCACATATTGTTGGGAGTTAAGAATAGACGTTAGAAGTTTTTAAAATTTAATTATATCTCCAAAATTACGCATTTTAGAATATTGCTATACAAGTGGCCTGCAAATTGATGAAGGATAACGATTAGCTGTGGTGTGGAACAAAAATAAATGCTCAAAACAAATAAATCTTATACATATTTGTGTATTATCGCAATTAGTATATTTTTTCTTCCATATTACCATTGGTATAATAATTTAAAGCGTAACCATGATTCCCATGGTTAAAAAGTAACAAAATGAAACACAACTGTGGCAACACTGCACAAGCTAGGGAGGTTGGCCACACTGGTAGAGGCTGACAGGAGCTCGAGGGGAGCTACTCAGGCACTTGCTAGCGAGCCGCCGAGATAGCCACACCGAGACGTCGAACTGAACTGTTACTGGCATCTTTCATATACTGTACTTAAAGAAGGTTGGCCGAATAAACTATCATACGAGATCATTATCGTGACGGTCTTATCACTACATGGTGGCAGCGGATAACGAAGTCACGCACAGTGAATGGAAAAGAGCAGCCTGGAAAATTCGACGGGAAACCACGACCACGAGGCAACAGAGAAGAAAGAATTGCACCCGTCAAACTCATCAAAGGAGAACATGGGTACCCAGGAAGCTTAAACGGCATTATTCCGAGTAAATCCACCAAGAGAGTTCGACTTTTCGGCACCAGAAGAATGGACTAAATGGAGCAGAAGATTTGAACGATTTCGCCTGTCATCAGGACTGAACATGATAGCGGCGGAAGAACAGGTGAACACTCTAATCTACAGCATGGGCGATAAAGCCGAAGACATTCTGCTCGGGTTTAAGCTAAAAGCGGGGGAAACCAAAGACTACAATATTGTTGCGAATTGCACGTTTACACTTGGCGCCTTAGGTGAGCTGGAGCTGTCAGCGTGTTTGGGTTTTGTCAGCGTCAGCAATAGCCAAATGGCCCAGGTGGATTCGTGTGGTCAGGTAGGGGGTCAGAGAGGAACCAGCAACGGAGCACAGCGGTCCAACAGCAGTGGTACGACTTATTTGGTGAGCTCATATTTTATTGTACCTTTTCGGCAGAGTCAAAATTAGATCCCGATAAACTGTTACGACCTCTCACATAGCCAAGCGGGGTATTTTCGGCAGCACAACATTCGTCTAAATTTTTATCGTAACAAATGGTGGAGGTGCCGGGCATTTCCATTTTTTCAAAATTATTTGGACTGTTCACGGTTGTTGGTTGTTCTTTCAAACTGGGGGGATAGGTAAAATTTTGGACATTCGTTGGTTGCTTTTAGGCAGGGTTTATGTCTGGGGGTTCACATATTTATTTAGGTAGGGCTTTGCTTACGGAACTCGGGGACGGCTCTGGGTCAGATTTGAACTTGTCGGGTGAACTAGAGGAGATTGGGAGGCAGGCAACAGCTGGTAAGGAGGAATTTCAGAAGTTTTTAGGCGACTTGCAGTCTGGGCTGGAAATCACGAAGCAGAGGCTGCTAAAGGAGACAGAAGGTTACAGGGAATTCTTGGCGTTGAGTGACGAGGAGCTATTTGTGCGGGAGAGTAGGCGTCTTCGTTAACTTGACTCGGAATTTGTGGGGGACTTACCGCCTTTTCGACAAAGGGCCAAAACTTTTGCGGGGGGCTCTTTTGGGATTGGAAAAAAGCAACCAATTAGGCAAAATTCAAATATGCAGGGATCAGATGTAAAATTTAGAAAATTTGAGGAGGGTGTAAATTCGGTTGAGGAGTGGCTAAAGGATTTTGAGAGGGTGGCAGCTGCCAAAGGAAAAACCAGCGAAGAGAAAATTAGATCATTTCCCTGTTTTTTGGGGGGCACGCTTTTGCGATGGTTTGAGGTTTACGGAAAGAGGCACGAGGAATTGCAGGGAGGGGACCATGACCAAATTTGGAAGGACTTGAAGGCAGCATTGTTAAGGGATGTAGGGGGTACAACAACAGCGGAGCAATGGGAGCTGCGTTTGAGGGAGAGGAGACAAGGTCCAGTAGAGCAATACCAATCATACGCCTACGAAGTTTTACAGCTGTGTGATAGAGTAGATCCAGCCATGTCAGAGCAGAGAAGGGTGCAGCATGTGCTTAAAGGGTTGTTGCCTCGGTTGATTAATAAGGTGGACATGTTGCCAAATGTAACTGTGCAGGATCTGTTGGCGAATTTGCGAACGGCAGATTTGTCATACCAGATGCAACAGGGTGGTCTGGACGATTTGGCGGCACCGAGACGGGATACGCGAGGGGTTGTTAACCAGGTGTACGGGGATGAGCAAGCTGTCAGTCGCCGGGAGTAAAAGGAGGGCATGGCGGAATTGACTGCGGCTTTGATTTCTGCGATACATGGTTCTCGGCCTCAGCAGCGTTTGCGGTCTGCGGAGCGATCTCAGGATCGGGGCTACGACAGCCGGATCGGGGCAGCCTGCGACAGGGAGCCTTATTATGGAAATTCGGGGCAGCAATCGTTTAGGCATGCAGATCGGCGGGATTCAGGTGTGGACAGGAGGGATGATGGACGCGTGGACAGACGGGAGGCGGTAGGAACAAGCGCGCCAAGGCAGCCTGATCAGGGATGGGACAGGAGTCGTCAACGGTCGGTCTGGGGTAGGCCAGGGTGCTATATTTGTAATCGCACGGGTCACTTTGCTTTGACATGTCCGGAGAAGGAGAAGGTCGATAAATTTTTGGCAGCGGCTAATAAAGAAACTGAGTCAAAAAACTAGGGATCGCAACTTTGGCAGCGGGTACATTGGTTGCGGTTAGGGAGCTTACCCGTAGGGGAAAGAGGAGGAAGAGGTATCGGGAAAGAAAGCGGGCGAGGAAATTGGAAGCTAAAGATGATGCTGCAGGGGTTGTTACGGGTGCGGCGAATGCGAATATTCGGGACGAGGCGATTAGAGATCGGAGAAAATTCCTTACTGAGGTGCCTAAAATCTGCAGGGTGATTGCCGGGGTTGCGCAGACGCATGAGATCGTAGTAATCAGAACAATGGGGGCGCTTCAGGTTGATGTGAGGGTGGGGGAAAAACCTGTGGTGGCTCTTTTGGATTCTGGGGCGGCGGTCAGCTGTGTGGACGCATGCATGGTATCTCACTTGGACTTGGAGCCTGTGCACGGCCTAGTGCTGAGAACAGCGAATCGGTCGATGCTGAGAATCGTGGGTCGAGTTCAGGTTGAGCTCATTGTAGGCAATGCGAGATTTATAGTGCCTATGATCGCGATTAGGGATCTTTCTGCGACCTGTATTTTAGGCAATGACTTTTGCGAAAAGCATGAGGTCACAATAGCCTATGCATTCCGGGCAATTTCGATTGCGCATGATTGCGGAAGTGTTCGCGTTCCGTTTGCGAATAGTGCTGAGTTGCAACGTCAGGTCATTCGCGACGAGCAGCAAATTCTTAGCATCCTGCCGGTAACTGAGACGCTGCCTCAGCAGATTCTTACGGACCAGGAAATAATTCTGCAAGGTGGGCATCAGAATGAATGCACTTTAAACATCGAGTCGCGTGCACAAGCGGAATGGAACATTTTCGAGCCGAATGCGAAATTGTTTGTCAATGACGGGCTATTGGTACCGAGGATTGTTTTTGGAAAAAGCTCTAAATTGGTGGTCGGGATCACGAACACGTCGCCTCGCCCGTGTGTCTTGTACAAGGGTACAGTGCTGGGTCAGTTAGAGGAGGTGTGTCTTGACGAAGTTGCAGGGGTTGCGGAGCCGTGGGTAATGTCGGTAGATGCGGGGATGGGGGTTGACAAGGAAGGAGGGGTGACTTTGCTGGATAAGCTGACTGTTAACCCTGAGCTAAACGGACAGGAGAGGACGAAGCTGGCGTCATTGTTGGTGGAGTACGCGGACTTGTTTGCATGGTCTCTAAGTCAGGTTGGTAGGACTACGGTAGGGGAGTGTGAATTGGAGCTTTTAAGCAAAACCCCGGTGCATAGGCCACCTTATCGAGTGTCACATCAGGAGAAGGAGGAGATAGGCAGACAGGTAGCGGAAATGTTGCAGCATGGGGTCATTAAAAGATCTAAATCGGCCTATAGCAGTCCGGTGGTACTCGTTAAGAAGAAGACTGGGGGGTGGAGGTTCGCAGTGGATTACAGGGGGGTGAAGAAGGTCATCAAGATGGACTCCTACCCTTTACCTGTCATTGACGATGTGTTAAGCTACTTGAACGGGTCCTCATACTTTACGTCATCAGATCTTTTCTCGGGGTTTTGGCAGATACCGATGGCGGAGAACTCAAAGGACGTGACGGCCTTCATAACACCAGAGGGGTTGTTTTCCTTTGAGGTGTTGCCCTTTGGCTTAGGGGTGTCTCCTGGGGTATTCCAGCGAAGTATGGACAGGGTGCTAGCAGGGTTGAAGTGGAGCTCTTGTTTGGTCTATTTGGATGACATTTTGGTGATGGGGGAGACGTTTGACATCCACTTGGCAAGGCTAAGGGAAGTTTTACAGCGTTTTAGAGAAACAGGGTTCACACTCAATCCAGGGAAATGTTCATTTGGTCAGAGGGAGGTCAAAGTTCTCGGTCATGTGGTTAGCGGGGAGGGAATTCGTGTAAATCCACAGAAGGTCGCGGCCGTGGCGGAGTTTGCGGTGCCAAAGACGTTCTTACCTCGGGCTTCTAAACTTTTTTCGAAAGTACATCAGGGACTTTTCGGACATCGCAAGACCGTTGGTGGAGCTAACGAAGAAAGGGGTGGAGTTTTCTTTCGGTAAAGAACAAGAGGAAGCTTTTTTGGCGTTAAAGGAAAAGTTGGTGACGGCTCCGGTGCTTAGACATTTTTCTCCAACGGCAGAGACGGAGGTCCATACAGATTCGTCAGATTACGGGTTGGGTGCAATTTTGCTTCAGCATTTTGATGACGGCTTACATCCGATCTGTTATGCGTCGAGGAAGTTAACGGATGCCGAGCGGCGGTACAACACAACTCACAAGGAATGCCTGGGAATCATATGGGCGATACGCACATGGAGGCCATACCTATGGGGGGCGACGTTCAAAGTGGTCACGGACCATCACTCGCTGTGTTGGTTGAGGAAAAACACCGAGGTGGGGGGTCGTTTAGCGAGATGGGCGATCATGCTGCAGGATTATAACTTCACGATCCATCACAAATCAGGAGCACTTCACGAGGGTCCGGATTGTTTGTCACGCTATCCGCACACGGGTTCGACAGCAGGAGAGGAGGAGGATGAGGACCTAATTGACGAAATGCAGCTGGGAATGTGGGCAATCAATTTGGAGGGGGTAGCGGAACTTCAGAGAAAGGACGGGCAATTGAGAGAGTTGATTGACGCGATGGAAAGTCCGGATCGGGCAGATAGCAAAGTGAGGCGTCAGACGCGCAGTTACGTGATGGAGAACGGGGTCTTGTACAAGAAGAACTATCAGTACAGTGGTGAAACTAAGGTCTTGGTGATACCGGAGGATCTTAAATTTGAAGTTCTGAGTAGTCTCCACGATGACGCGATGGGTGGCGGTCACTTAGGTTTTTTGAAAACGTTCTGCAAACTGAAGGAGAGATACTTTTGGCAAGGGATGAGGGTGGAGACGGAGCGTTACGTGCGCAGTTGCCCATCATGTCAGTCTAGGAAAAGACAGACGCAGCGTCCAGCGGGATTGCTTCAGCCCATACCAGTGGGGGCTCCATTTCAGAGATGCGGGATTGACCTTCTTGGGCCATTTTGTCGCATGCCGAGGAACAACACGTTCATAGTCTGTTGTACGGATTATCTCACGAAGTGGTGCATGGCGAAGGCCATCCCTGCAGGAAATTCAGCTGAGGTTGCTGACTTTCTCATCGAGGAGGTTATCTTCCAGCATGGCTGTGTGGGGGAAATTTTGAGTGACAGAGGGCAGGGGTTTCGGTCAAATCTAGTCACGGATCTTCTCAAGGGGTTGGGGGTGCGCAGCACTTTCACTTCCTCGTACCACCCCCGAACCAATGGCTTGGTAGAGCATTACAATGGGGTGATGGCTCAGATGCTGTCGAATTATGTATCGTCAACACACAAGAATTGGGATGTGTACGTCAAGGCGTGTACGTTTGCGTACAACACTGCAATACAGGAAACGACAAGATTTGCGCCATTTTACCTCGTTTATGGCTACCAGGCTGTGCTACCAGTTGATCAAGGGTTGGGGGTGGGTTGTGGCCTGTCGGAGGAGGCTGTGGTGAGATTGGAAAGGTTGCAGAAGGCGAGGGATTTGGCGACCAAGCGGATCAAGGAAGCCCAGGTCAAGCAAAAGGCTAGGTTCGATTCAACACGTAGGGAGGTGTCCTACACGGCTGGGCAGCTGGTGAAGGTGTACTCGCCTACGCGTAAGGTGGGCAGGAGCGATAAATTACAACAGAGATTTCATGGGCCCTTTCGAGTGGTTCGGCGGGTCTCTGATGTAAATTATGAGGTGGAGATCAAAAAAGGAGCGAAATGGGTGAAGGATACTGTTCATGTGGAACGTATAAAACCGTATTTCGAGCCGGGAAAGTGGCGTTTGGCTGACATTCCAGAGGATTAGGGGGAGGAGAGAGCGTAAGAGGGCTTACGTGCACTTTCTAGAGGTGTTAGCGATAAAAGAGTGGATAATTTTTGAAAAATGTGTTAAAAATAAATTTAAAAACAATAATAAATGTGCAAATAAAAATGAAATGTATTTAAAAATCGCATTTTGGAAAAATGTAAAAGGGGGTAATTTTGGAAAACATTTGGCATTGTGGAGAACCAACTATTCTCGCCAAGGAAAACAAGACGAGAGGCAGCGGGAAGAGCGATTGTCGGGCTGCGGGGGGTGATAGCCGGATACCCAGCTCGCCTCGCAAAGTATACCTCCGCGCATGGCAGTTCCAGCAGCGAAGCAAGGATCGCGGGACGTGGGCCTTTGGACCGCTCGGTACGATGTTCGGGCGCAGGGAGGGGACGAGCTCAGTCTACGTCGAGGGGAAATCGTCCAGGTCCTGGTTCAAGGATCCCAAGATTTCGGGACACGACGGCTGGTGGACCGACAAGCTGGGAGACGAGGTCGGCATCTTCCCGGTCGACTTCGTGGCCGAGAAGGACGTTGGCGGACACGTGAGCAGCGTCATCGAGGAGATATTGCAGCCACTGGAAATCGACTTCCGGGTCCTGGCTTTGGAGGAGGCGGTCTCGACAGACTAAGCTGTTCTGGCTGCTGAAGCATGAGAACGTGGTGTCCCAACCTCTTCCTGGGGATGGAATACGCCAGCGGCGGCGCGCTCAACTGTGTATTGGCCATGGGACTCATTCAGCTCGACGTGCTTGTGGCTTTGGGCGATCCAGATGGCTCGTCGAGGCATACGTCATCTGCACACGGGGGCGACCATCTCGCTCATACTGGGTGACTTCAAGTCTTCCGGCGTACTCCTGTCCGAGCCGATCTACGAGGAGGACCGTCTGCAGTTCAGGACGCTCAGGTCACGGACTTTGGCTTGGCGTGCGACGTCTGCAAGACCACGCGCATTTCGGCTGCAGGGACATAAGCGTGATGTCGGCGGAAGTGATCAAGACGTGTCCTAAACCTCTGATGTCTGGAGCTACGGGATGGTGCTGTGCGAAATGCTGACGGGAGAGACGCCGTACAAAGACATCGACGCGCTGGTTTCGGGTGATAACGGGACCCTGGAGGGTCACAACTAGGCAGACGGCCAATAGTAATACCGGGTGTACTTAAATAAAGTTAGGAAATTGTTGTCATAGAATAATAGAGAACTGTAAGAAAAAAAAGTTTGTTGGCAACCGTTTTGTCATTCTGTCATTTGTTGGTTTTCCACTTGCACCTATGTGTTGTTGTTTTATTGTTTTTTGGAATAAAATTGTTGGTGGTTGTGTTCCGGGAAGGGGACTCTGGGGCGCTCTCCCTGAGCGAGCTCCCTCCCTTTGGACTTGACAGATTCCAAAAATCGGGACGATTTTGTTTAAGGTGGGGGAGTGTTGCGAATTGCACGTTTACACTTGGCGCCTTAGGTGAGCTGGAGCTGTCAGCGTGTTTGGGTTTTGTCAGCGTCAGCAATAGCCAAATGGCCCAGGTGGATTCGTGTGGTCAGGTAGGGGGTCAGAGAGGAACCAGCAACGGAGCACAGCGGTCCAACAGCAGTGGTACGACTTATTTGGTGAGCTTATATTTTATTGTACCTTTTCGGCAGAGTCAAAATTAGATCCCGATAAACTGTTACGACCTCTCACAGAGCCAAGCGGGGTATTTTCGGCAGCACAACATTCGTCTAAATTTTTATCGTAACAATATAGTGATCAAGAAATTCGATGATTATTTTGTCCCGAAGAAGAATGTTATCTTCGAACGAATACGTTTCAAAGCACGTGTACAAGAAGTGGGGGAACCAATAGAAACATATATCACGGACCTCTACACTCTCGTCGAACACTGCAACTACGGGGAAAAGGAAGAAGAATTCCTTAGGGACAACTTAATCGCAGGTATGAGAGATTTGGATCTATCCAGTAAACTACAGGAGGACCTGGACCTCACTCTATCCAAGGCGATCACGAGGATTCGCCAAAAGGAGGCCATGAGGAAACAACTCGACATGCTGCATCCGTCAACATCGCGACAGAAGGGGCCGGATCACGTAGACGCTGTCAGCAGCCATCGCGGTCAAGGACAGCGCGGCGGGAGATATCATTCGGCAAGTAAGTCAGATTCTTCACAATACAAGTCACTAAAGTGCACGCAATGTGGGAGGCAACATGGGAAGCTATGCCCGGCGGCAAACGCTGTGTGCCACAAATGCCACAAAAAGGGACATTTTAGAGCACAGTGTGGGAGCAAGTGGAAGGTCAGAGAACTCCAGGTGGAGGAGGAGGAAGACTCGAATCAGGGGGAGCCTTATGGGGGCTATATTCTCACAGAAGAGGAGTATGCGTTAGCAACGTCAGAGAAAGGACTGTTCCTAGGGTCAGTGACTGACGAGCACGGGAATCCGTGGGCAATTGAGGTTGAAGTGAATGGGAAAGCACATCGCTTCAAATTGGACTGTGGTGCAGATGTGACAGTCATATCAAGAAGACACAGCCGGCAAATGGGAATAGGGACTCTCACTCCAACTAAAGTCAAGCTTAGGAACGCCAATCGTTCATTGATGAAGGTGGCGGGAGTTGTGAAAGTGGAATTAGGATTTCATGGAGACAAGACAACACAGATTGTGTTTGTGGTAGAAGATGACCTAGAAGAACCATTGCTAGGGAAACCTGCCATAGAGAGTTTGGCATTGCTCTTACAAAGGGTTAATGAAATAACCAGCGGATCTGTGGATAGAAGATTTGCAACGGATATTGAACAGGAATTCCCAGAACTGTTCGCAGATGAGTGAATACCGGATTAAACTCGTCCCGGGAGCGGAGCCTTTTTCGCTACACAATCCTAGAAGAGTGCCTGCGGCGTTACTGCCAAAGGTAAAGGAAAAGCTAACGCGCATGGAAGAGATGGGCGTAATATGCGCTATCAAGGAGCCCACGGAATGGTGCGCGGGAATGGTAGTTGGGCCCAAACCGGACGGCTCGGTAAGGATCTGTGTTGACCTCACCATGCTGAATAAGAGCGTGAAGAGGGAGCGCCATCTGATGACATCAGTAGACCAAGCTCTAGCAGAAGCTGCGGGGGCCAAAGTATTCTCGAACCTAGACGCCAACAGTGGGTTTTGGCAGATCAACCTTGCAGAGGAGTCAGCAAGACTGACGGCATTCATAACGCCCTTCGGTCGGTTCGTCTTCAAGAGATTGCCCTTTGGCATCTCTTCGGCGCCGGAAGTGTATTGCAGAGAAATGATGCAGGTGCTGCAAGACCTAGAAGGAGTTTTCTGTTTGATGGACGACATCATCGTCCATGGCAAAAACACACAACAACATGATGAACGACTGAGGAAAGTTCTCGGTAGGATCTCTCAAGCAGGGATCACTCTCAACAAAGAAAAGTGTATATTTAAAACAAATCGCGTGAAATTCCTTGGCCATATTCTCAGCGACCAAGGAATTTGCGTAGATCCGGAGAAAACAAACGCAATTCTACAGTTTCCCCGACCGAAGACGGTAGGAGAGGTAAGGAGGCTGTTGGGCATGACCAACTTTGTTCTGAAATTTCTCCCTAACCTGTCACAGCTTACGAAGCCGCTCCGAGATCTTCAGAGGGAGACGACACACGAATTCGTGTGGGGCAGTTCACAGGAGGCGGCGTTCAACGAGTTGAAGCAACTACTAGCCACCGCTCCAACTCTGACGTTCTACGACGTCAAGAAGAACCTTCGGATAACCTCAGATGCGTCGTCCTACGGCCTCGGCGCTGTACTTGAACAGGAGGAATCCGAAGGATGGAGAACCGTGGCCTACGCATCACGCTCGCTGACAGACACAGAATCCAGGTGGGCCCAGATAGAGAAGGGAGCCTTGGGGATAGCCTGGGCTTGCAGTAGGTTCGAGCATTACATCCTCGGACGCCATGTACACCTACTAACGGATCATAAGCCACTCTTGCCGATTCTAACGCAGAAATCACTCGGTGAACTGTCACCGAGACTACAAAGGATGCGCATGCGGTTGATGCGTTTCCAGTACACCATCTCATACCTACCTGGGAAGGACATGACTACTGCCGACACACTCTCCAGAGCGCCAGTAGGGAATGCAACACAAAGTGAGGCACAGTTCTGCCAGGAACTAGAGGTAGCATCCGTAATGTTACGCGATGAACTGCCGATCACCGACCCCAAGCTCGAAGAAATTCGTAGTAGACAGGAGGAAGAGGGTTCACTTGAGCAAATTGTCAAGTACGTCAAAGAAGGTTGGCCGAATAAACAAGACGTTCTCCCCGAGCAGATGCCATTATATCAAGAAAGAGACTCCCTTGCCATAGTCAACGGCATTCTGATGCATGGAAGGAGGCTTTATATCCCCATAGTTATGCGTCAAGGAATTCTCCAGAGAATTCATGCTGGACATCTTGGCATTAGTAAATGCCGAGACCGGGCGAGGGAAGCAATCTGGTGGCCCAAATGGAACCAGCAGCTCACCAACCTAATCACATTCTGCGAAAGTTGTATTAAAGTCAGGACCAACCATCCTGAACCGATGCAGATACCACCGCAACCCTGTCTTCCATGGCAAGTAGTTGGTATGGACCTGTGCGAATGGCAGGGGAAAACATTCCTGGTGATTGTGGATTACTACTCTAGATACCCAGAGGCAATCTGGATGTCATCAACAACGTCAGGCTCGACAATTGAAGCCATCAAAGAAGTTTTTGTTCGTCACGGGATCCCGATGAAAGTTGTCTCACATTCTCACAGGAATACGGATTCGTTCATCGCACCAGCAGTCCCGGACATCCGCAGAGCAATGGGCTGGCAGAGCGGACCGTCCAGATAATCAAGAATATCTTGAAGAAGGGAGAGGAGTTGCAGATGGGCTTGATGTCGTATCGAGCGACACCATTCCGAGACCTTGGAGACCGTAGTCCTGTGGAGCTTCTTATGAATCGCCAGCTAAGGACAACTCTACCGAAAGTCACCTCACTCTCTTCACCTCCAGATACAGCGATTCGGGAGAAATCGGACAGTAAGCTCATTCAAAAGCACAACTTCGACAAGCGTCATCGGGCATCGGAGCTCACACCTCTAAGCAATGCAGATAAAGTGTGGGTGACGGATCTGAAACGTCGTGGCCGAGTCATAAAGAAACTAAGCGATCGGCCCTACCTGATCTTCACGGAAGTTGGCAACATCAGAAGAAACCGGGTACACTTGACCCCGTTAGGAACGTTTAACCATGTCACAGTTTCAGAGTCGCCAGCTGAACCTAGATCACCGATGTCACCTAGAGGAGACCCAGAGGAGACGTCACCAGCCCGAGGCCCAAGCCCAAGAGCCAGTACGAGTCCCTGGCCCGGCCCGAATCCCAGAGCCAATCCGAGTCTAGCAGCAGAGCCGGAGAAGATCACGACACGCTCCGGGAGGGAAATCCGACAGCCCAAGAAGTTGGACCTCTGAACCATTTTGTTATTGTTATTTTTTGTATAGAATCTTTTGCCCATAAGGCCTTTTTGGAAAAAGGGAGATGTGGCAACACTGCACAAGCTAGGGAGGTTGGCCACACTGGTAGAGGCTGACAGGAGCTCGAGGGGAGCTACTCAGGTACTTGCTACCGAGCCGCCGAGATAGCCACACCGAGACGTCGAACTGAACTGTTACTGGCATCTTTCATATACTGTACTTAAAGAAGGTTGGCCGAATAAACTATCATACGAGATCATTATCGTGACGGTCTTATCACTACAACAACAAGAAAACTAAATAATAATAAGACATTTGCTCTCGCAACAAAATAGGCAACAAAGAAAAAAAATAACAAATCTCGGGCTAGTAGCCGGTCCAGCCGCCCTCGTACTCCAGGACTTTGGCCAATCGCCGAGGCATCGACTCGGTCAAAGCCCGGATGTAGCGCTCGCTACCCGTCACGTCCAGCCAGGCGGCCTTGACGGCGTCCCAGAGCTCGTCTCGGTCCGCGGGCGGCTCCCAGTCCTCCTTCATGGAGCGGACCACCTCGGCCCACACGTTCTTTATGGGCCTGAGATCGCAGCCCCTCGGTATCCAATCCACCAAATGGATGTCCTGTTGCGTCGCCAGCCACTCCTGGACCACGCCAGCAAAGTGGACGGGGCTGTGATCCTGAAATAAAATAGACGCATTTCAAATCGCTATTTTTATTTCACCACTACAAATCGCGTAGGTATAGCTTTACTCGCAAAAGAATGCTTACCTGCTGGAAAGATCGGGGTACAACACCCGCACCGAGGGCAACATGACGTCCCTCAGGATGTCCCGGTATTGCTCCCCGGTGAGGTACCCATCGACGCGCCATAGTGCCCCCCCCCCCCCCCCCCTCCGGCCAGTGCCGTATTTACCACTAGGCAGAGTAGGCTATCGCCTAGGGGCGCCGAGGTCTCAGGGGCGCCGGCCGCAGGCCGGCGCCAGAACCCATGTTTTTTATTTTTATTTTTATTTTTTATAAACATTGCGAATTGCGATGTCTTGTGTTCAGTCAACATCGCATTATAAAGGCAACAATACTTCTGAAATCTTAGTCTTAGTTTATGTGCCCATGCATGTAGGTATATTATCTATACTTTGAATTCACGCGAGGAAATTGAACGGCGAGAATTTTTTCTTTCTTGAGTATGTGCGCTTATCCGCATTTCCTGTATGAAAGGCAGTTGCAGCCGGGAAGTACGGACTGCAAATTTTTTTGTAACTCATTTTACGATAGGATTTAAATATACAATTGCGAATTCAGCTCCCGAATTGGCAGAATGGCTAATTCCACTTCTGGAACTATTAATCGCTTTTTCCTGTCGTCAAATGTTGGGAAAAACATTGTGCATGGAGCACTCCAGTGCGCCTTCGTTAGCGCTGCTAACAAGTTGCACCCTGCGCGATTTTCGGGAAGTTTCTTTATTTGTGCATTTGAAAGTTGCGAAAGTAAAACAATGGGCGGTCTTATATAGCTCACAACAAAACAAGATCGCTACAGAGCGCGATAAGTCAGCCCGATCATGCCCAGCAGCAAGCACAATGCAGGTAAAATCAAAATATTTTTATTGTTTTACTTCTTATATTTTGGGTTACCTGCAAGATAAAGGTGCCTATCAAGTATCAATCTATACCAGTCTGTTGAATAATTTCACTTACGAAATCGACGCATCTTTCAAAATTGGTTCATTAGGCTTTACTGATTAGCATTGGCCAACTTATAGGGGCGCCACGGAAAAAACTGCCTAGTAGCGCATATTGTCTAAGTCCGGCCCTGCCTCCGGCCGCGGACATCCACCCCCAGGCGCACACAGAGAAGCGTCCACTCTTCTGCCGCTGGTGGACGTATTTCGGGTCGAATCGGCTGTTATTCGGCCTGTAAACGATCTGGGGGCCGTCGTTCGAAGAGGAAAACGTCTTCTCGTCGGAAAAAACCACCCTCGACCAGTCGGCGTCGGCATGCGTTGCCACGTACGCCATGCGGTCAACGCAATGGGCGTCGGTGAGGACCTCCTTGATGGCGGCTCTCCTCGCATGCAAGTCGGCCTCCCCGAGCCGATTACTGGCGGTCTTCGAGCAGCCCGGGAAATTGCTGTTGGCCACCAACCAGGAGGAATGGCGGAAAGGATTTCCCTCGGACAGCGCCACGAGGTTGGCATCTTGCTCCGCCGTGGAGACTCGCTGTCTACCGGTGCCAGGCCTGAAAATGTAATAACAACATCGAGCGAATTGCTAATAACATTGCAGAGGTAATTTGTGATTACGCTTTGTGTTTGTTTTCGTTCAAACGACCGATCGATGACTGAATATCACATTCACAGGCACGGCAGCAGGCACGATGCCTTGTTCAAATAATAGATTATGTTAATAGATTAATAGATTTTATATTTAGGTGGTAAAATACACGATATGAACTTTTAATTATTTCAAAGCATGATTTACCTTCGATGCATGCTGCCAGTATCCTGGTAGCGCTTCCACCACCTCTTCGCACTTGCCGCGGACACACCGAATTGCTCCCCTGCCGCCCGTGGCGTGAGATATTGCCGTGCTCTACGAGCCCCAAAACTGCCACCCTGGTATCATGGTCCCAGTGTGCAGCCATTGCAACTTTGCGTTGGCGAATGAATGAACTTGTCATTCGCCGAGATTTGTTTCATTACATGATTCAGGGAAGACAGCTGACTGGAGGGAACAGGTAGTTCTATAAAAATAGGTCAAAGTGCGCCTTCCCATTGCGCTTCTGTATGGCAATGGCCAAAGGCTTATCGTTTCTGGATGTCTTTATTGATGAGCTCATGAAAAGAATATAATTCCTTTTGTGGAAAATATTTGAATTAATATTTCATCTTGATAATTAGCTAAATATGTAATCTCTAAAGTATTCTTTCCCCGGTGACGTATCGAAATAAATTGTGCATCAGTAATAAACACTAATCCCCCGATCTTGTAATCAGCTCCCAGCCTGCCTGGCCGGGCAGCCATCGAAAAGGTCGGGTCTCGGTACGATTGACTACCTCGATTGAGAGATAACGGATGCAATTAAAAGAATGCACATCGAATTTCATTAGGAAGTCAACTTTTTCATAGATAATGGAAAAATGATATTATATTAAGGTTAGTTGTGAAGACAAGATCTAGATAGTTTTTTGTTTTTTATTATAGCTTTAAAATTACGCATTTTAGACTAGTAAAAATGTGCCAACATCGTGCAAAAATCCACAGTGAACCAAATCAAGAGCATTTCCGATCCTCATTTGACGGAGCAAAGCAGCTAATGATAACGGAACGGGTTTATCAAACTAGTCCCAGGCCCGCAAAAGCACATGGCATAGCCACGTGCTCAGTACCCGGCCTACCTATACTATTTTCAAACGAACCTGAAAAGGACTTGTATATTTTTACGACGGGCGCAGTTTATGATTCCGCAAGTGTACCTATCGATATTTTTTATACAATAGATATATTCAGGAGATTTCAATGGTCAACAGCATAACATGTTCGTTCTATTATAGGTACATTTACTAGTAGGTATCAGTAGCGTAATGAATATCAGTCACGCCGGACGGTGAGGGATAGACTGCTCTAATTAATCCAAACAACGAAGAACTTCTTCTATCTACACTTCATTTAATATTGGGAATTATCTAAACACAAGAACACACACGCATTGACCAACAATCAAACACGTGTTTACCGACCATCATAGGTGTGCGCAAGGGGGGGGGGGGGCGAGAGTACGCACTCACCCCACCAAATGAATCCACGCTTTAAAAAAAAATGTCATGACTAACTAGCTTGCTCGCTCGCAAGCAAGGGCGGGTGTAAGGCTCAAAAGGCAGTCAGCAAAATCATAAATGTTCTACATTTGCCTCTAAATATCATTCAGTAACTAGAAGCAATCCACTCAATACGTAGTATGTCTCTGTTCCATACTGTCGCATAGCTTTGTCGGCGCTGACCGACAAAGGGTAGCGGCGCGACGAGCGAGTCGTCGGTACTCGGAGCACCATGGATATTCTAGAGAATCTACGGATACGCTGTTAGCCAAGCTAACATTACAAGTCGCAAGCTCTCGAGATACGATACCACTTGCACACATGGACATGATAGCGAGAAAATGAGTAGTATAACTAGTAAGCTAATTTTTGTGATATATCGGTACAACTCCAAGAGCCATTCGGACCACAAGTAGAGCAGGAAGAGCTAGACTATGAGTAAACGACAAAGGATAAAACAGTGCTAGTGACAGAAAACGAAATAGGCGTCGAAATTGGTGCGGGCAATAGCAGCGACAGCGTTTGCATTACGACAATAAGAGCACCGCCGCCGCCGCCGCCGCCGCCGCCGCCGCCGCCGCCGCCACCGTCAGTTAGTTAGTTATAAGACACGCTTAGTTATAAGACACATCCAATTTTGTTTCTGCCAAGATTCAAGTTTCATGTATTCCGCGCAAATGTGTGGCTGAACACTTTCGCGAATTAAAATTTTTGTCCCTAACGATAAATACCCCCCCCCCCCCCCCCCCCCCCCCCCGAGGTTACCATGTTGGCCACACCTAACGTCAGACCCTGTGCACGCCTATGCCGCCCATGCTGGCTCTATGCACCTGCAACCACGGCAAGTCGATCACTCGCTTGCCGATCCCACGCGACACCCGGCCGCATGACATCATACATCAACTGACTAGGAAACGCTGCCAAAGTGTTCGCGTTGAAGATAAGCGTATGGGCGCAGCGGTACAAAGTTGAGAACAAAGGTAGACCCCCAAAAAATTTCATCGCTATCGACGGAGCGTTCGGTCCGTAGAGCGCGCGCAAACAAACAAGCACTCAAACGTGTTTCTTTACCAGCAGTGAAATTGAAGGGTTCGCTTCGCTCGCTACGCTCATCAAAAACCCTTGGAGATTTCTTTTAGTCGCGGATTTGCTTTCAAAAGCTTGCATGCACGAAATTGACAACATTTCTGACAAACTTGAAGTCAACAAAGTGATGTGTCGATGTGGTTTCGATGGTTTCGAAGAGCAATATTCGAAATTGGGAACATTTGGAAAAATTACTCACTTTTAAATAAATTTCCGTACTTTTCCAAACTTTCCCGATTGTCGAATATTGCTATTTATTGTGCATTGAAAGGGGACCGGTATGGAGGATTTTCTTGAAAAACGCAGGGGGTCTAAGTTGAGAACAAAAGTAGACACCCTGAAAATTGCATCGCAATCGAGGCAGGCGTTTAGTCTGTAGAGCACGCACAAAGACCCATAAAAAAATATAAATAAACACACACAAGTTTTTTTTTCAGTATTGAAATCGATGAGTTCGCATCGCTCGCCTCGCTCGCTACGCTCATCAAAAAATAAATAGCATGTCTGCTTATATATGTTGGGCCAGACTGACGCGCCCCACCATAGAATTGCGCTGGGCTGCCCACTCTGACCCCGTCTAAAAGTGTCACCTTGGCCAGTCCTGGGCCCCAGCGGGCTGTAGCCCATGAGGCGCCCGCTTTGGTCCCGTCTCTGCCCGTGTCTAACCCGACTTCTTCCCGGCCAGCTTCCGGCTCTAGCTCAGCGCCAGCCGCCCGCGCTCCACCATTCCCTAGGAATCCCCGGAAGCTCAGCTCGTGATTATTTACAGTTAATTCCAGAAAATAGTAAAATGACGCTTCTAAAAGAGTTATGAAAGTTACTTCCGCATATTTGAACAAGCAAATTGACGAAACCACCCCTAATGTCTCCAATGTCAACGGCGGGGAAAACGTGTACTGTACATTCTTCAAGTCCATTAAAGTCAAAATTGTTGGGGCTTTGCTTCTTCCGCATTTCCAACCCTACCCATTCCCACCTACCCTCTCTACAGCGTCTGCAAACTTTCGAAGGACTTGCAATTTGGTTAATTTTTGTTGACTGAAACCACAGCTGATCTATTGGTGATGAGCGGAGCGAGCGAAACGAGCTGAGCGGGCTAAAATATGTTTTCAAAACTATATAGGATATTATCGCCACTGTGTGTTTCATCGACATAAACACTGTCTAATGCGTACATCAATTTTTATGTTTGAAGGATGCCATGGACAAAAACCAGTCCAGTAGAAGAGCTGGTGGGAGCCCTTCTTGTTGTCAAACATGATCTTTTTGTCGACGGGAAGCTGCGAGCACCAAGTGATGCCTTATGGTACAAAATAGCTGTCAGCATTCAAAATAAAATAACACCAAAAACGATCTACACAATTTGCCTAACAGACCGCTACAACATCAAACAACGGTTAGTTATCGACGATATTAGTAAGTCGTCTGATGTTATACTGCAGATTGACGAATCTCATGTGAATACCTAAAGTACCAGTGGTAGCAGTGGTAGCGGCAGCAGCAGCAGCAGCTGTAACAGCAGCGAGAGTGAATCTTCCTCTCCAGAGAACGAATACAGAGCCAAACAACGTTTAAATACAGTAATTACGTTTTCCCCCGAAGAGTGGGCTCGAATATCACCAGAAGCAGCTACTCACAAACTCAAAAGTTTGCACAAAAAAGAAAAAATTTGACAATATCATCGCCTCAAGAAAGGATGGACACATTCTGTTTACGAATATTTTTATGAACTTATCAAACTTCCTTGCAATTTATCTTTTAAGCGCAATAAATCGTATGGCTCGAAGATTGCAGTGTTTGGAAAATACAAAGAGTGTTTGGCCAAGTTCAGAGGGTCAGAAGAATCCCCTTTCGCTGGACAACGCGCTCACTTGAAGTTTAAATATGTTGGCAACTTCCGGATGGAGCATCAAAGTACAATAAAACGCCACCTTTCGGGAAATGCGCGCCAAGAAATTGTTTCGCGCCTTGTCAGAGAAGGCACTTGCGCCAGTGCATATGTCCGCGAAGAGGCGCATCGCCGCATGCAGTTTGGAAAAACGGTACCTAGGGATATTCCATCGATCGGTTCGATCAGAACTGCCATATACGCAGAAAAGAAAAAAAATCGGCTACACGAGGACCCCATTTTAGCAATTGCAATAGCTAAGAACACCCACATGAAGGAGGTTATACGGGACATTGGATTGGACAGGTTCTTCGTCCATTATTGGAGCATTAGCCAGCTTCATGTATATCGACAATACTGAAAAAATTCAGTATTCTCAAAAGTGAGTATTGATGCCACTGGGGGTGTGGTTTGCAAGGTCCGAAAAATGGGTGGCGCGAAGTCCGGCCATATATTTTTGTACGAAATAACAGTTAGAGATCCGTTGAGTAGAAAGTTATATTCGGTGGCCAACATGTTGTCGGAACGCCACGACACCAACAGCATCACATTCTGGTTGGTGGAGTGGAAGAGATCAGGTGCCACGGTGCCATGTGAAATAGTTATAGACATGTCTGCAGCGCTCCAGGCGGCGACCATCAGAGCCTTCACTCAATACCCATCAACGGAGTCTTATCTGGAAGAGTGTGGGAAAGTTCTTGTTTTGAATCCACCTGAAATTTATATACCAACCTGCTACATCAGGAACGATGTATGCCACACTGTAAAATTGATCACCCGCAGGGCTTGCCTTCGTGGTAAGTCACAACGCGTGAGACAGTTTTATTGCAAGGCTATTGGCCTGCTAATTTTGGCCACCGATGTCCATTATGCTGCAGAATTGTTAAAATATATCTTAACCGTGGCTTTAAGTGAAACTGAAGGAGTTGATGTGATCACGAACGAAGTGACTCCATGTGAAGTTGCGAAAGTAAAACTGAAAAGCCTTATATCTGGTGATTTCACCATGGGAAATGACGAAGATCGAAATGGGAATGACGAATGCGGAAAATCAGCAATATCTTCACGACAAGGAACACTCCGATTCAGCAAGCCCATTCATAAAATGGGGCCAATCTATTGAGAATGGGGCAATTCAAGACATTCGAGGGTACGAAGGAGATCGCGATAATCTCCAGCACCTCCCTGATCTTGTACCTACGTTAGTAAAATTTTGCAAAACACTGCCTATTTGGTCGGGTATTATGGTTCCCTATTATCAGAAGAGTAAAGCTCGACCGAATAGCGCAGATGTCGAAAGCAGTTTAAACGATTTGAAGAATCGGATCTTCAAATCGACTGATTTACCAATGCGGGCAGATCTGTTTTTGGATAAGCACGTCACTGCAATCGATGGAGCGATGAAACTGGCTGCTGGGTCGCCGACCACTCGCATAGTCAACACGCCCAATCTAGATGACCTAGGTAGCCACATTTTACTATTTTCATTACAACAATGATTTCACATTCATTATTCACAATTATATTGTTTTTTCATGTGCAGCTGTCAATTCCGAAGATTTACACGATCCAGATCCAGATCCAGATGCCCGATCGCCAACGCAAGTTGCTGACCCTGCCTTGGCAAACGTCACGAGGACGAGTTGCCCGGCTTGCTCTGCTGGCAACTTCCCTGGGGACGCGCATAAATGCACCATTTGCGGGACACCTGTCCACATCATTTACGAAAGCTGCTCCATTGCAGTGGAAGGGTCCAAGGAGGGATATGGCCAGGGAAGGATCTGTGCGAATTGCCACTTTAACAGAAGTTCTTCAGTTGGGCCCATCAAAGAAATACGAGTGCTGGGGTCGTCGATTATACGCGAAGCAGACCATCGTTATGACAATATAACAGGCAATTATATGTATCTATTATCCTGAAGTAATTCAAGTCTCATTCATTAAATAACAATACATTTCCCCCTGATGCTGGTGCAGCTGACAATTCCGAACATTTAGACGATCCAGATCCAGATGACCGATCGCCAACGCAAGTTGCTGACCCTTCCTTGGCAATCGTCACGAGGACGCTTTGCCCGGCTTGCTCTGCTGGCAACTTCCCTGGGGACGCGCATAAATGCACCATTTGCGGGACACCTGTCCACATCATTTACGAAAGCTGCTCCATTGCAGTGGAAGGGTCCGAGGAGGGATATGGCCAGGGAAGGATCTGTGCGAATTGCCGCATGAGGAACCCTGGCAAGATACTTGCTGAAGCTTTAGAAATGCATGAGACCGAAAACTGGAGAGGTCAGGGTAGCACTACGGGAACGAAGGTCAGTGACAAGAAAAGGAAAAGAAGTGTTTACCTTGACAAAAGTCCTGACTGGCGGACTATTGACTTGAAGGAGCCAGTTGGCCCGATCAAAGTGATAGGCGTTCTCAAAAACGGAATCCGAAGTGTGCTTAAGCCAGTAAAGATAAAACGAGAAAATATAACACTCACCAACACTTGCGCGTTCGATGCGCTACTGCAAACACTCTGTGCTGCTTATTGGGATAGCAGCACATTCCAGGAGTTTATAGATGCTTCCGCTACCAACAATGCTTTTTTATCCCTCGTCAAGAACATATCCCGCTCAGGGGTTGTACCGCAAAGATACAAGGACCGTGTTCTAATTCTCCTGCCGTTGTTTCGGGCAACCAAACTCCCAAGTTCGGTAGTCACATTGAACGTTGAGGCTGTTGCGAAACACATGGCTTCTAAATTATTGCTTAGTTTTCCCTCCGTCAATGAAACTCAGAAATGTGATCAATGCAACAATAATAGACAAATACCAATCACCGTCATGTCAGTAGAATTGCCACGTCCCGAATCGCTTAACAATTTACACACTCTTGTCAAGAGAAATTTAAAATCGGTGTCCGCCTTATGCTCAACGAAGCAGTGCCGGGGACGAAAATTAATCTCCAGGGATCTGTCCGTCAACCACCTCCTCATTGAACCTCTTCTTGTTCCATCTGAAGAGGCGATAGCAGAGTCGATGGTGTCAGGATTAAACATCAGCCTGAATCTAGTGCCAATCACGCTGAAGTTCGGTGAAGCACCTGTGTACCAGCTGAAAGGAGTGTTGCACTTTGAAGGATCAAGAGAGTCGTTTACAAACGTCGGACATTACAATGCCTATTGTCGAGGTCCAGGAGGACGCTGGGAGATATACGACGATATGATGGATAAGAAAATTGATGTAATTGGATCACCGAATGTACAGTGCGATTTGCTTCTGTACACAGTGTAGTTTTCTACATCCAAATCATCTTTTTTGTAAGGTGGAATATCTACCAAACAATTGGTTGCAATCAAACTTTAAGTGATAGCCCCACCAAAATAGCGCACCTCCTAGGTAGTGTATAATATTTTCAAGTTAAGCAAAAACTTTTTTTTGCTTTGATTGGTTTGGCTAAATAACGTCCGTAACTAAGGGAAGTATTAGTTTCCATAGTAACCATAATTTTTCTTACTTACGGACGTTAATAAGCTTAACTTACCAAAGCCCAAAAATTAGTCTTAAACGGAATTTGAAAGCCTTACATATTACCTAGGAGGTGAGCTATTTTGGTGGGGCTGTCACTAATAGTTTGCCTGTAAACAATTGTTTGGTAGTTATTCGTAGGCCAAAGGGATCAGCCAATCCAACCTTAAATAACTTGTTTTGTGTCTCGAATTCATTATATAATGAGCTAGTTTTGTGTCATTTAACAAGAGGTGTAACATGAACATCTAAAGCATTTTGTTTAAAGACCTTTTTCTGAACGTGTCTCGACGATCTAACACAAACAAATTTGGTATTTTATGATCGTCAAACTACACCACTGTTAGTAGTCGGAAAGCTAGTTTTGTTATGTGTGATTACAGACTCGTCATATACTGTGCCAATTTGGTGTTTTATAATCAAAAATATGTTCATTATATTTGAATGAGCATTGAGCTAGTTCAATAGCTTTTTTTACTTTAATATACTATTAAGATGTTAGGTACTTTATTGCCAATGTGGGTAAACTGTATTTTTTATGACCAAAGTGCCGATTTTGTAACGTGTGATACCAGAGTGCCAATTTTGTAAATAGTAATCATTAATAATCTACGTTATTGTTTATAACTACTGAGTTGGTTTCGTCACGGGAAATGGCAGATTTGAAACGAAGTGTTTCTCGACTTAAAATATATTTTTTTATTCAATGTAATTTATTTAATGCAATGTAAAGTAAACAATTTTAAGTTCTTTTTTGCCAAAGAACTGATTTTGTAACACGTGATGACAGATTCAGCGCGTGTTCCTCTACTCTGCCAAATTGCTAGTTTCAATAATCAATAACACGAACCCTATTTTTAATGAAAAATAGAACTGGTTTTGCATTAAGCATTTCAAAAACGAAAGTTTTAGCAGTACCTAAGAGTTTCGTTAATTAGTTAAATGTACATTTTGGTAGTTAATTGCCAGTGTACACTATTTTTTATGGTCATCGCGCTGGTTTTGAAGAGCGTATAATGACAGATTGAAACTATTTTTTCATGTACTATTTAGTTAATTTATAGCCAATGTAGGTAAATTGTATGTTTTATGACCAAAGTGCCGATTTTGTAACTTGTGATACAACTGATACCAGAGTTAGCACAAACTTCGCCTTCTGTGCCAATTTTGTAATTTTTAGTCATTACTAATGTATGTACGATATTGTTAATAGCCACTGAGTTGGTTTCGTCATGCGCAATGACTCATTGGACATAGTTGATTGCCGATGCATTCACTTTTTTTTTATGGCCAAATAGCTGATTTTGTAAGTTTTGATTTTAGATGTAGCACAAATGTACCTCTAATATGCCAAATTGTTTATTTTTATGATCAATTACTTAAACTGTGTTTTATAAAACATATTATAGCTAATTTTGTAACAACACGTGTAACATCAGTGTTTGAGCAGTAGGTACGCGTTTTGTTACTTTGATAATTACAATATTTTGGTAGTTGATTGCCAATTTGTACACTGTTACTTTGTATGGCCATTGAGCTGGTTTTGAAGAGCTTATAATGACCTTGAATGTTAAGTAATTTTGTACAGTACAAACTCTTTATTCATTTACTTTCACTGAAAAACAAATCCTGGCAATTCCTTATTTACAAGAACTGACATCTTAAATCCAGTTTCCCAAATATGACCATACCATTACATTAAAAATGAAATGCGACAGGCGTTAAGTAAAACGAATTCGAGAAAGACAAAGCGCCGTGCATTCGTGAATTTTGACAATGTGGACAAATTGCAAGGTATACTTAGCTGGCTGAGCAAAGATGGAATCCCGTTGTATACGGAGCGCTCATTATGCGAGCTTTTGGTGCGGTCTGAGAGCTTTTGATAAGATGTCGGAACCAGATTAATCATCCGGACAATCAACTCTGATTGATCATCCAGCACGCAAGCTGACAAAGGATCTTTCTATTTCCAGAATTTGATGTTTCTAAACGCATCGGGGGTAAAAAACGCACTATCGAGGATTTTGCAAGTAACTCTCATACAAGCATATAGCTACTGCGCAGTAACAAATCTTCGTTCCGAAACCTATCATAGTGACAGAGCTGGACCCTACTGGCCGTTGCGTAACCTGCTGAAAGCCACTGAAGTTGACTGGAGGTTTCGGCCTCAGTCAATCTTACTGAGCTCAGTCAATTCAAACTTAAAGATGGCGATCTACAACTCAGATTTGATGAATGGTGTTTCCGAGGCTATTTTTAAGTGCTAATTGTTTAGTAACTACTTTAAGCATAAAACTTTCGCTATATTAAGTTGTTATTTTAAAGTAACAAGGAGGCAAATTACTATTGCATATTATGTTATGTAATTTGGCTGATGATGAGCGTAGTGAGCGAAGCGAGCGGAGCGAAATCTTCAATTTCATTACCCTCAAAAAATGTCACTTGTGTGTGTATTTTTTCCTTTTTTTTTTGGTTTGTGCGCGCTCTACAGATCAAACCTACCTTTGTTCTCAACTTAGACCTCTGCGTTTTTCGAAAAGATCGGTTCAGAACATTTTTTATAAATCAATATTTACGAAATTTTTCGATATTTTCAAAATGTTGAACCTCTGTAAATGTCAAAGTTCTAAACATAACTTCACCAAAACTTCTATACATGTTGACCTTATACATATACATCATGCCTGCAAATCATTGGTCGGTAGGTCTTCCCAATTGGTTTTTAATAGCATTTTTGTAGTGTTTTTTTCGTGATTTGACGCATGATTCAATAAGTGTCCGGTTTCCTTCGTTTCTTGGTTACCAGCTTTGTTGACTCCAAGTTTGGCCAGGGCAAAGATTTGAAAGTTATCAGAAGTTTTGTCGATTTCGTTTATGGAAGTAATTGTATGTTAATCCATGTCAGAAATTTATCTCCAATCTAATAAGAACCCTCGGGCATAAGTTATGTTTTATGTATTTACAATGAGTTCATAATCTGCACTTTTCGCTATCTGGCAGCTCGAAGAGAAACAAAGGAACGTCAGAATGCGTATACATTTTCAAGTGTTCTGAATTTGCGAGAAGGCAATGGTCAGGCTTAGTGCTCCAAGGTTTCTTATGACTGCTGCCTGCACCTTTTAATCCGCTATACACAAACCGCTTCCTACGCTCATCTTCAACGCAACACAACTTGCGTTCGCGAAGCCCTTGTGTTATTGAAATAAAAATCTCGGCTACTTGAGAGCTGATAACTTTGTACGTTGCCACAAAAAGATTTCTAGCAAGCTGAACTGAGATCGCGTATTGCGTTCAGTTACTGAAGCCAGCAGATCTGCTGAGCGATACTGGGAGCCTACTGAGGCTCAGTAAGCTCAGTAGGTTTCGAAATAGGACCGATGCCAGTGACACGATATCATCAACATTGGCTTTGCACCAATCAGAGACTCTGGATGTGCATGGCGTCATGTTCGCGACTCTGCAACGGAGTCTCTGATTGGTGCAGAGCCAATGTTGATGACATCGTGTCACTGACATTGCCAGCTGTAAACCAAGCTTGACAGGTTTTTCAGTGGCTCGTTAAGATTCTAACGGTTTATTAGCAAGAAAATTAAAGGCTCTTATCGGACGTTGCAAAGAAAATAGCAAGTTAACAGACTATTTAATATTTATCGTACCACTGCTCAACCGAACAACTTTTTTCACCTCTCTGATAAAATTCAGCGGTTTTCATGCAAAACTGAATAAAAATTTTTTTAAATAAAGAATAATTTTAGCCGATTAGCTAAGAAATAGTTACTTTACAGATGGTAAACGACATACACACACAAATGGCTTTTTTGGTGCAAACGATGCGCAGAAAAAAAAAAACACGATATCAAAAGTCCTTGGCCCCCCATTTAAAAACTCGTTTTTCTCGGAAACGGGATGAGCTCAAAACGTTTTGAAAACAGCACAATTCAGCTCAAAACGAGCTCAAAACGATGCGCATAAAGAAATTGTCGACTTCAAGAGTGGGGGGGCCAAGTTGAAGGACCCACGGGTTTGTTATTGCTCAACTATAAGCGTCGAAGTGCTAACACAGAATTTTCTATAGATAAAGAATTTAGATGTGAAGAGTGAACGATAAGCCATGAGAAATAACAAAGAGGCTCTTTTCTGCGAGATTTTGCAAAAACTATGTTTGAGGCGGAATGGCCCAGTAGGTATACGCGGAAGCCCCGTCATAATTTGGATCCCGCGGGAACCTCTTGCCAAGTGCCATAGGGCCCGTTGTCAAAGGAGTACGTCGTAAAAACGTTTATGGAAGACGTGTTAAAAGATATGCTAGGCAGTGATTATGAAGTGCGTGTTTGCTACAAATCAGGTGCGAAACTTGACGCAATAGCCGTATGGTCGTAGCAGAGTCACTAACTAGTAAAGACTGGCTTGTCGTGTTGGGTGGGTCAAATAACATCGGCGGCTCTGAAAACGAGATCACAGAAGCGTTGCAGAGGATCGTGCCGCTCAGCAGGCGCAGTAAGCTGATAATCAACACTGTGCCAAGAAGGCACTATTCAAAAGGGGTAAATCACCTAATTAGCAAAGTCAATGGGCAAATTCACGAAAATGTAAACAAATTCAAGGACAAATGTTGCAAAAATGTTAGAATAAATTTCTTAGACACACACATCTTTGGTGACCAGATAGGTAAAGATGGTTTGCACCTAAATCAGTATGGGCTAAATACTCTGTGCAAGGCAATTGCACACTTTGTATTAATAGAAGAGGCCATAAAACCCATGCATATGTTGATCGGCCTGGAAAAGTGGTAGCGGGTAGGGCAAACGAAAATTGTACCACCGAAGACACCGGGAAAAAATGTGACTGATACTTTTTTAGACAAATGGGTCAAGGTGTTAGGAAAAAAACCAAAAAACTGAACCAGAAGTCAACCATGTAGCTAAACAATCCAAACCTCCAACACCAAATGTCACATCTATAACACTTTTTCACCAAAATATTCGAAGTATCACAAATAAGATTGAACAGGTAGAAATTCTAACTTCTGAAATGAACATAGATGTCCTATGTTTAACTGAACACTGGTTAAAACCACTTCAGGCGGAGGAACTTCTAATAAATGATTACACCCTGGCTTCACACTTTACTAGACAAAAACGCATTGGGGGGGCTGCTATATATGTCAAAACAAATCTGAAACATAAATGGAAATGCAGACCCGACATAGATAAACTCTCAATAGAAAAGGTCATAGAACTTGCCATTATAGAAGTTTGTGCTCGAGTAAATGTTATTATCATTGTTATTTATCGTCCACCTGACCCAAGATATTACTGTGCATTCATTGAAAGGCTAGATAAGTTGCTCAATCAAATTGTAAAGGAACGGAAAAATGTGGTACTGTGTGGAGATTTTAATATCGATTTCCTAGCCGAAAGCAGTCAAAAAATTAGATTGGAAAATATGTGTTCGACTTTTGGTTTCACAGCACACATAAAAGAGCCTACGCGCATAACAGGCACTACAAAATCTGCCATCGATAATATCTTCTTAAATTACAAAACGGTTAAAATGCCCTTATGCGTTGAGGCAGGTCTATCCGATCATAACGGACAATTACTATCCATTCCTATAGATTACGATAAAGATCTAGATCAGCTTAGAAAAGTCAAAAAGTGGTGTTTTAAAAGAACTTATGGCATTAACAGAATAATAAATTTTATCAATGATATTATGAGCTGAAGGGTGGTTAGACGTGTTTGTGCAAGATGGAGTCGATGCGAAATTTGATAGCTTCTTGCATACATTTAACATTTACTTTGATAGACATTTTCCAAAAAGGAAATTACAGTCGAAGAACAAGAATGCCTCGAAAGGATGGATAACAAATGAATTGCTTCAATTGTGTAGAAAAAAAAGGAAACTCAGTAAAATTAGTAAAATAAGATCTGATGAGAGATTTAAAAAATATTTCTCAAAATTCAAAAAGAAACTATCTATGTGCTTACGGGCAGCAAGAAAGGCGCACAATGATAAGACAATAAGCAAAGCGGACAACAAAGTGAGAGGAATATGGACGGTTATAAAAAACTGCACAAGTAAGAACAAATCCACAAATGCTGAGGCTGATAAAATTGAATTAATTATAAACGGAGAGCGAGTGCAAAGTGCGGCAGAAATTTCTGAACTATTCAACAAATACTTGTAACTCATGCAAGTACGGTGATAGATGTAAATGCAGATAGACTTAGAGAATGCATGGAAATGATGGAAAATATTAACTTCCAAGGCAAAAACGAAATGGTAATGGTGCCTACACATAGAAAACATATGTAATGGTGCCTACATATGAAATAGAAAAGATAATTATTGGACTAAAACCAAAAAACTCCTCCGGTTGGGATGAAATTCCTTCTAAAATTATTAAAAGTGAGGCCGTTTATATCTCTAGACCTTTAACGAACATATCAATTGCTCGTTCAAAACTGGTCTAGTACCGGAAAAGATGAAATGGGCTGTAGTAAAACCTTTGTACAAAAAAGGCAGTAAAATGGACATGGCAAATTACAGGCCTATCTCATTGATAACTACATTCTCCAAAATTATAGAGAGGGCCTTACAAATCAGGCTTCAATCCTTTTTAGAAGAAAATGATATATTGTGTAACGAACAACATGGTTTTAGAAAACATCGCTCTACAGTAACTGCAACGTCTAAACTAGTGCATTCGGTTACCCGAATTCTAGGAGAGAAATGGAAAGCTGGTGTAATCATGTGTGACCTTCAAAAAGCTTTTGATACAATTGACCATTGTACATTAATTCAAAAAGCAAAATATTATGGCATAACTGGCATAGCTTCTGACGGGCTAAACTCATATCTTACGGGAAGGAGACAAATGACTGTAGTAAATGGAAATGGGAAATCAAATTGGAGGATGACTGAACACGGAGTACCACAGGGATCAATACTTGGCCAAATATTGTTCAGTTTGTACATAAATGATATAGCAGCAAATCTACCTAACAAAGTATATCCTTTACTGTTTGCTGATGACACTAGTGTAGTCGTCGAAGGAGCAAATAACGAACATCTCTTAGAGAATGTAATTATAATCCTGGAAAAATTGGACGAATGGTTCCTAGTAAACAAACTAAAACTTAACTCTGATAAAACAAAATTGATAGTATTTAAAACAGATGGAGAGAAACCAAATCTACAAATAAACTATAAAAATGATGTCATTCAAGCAATTGATCACTGCAAATTTCTAGGCCTAGAATTAGACTTTCGCTTAAAATGGAAAGACCATGGAAGATATATATGCAAAAAACTTGCATCAGCCTGCTTTGCCCTAAAATCTATTGCTAACCAATACAGTGGGAATATTGTAAGAGAAGCGTTCTTTGCAAGTGTGCAATCGATTATAAGGTATGGAATAATCATATGGGGCTCGTCAAAAAAAGGAATAAAAGATGTTTTCAAACTTCAGAAAAGAGCTGTTAGGATTTTGGCCCGGATTGGACATAGGCACACTTTCCGACAAAGTTTTAAAAGTTTAAATATTTTAACTGTTATATGTATGTACATATTAGATATGGTGCTTTATGTAGCTGACAATCCCACTCTGTTTCAAAGAAACTGTGATATTCATAGGATTAACACTAGGCCCAGACAAAATGTTCATGCTCAAAGTAAATCTACACAAGCATATCCCAATGCAATACACATCTATAACCTACTGCCAAAGGAAATAAAAAATATTCAGAGTAGGGAGATATTAAAACTACGCTTAAAACTGTTTTTAATTAAAATTTTTTTTTACAATCTTCAAGAATATGAAGATTTCTGTAAGGTACTGAAGGTAAACCAAAAGGTATTTTAGATGTGTGATTTTACGGTTTGATTTTATGCATTTTATTGTAAGACGTGTCTTCAAATACCACTGTATAATTCATTATATTAAGGTAGAAATGAGACAAATAAATACAAATACAAATACAAACACCACGAATCATCATCATCAGCCTGTCATTCACCTGTGCCATCAGACCAAGGTGCCACAGGGCCCGTTGTCAAAACAGTGTCAAAACATGAATATTCCAAACATGTCAAATCTACAGCAATATAGCATTGTGACAAATGACAATCGACAAAATAGTTCCAAAAAGTACTCCCAGAACAGTGTAGGTATTTACATGGTTTTTATTACACTTGTAAAAGGCAATATAAATAGTTTGAACCGATTGGAACAGTTTAAAGTTTAAAGTTAAAAGAAGTAATATGGGTTTATTTCGGCCATTAGACTACCTACATGAGTTAATAGAGTTGGACCAGTTTAAAATGCAGTTATTAGATTTTGTTTTGTTTGAACAAGTTTACCGCCTATCCATGGCGAGCTGTATTATCGGCTTTCAAATATTGTTACGTCACCTGTACTCCCCGCCCCTAATGACGTAAAGTCGACGAAGGCTATAAAGGGAGATACGAGCACGAACGAGGCAGACCGGGTCAGGCGAGAGGACAAATAGCACGTTGGAGAGATAAAGCATTGTAGAGTGGGAGAGGACAGCCGAAGAGAGGAAGAACGCGAGGGAAGACGAGAAGAGCTAGCGCCACGAAGAAAGCAAGAGAGGAAGAAACGAAGAAAGCAAGAGAGGAAAAAACGAAGAAAGAAAGAGAGGAAGAAACGAAGAGCGGGCGGGTTGCGTGGAAACTGCTAGCATACGGACTTCAGGAGCGGTCGTCACTCGGAGAGATACAGAGAGGGAGAGCAACTGAAGACGTTAAGGTATAGGGCGGCATCTCTTATTGTTGTTGTGATCGGGTTGGCCTTTGTGGAAATAATTAAATTGTCTGTCAACATACTGCAAATAGTCTGGATCCGTAGAGCACCATCAAACCCTCCTCACTCAAGCGAGTCCATCGCCCCTAAGGCGCTCGTAACAAATGGTGGAGGCGCCGGATCGCAGTAATTATTATATTTGCCGAACAGAATACCTATACGAGTTCATTGCATGTTGGACCATTATTGTCGTTCACTGATATCGCTTAATGTGCATAGTTGCCCTATAATAGAATTATGTACATATTTGCGACGTAATGATTGGAGAAGGTTGGAATTGCTTGTTATATCTCGTAGATTGGTCAATGAATTCAATTCATGTCGGCAGAAGGTTCCAAGGTCCAAAAGCTTAGCGAATTATTCGAAACGTTTGGTAGAAGGTTTGATAGAAAGCTGTTCGAAAACTTTGAGGACAACTTTGGGGTTGGAAGACGGAAGTCTCACAGTTTGGAAGATTTGTCGTTTAATATCAAAAACAGTAAAAAAATGAACATTAAACCAACTCCGTTCAAAGAGGGCTCTGATAGTGTGGCGGAATGGCTAACAGTCTTCGACACCATCGCGGAGGCGAATGGATGGGAAGACGCGACTAAGCTAGTATGTTTACCTTGCTACCTGACAGGAACGCCTCAGAAATGGTTTCAAGCTCATAAGGACGTACACCACGACAAGAGCGGGCAGTGGACGTGGAAGTCGGTTAGGGAAGCATTGCTCAGTAGCTTTGGAGGTGTCGTTCAAAAACAAGAATGGATTCTTAAGTTAACAAATCGGGTTCAAGGACCCGTTGAGGATTCTATGTATTATATACATGACACGATCGACCTTTGTCGGAAAGTGAATCCGAACATGCTTGAAATAGACAAACTTCAATATGTAATGGCAGGTCTTCTAGCAAGCACGGTAGAGAAGGTCTCTCTTATGGACACTAGTTCATTGGACAAGCTGAAGGAAAATGTTGCCAAGGTGGATGTCGCTAAATTTATGACTCAACAGAGGGTACAGAGGGGCAATCAATTACAGCAGGGACAAGTTAATTCAATTTCGGAGACAGTGTCGTCGGACGTAGCTAGGCTAACAGAGCAGGTTGCATCGCTGGCCAATGAACTGCAGGCTCAAAGAGCGTGGTTGACCAACAACATTAATGCTGTCCAACAAGTAGCGTCACCGGTGAATTTGGTTCAGGGATCGTATGGTTATCCAGCCCCACGTTATGACGGCTGGCAGCAGCAGCATCAGCAGCAACCAGATCAGGGCTACAGCCGTAAGAATCAAAGAGGGTACACGGGACGCATTAGATGCTGGAACTGTGGAAGGTTGGGCCATTTCGCCCGGAATTGCAGATCGAACCAATCCCAACCGCAGAACGAAAATGTTCAAAAAAACTCCGAACCACAGTCATAGGAAGGGAGCGATTGGCTGTGTCGGGTAAAGCTCCCAAACGGGAACCGAACATCGTAGGGTCGTCAACAGTTGGGGTTCGGAGCACCTCCAGATCACAAAGTGAATCGCCCAGGGTTTTGGGGGAGATCGACTCAAAAGAAATCTTCATAATGGTGGATTCAGGGGCTGCCGTTAGTTGCGTGAATGAAGATCTCGTAAGCAATCTCGAACACTTTACGATAGGGAGCATGGCTCTACAGGCAGCAAACGGCACCCTGATGAATACGATGGGGCAAGTCAGCGTGAAACTAAAATTAAATGGGATGGAATTTAGAACACCTATGATAGCTATAAAGGGACTGGCAAGTGATTGTATCCTGGGCAATGACTTTTATAATAAACGCAAGGCAATAATTTCGTATGTAGATCGAGTAGTAACACTGTCCCATGGGGAAAATACTGTCAATGTCCCATTCCTGCAAGACGCATCGAGAATGTTGGGCGCAGAGTTTAATAGGAAACTGGTTGCAGTAAACGAAGTGCTAATCGGAAGGAAAGATCAAGGCTTCGTAAAATGCAGAGTTCAGGGCTCACTAGCAGGCGACTGCATAGTTGAGCCGCTGAAAAAGTATTTTGAGGGACAGGGCCTCGTACTACCAAGCTTCGTCATTGACTCGGGATCCGAGATAGAAATTCCCGTAATTAATACGTCACCGTTGCCCCGGGTCATCTACGAAGGATCAGTAATAGGACGTATAACCAAAGCAGATGTCAACAGACGAGAGATAGACATGCATGACGCTAAATTTAATGAACTCCACGTGCAGAAAAAAGATGACAAAGACCCAGAGCTTTTATCGAAGCTAGACATAAATCCAAATTTAAATGGGGTTCAGAGGCAAGAAATGGAGAACACGATCATGAAATACAAAGATCGCTTTGCCTGGTCATCACAGCAATTAGGGCAGTCGAAGGTTGGAGAATGCACATTAACTGTAGCCGACTCTAAACCGGTTCATCACGCACCATACCGAGTAGCGCACGCGGAAAGAGAGACGATTAGAGCCCAAGTTGGTGAGATGTTAGCGGCAGGTATAATTCGCCACTCCCGCAGTCCATACGCTAGCAGGGTGGTATTGGTGAAAAAACGAGATGGGGCCTGGAGATTCTGTGTTGATTATAGAGGTTTGAACCTTCGCCTCAAACCTGATAAATACCCTCTGCCGCTGATAGCAGAAATTTTTTCTTATTTGAATGGGTCTCAGTTCCTTACCTCGCTCGATCTATTCTCAGGTTATTGGCAACGTAGAATGGAGGAAAACTCGAAGGAATTGACAGCGTTCGTGACCTCGGAGGGGTTATATGAGTTCAACTACCTGCCATTTGGCTTGTCTGTTAGCCCAAGTCTGTTTCAAAGAGCCATGGATGGTGTACTCGCAGGGTTGAAGTGGCATAGTGTTTTGGTCTACCTTGACGATTGCATTTGCATAGGCACAGATTTTGGCCTACATCTAGAGAATGTGGAAAAGGTGTTGACAAGATTTCGCGAGGCGGGGTTATTGCTGAATCCTTCAAAATGTAAATGGGGGTACCAGAAATTGAAACTCTTAGGACATATTGTGAGTGCACAAGGCATTGCACCAGACCCGGCAAAAGTGGAAGCGATAATGAAGTTTCCCACTCCAAAAAAAGTAAAAGACGTGCGCTCTTACATAGGGATGGCCAGCTATTACAGAATTTTCATTAAAAATTTCGCTAAAATAGCGGCGCCACTCACAGCCCTAACAAGGAAAAACGTTAAATTTGTTTGTGGTGAGGAACAGGAAAAGTCTTTTCGTGAATTACAAAGCCATCTTGTCTCGGCTCCCCTGCTTCGCCACTTTTCCGATGAGAATGAAATTGAGTTGCATACAGATGCCTGCAACTATGGAATTGGGGCAATAATTATGCAAAGGTTTGAAGGGACCCTTCACCCAGTCGCTTACGCGTCAAGGAAGTTATCAGACGGAGAGAAAAAATGGAACACCACTCATCTCGAGTGTTTGGCCATTATTTACGCGTTGCAAGTTTTTCGACCGTATGTGTGGGGTAGATCGTTTAAAATCGTGGTCGATCATCATGCATTGTGTTTTTTAAAGAGGAATTCCGACGCCAGTGGTAGGATGGCTAGATGGGCAATTAAACTACAAGACTATGATTTTAAAATAGTACACAAAGCAGGGACAAAGCACATGGCCCCAGATTGTTTGTCGCGCTACCCACTCGACGATCAGGTGACATTGCAAGGAACGGACGCAGATGAGGCATTTGTGATGGCAATTAGTTTGTCAGACATTAAAAAATTACAGGATGAGGACGAAGAGTTACGTGAACTCATTAAAGGAATAAAAGAGCCAGACAATGCGGCGGCAAAAACGCGTAAGCGCATTCGAAGTTTCATCTTGAAAAATGGGATTTTGTACAAGAAAATTCTAGGTTGTCAAGGAGAAAACAAGGCTTTGGTTGTTCCACAAACACTAAAGTATGAAATTCTATACAGTTTACATGACGACCCATTGGGAGGGGGTCACCTGGGATTTGCTAGAACGTTCCAAAAGGTCAAAGAACGATATTGGACAAATATGGTCAGGGAGATTGAAAGGTATTGCAAGTCTTGCCCTTGTTGTCAGTCGCGCAAAAGAGTGACCACGAAGCCGGCGGGTTTATTACAACCTATTCCCGTTGGCAAAATGTTCGATAGATTAGGGATCGACTTGTTAGGCCCATTTCCAAAGTCGGAACGAAACAACAAATTCATAATCTGCTGTATAGATTATTCTACAAAATACTGTATCACAAAGGCTTTACCGTCAGGCGGTGCGGGCGATGTCGCAAATTTTCTTGTGGAAGATGTGTTCTGCAAATTTGGTAGCGTTCGTGAAATTCTGAGCGATCGGGGACAAGTTTTTAGGTCGTCTCTGGTGACGTCTATCATTAAAGGATTAGGCACAAGGAGTTCTTTTACAACCAGCTACCACCCAAGTTGTAATGGTCTGGTCGAGTCCTTCAATGGCGTAATGGCCCAAATGTTATCGAACTACGTAGCTACAAATCACAAAGACTGGGATTCTTTTGTGCCCCTAGTTACATTTGCATACAACACGGCGCAGCAAGAAACAACCAGAGTCAGTCCATACTATCTGGTATTTGGTCGATTGCCCACATTGCCAATTGACACGTGCCTCAGGAAAGACATCGAATTAGACGAGGCTGCTGAGAAGATATTTGTTGACTTAGACAAGGCCAGAGAGCTTGTTAGGGTTAGAATCGAGAAAGCCCAAAAAATCCAGAAGGCCCGTTTTGATCGAGGCCGCAAGCACGTAGAATACCAGATTGGTCAAATGGTAAAGGTTTTCTCTCCAGTTAGACAGGTCGGAAAATCGGATAAGTTGCAACAAAGATTTTTGGGCCCCTGGGAGGTTCAGAAAAAGGTGTCTGACGTTAATTATGAAGTACGAATGAAGAAAAACGGAAAATGGGTAAACGATGTAGTTCACGTCGAGAGAATGAAACCATATTATGATCCATTAGACTGGCGGCTAAATACAGTTACTGACAAATAGGTCATCTTAGAACTAGTTGATAAGTATTATTTAAATTACGTTATTATTTTTCAAGTTGTAAACATGTGTCAATTTCTGTTATATGTACCAATGCCCTGGTGAGACGATGTACGGAGGGAAAGAGCAGAGCCATTCGCTTGTCAACAAACACGAAGGTTGACACGTCGATGCGCACGAGGCGACAGTGATCACACCGTCGCACGCACAAACAACCCTCTCACCATCACGCGAAGTCTTCGATGCAACTATGCCGATCCGAAGACGACCGAAGATGCGCACACGAAGATCGTAATGTGGTTTAAAGATCTTTTGTCATGTTATTTACATTGTTAAAGTATGTTGTTGAATGTAGTCGATTAAGTCAATGAAGGTGATTAGCCCCTATGGTTGAAGAAACTAGCTATGTATGTATATTATCGCACGCCAACCACAAATAATGAGAGTTCACTGCAATGTTTATGTTATTGGAATGGAAAGGTCAATGGCAAGGCTCATAGCTGTATATATAAATTATGTACGTTGTTAATCGGATTAGGTTAGTTAAATAGGTTGACTCTCTCTCTCTCTTAATCATAAAAGATAGCGTAAAATCGGGACGATTTGCTTTTGGGGTGTGGGAGTGTTACGTCACCTGTACTCCCCGCCCCTAATGACGTAAAGTCGACGAAGGCTATAAAGGGAGATACGAGCACGAACGAGGCAGACCGGGTCAGGCGAGAGGACAAATAGCACGTTGGAGAGATAAAGCATTGTAGAGTGGGAGAGGACAGCCGAAGAGAGGAAGAACGCGAGGGAAGACGAGAAGAGCTAGCGCCACGAAGAAAGCAAGAGAGGAAGAAACGAAGAAAGCAAGAGAGGAAGAAACGAAGAGCGGGCGGGTTGCGTGGAAACTGCTAGCATACGGACTTCAGGAGCGGTCGTCACTCGGAGATGATACAGAGAGGGAGAGCAACTGAAGACGTTAAGGTATAGGGCGGCATCTCTTATTGTTGTTGTGATCGGGTTGGCCTTTGTGGAAATAATTAAATTGTCTGTCAACATACTGCAAATAGTCTGGATCCATAGAGCACCATCAATCCCTCCTCACTCAAGCGAGTCCATCGCCCCTAAGGCGCTCGTAACAATATTATAACCATGCTGCGCTATCTGCTGCGGAACGTTAACACCCCTTGAATAACATCGACATTTAATTGGTCCCCCACTCAGGATGGCGGCGCCCCCATATAAAATGTGATAGTTTTTGCAGGTCACAGGATTTGCAGGTCATAGGATTTGCAGCCCACAGGATTTTCAGCCCCCAGGATTTGCAGGTCACAGGATGGCGTGATGGATGTACAATAGTGGTTTGTCCCAAACTCTATGGTCACTCTCGTCTGCCAGTGTTTCCTCTGCTATATCTCCCGGACAACCCTGGCGAAAGAGGTACGTTAATTAGTACCCAAGGTAGGTCGTCGATTTTATATCGACGCGGCTTCTCCCGGGTTGGGCTCCGTGGTGGGCAGGGATCGCGGATCGCGTGGGCAGGGAGAAAAAAACTTTTGCTCCAATATTCTTTATTCATCTAAGCCGACAAAAGACATCGATTAACATCCGAAAAGTAAACAATACTGTGGCAGCTGTTGTGCTCAAAAAACGTGACAGTTGAAAATATAATGTATTTGACTGCATCAAAACTTTAATGTGAAACCTAATTTGTAAGAAATCTCAACTCGACTGCCACAAAAATGCCCGTTTGTAAAATGTAACCATGGTCTAAGGACGTAGGTAAGGACATTCGTCTGAAGACGGAAATTCTCTAAAAGAAAGATTTTCAGTTACTCACATCTTATTAAAAAATCTATTATATTAAAAATCCCTCTAAGGCAAAGATGCCGAACTGCCCCTAAGGCTACATTCTCTAATTACTTGAAATCTTATTCGATAGATCCGATTTTCATTTACGAAATTTCCCGAAGGTTGGCCAAACACAAGAGACGAGCAATCTCAAGGCGAGTGCAGCAATGCGACGTTGGTTCCGTCGCCAGGACGATGCAATGTGAGGATGAGCAGAGAACACAGCTCGCCGACTCGCTACGACAGCGTCTCATTGGCTGCCTCCAACGTCTCGTTGGCCAATCGCACGACAGCGTCCACGACTTCCGTGACTCCATTGGTCAGGGTCGCGTTCAGGGCCAGCATTCCAGCTCCCGAGTAGACCTGCCAAGCAATGGAACTCGTTAGACTTCCATGCCTGGATCATGTAGTCTCAACGTTGATGCCTCCGGCTCAAAATAGATAAAGATTGGTCACTACTTTTACTAATGTCAATCGGTGGCCAGTGTCAAATGGTGGCCAGTGTCAATGCTACTAAGAAAACAATATCTCGTTCTCAACCAAAATCATTATGCGTTTGAAAATAAAGCAATTGATGTCTCATGCACTTGGAAGAGCATTTGTTTGTTCAAGACAGCTGTCATTATGAAACTGCCCTAATCTTGTCGTGCCTCGGTTTGACACAAATTGAGAATGCACCAGGTCGCACAAGGCACAAGGTCGTGATGCCTGCTTTTGGAAACTTGCCCGTGGCAAAAAAAAATCCATAAAGCCCTAGATTTCAAGAAAGTTAAGTGCTAACTGCCAGTTAAGTATTAACTTCCAGTGAAGTTTATCATCTCCAATGTAACAGCCAATCGATGCCCCTATTTTCATTATAACTGACAGTTACCACTTTACCTGCCATTATGAAACCGGCCCTTAGAGAATAAAGTCTGGCCGGTTTAGGCGCGAGCTTGGACGTTTGGTACCTTGACGATGTCCGCTACGCTGGTGTAAGTGCCGAAGATGAGGGCCATAACGCCGAAAGCGCCGACTACGATGTTCTTCCAGAGACGCCACCGTCCGGGTCCCATTCCGTCGTCCCAGAACGTGACGCACTCGATCAGCGCCGGGACGATCAGACCCAGGATCGAGAAGCAGAATGCCCCGATGAGGCCTATAAACGGCCCGATGGTGGGAACGGCCACGGCCAGAACCACTGCAAGCACAGACACAATTGGTCACCCAGATATCCTACACTTCCTGGCTATGGCTACGTCACAGATACCTAGAAGGTTACCTAGAATACCTAGAATACCTAGAAGGTTACCTAGATATTCTTCAATACCTAGCTATGGCTACGTCACAGATATAAGGTCACCCAGATGTCCTACAATACCTAGCTATGGCTACATCACAGGTATAAGGTTACCTAGATATTCTACCATCCCTAGCTATGGCTACGTCACAGATTTAAGGTTACTTATATTTAATACCACACCTAGATATGGCTACATCACAGATATAATGCCACCCAGATATCCTACAATACCTGGCTATGGCTATGTCACAGATATGCTACCTAGATATTCTACCATACCTAGATGTGGCTACGTCACAGATATATAATAAGGTAACCCAGATAATCTACCACACCTAGCTATGGCTTAGTCACAGATATAAGGTTCCTTCCCAGATGAAACCCAACCCAGAAGGAATAAAGCATCCATAAAGATTTTAGGCTGGCATGGTTTTTGTTTTGTTTTTTGCACTTCTATGACAAAAAAAAAATTGATGGTTTTCATACAAAACGAAATAAAAAATGTTTTTAATGAAGATTACTTAATCCATTAGTAAAGAATTAAAAATTCTTTATCCATGGCTAAACGACACACACCACGAATTACTTTAAAAAGGGGCAAAAATCAGATTTAGCTCCACTCGCATTGCTGGCTAAAGGTGGGTTTACAGCTCGCAATGTCACCAACAATAGTCGTCAACATAAAGTCATTGACATGATGTTGACGACAGAAACCGTTTACTGCTCTTCTGTCAGTTGTTGGCGATATTTCCTGGAAGTCCCCGACAGGACCCGAAAGTGCACGAACATACCAGTGCCGGTTCGCACCATTGCCGCAATTCGCTGCAAAGCTATTCTTTTTAAATAGATTTTTTTTAAATCTTGGTTCCCTGCATCCCATAAAACGGGGGATGTTTCTAGTAGCTCGACTATTAAAAGATCCTCCTCGCAATGCTGGTCGGCCATGTTTAAAAACAAAAAGTTACAACTTTTTCAATTCCCACAGCCGGCACAGCCCCCTTCGTTCATTTCAAAGGCGGTGAGAAGTCTTGAACATGCCTCAGAAAGCTGCGTTTACAGCTCGCAATGTCACCAACAATAGTCGTCAACATAATGTCAATGACATGATGTTGTCGACAGAAACCGTTTACTGCTCTTCTGTCAGTTGTTGGCGATATTTCCCGGAAGTCCCCGACGGGACCCGAAAGTTCTCGAACTTACCAGTGCCGGTTCGAACCATTGCCGCAATTCGCTGCAAAGCTATTCTTTTTTAATTTATTATCTTTTAAACTGGGTTCCCTGCATCCCATAAAACGGGGGATGTTTCTAGTAGCTCGACTATTAAAAGATCCTCCTCGCAATCCTGGTCGGCCATGTTTAAAAAAAAAGTGACAACTTTATCAATTCCCACAGCCGGCACAGCCCCCTTCGTTCATTTCAAAAGTCGTGAACATGCCGCAAAAGTTCAACTTGGCTGAAGTCTAGAATGTCAGTGACAATAGTTGTGAACATGACGTCTTGAATTTGGCCAGGAGACCTCTGATTGGTCCGGAAAAAAAATTGACAACACAATGTTGGTGACATTGCAAGCTGTAAACCCACCTTTAGGCATTGGTGGGGGGTGGGGGGGGGGGCTTCATTGGCCACTGATTAATTGCAAATAATGCTAGATAGATATACTTACCAGGCACGAGGCTAGGTGCTTTCGAAGGGCACACTCACCGGAGACACGAGGCTAGAGGTGCTTTCGAAGGGCAAACTCACCGGAGGCCGTCACCAGCACGGTGCGCACAAGGTACTCTCCCAGTCGCGGCTTGCCAGGGAAGAAGCTCTTGAGCCAATCCCACGCGATCTCCAGACACACGTAGAACTGCAGCCCGTAGGTGCAGAACACCGCCAGCGCCACCAGGATCTTGACGGCCTGCGCCAGTCTAAAGGGCACACACACCATTGGTTCACTCATGGAATCTTGACGGCCTGCACCAGTCTAAAGGGCACACACACCATAGGTTCCCTCATGGAATCTTGATGGCCTGCGCCAGTCTAAAGGGCACACACACCATAGGTTCACTCATGGAATCTTGATGGCCTGCGCCAGTCTAAAGGGCACACACACCATAGGTTCACTCATGGAATCTTGACGGCCTGCGCCAGTCTAAAGGGCACACACACCATAGGTTCACTCATGGAATCTTGACGGCCTGCGCCAGTCTAAAGGGCACACACACCATAGGTTCACTCATGGAATCTTGACGGCCTGCGCCAGTCTAAAGGGCACACACACCATAGGTTCACTCATGGAATCGGACATTGGCCGCTGCGAGAGAGATAGGCGAAAAGTAACTTGCAAGAGCGACGGCCGATGGATGATTTTATTTTGCCGAACTGTTCCGCGAGCAATTTGTTGCTAAACCTGTTCTGTTATCATTTGTCCGACTTAAAATTTTACGAAAGGATACTGAGCATCGATATTTCTGTGCATTAGCTTATGAGATTTTAGTTATAACTAAAATCTCATAAGCTAATGCACAGAAATATCGATGCTAGGTAGGTTATTTAAATCGCTCTCAAAAGCAATTAAATTTCATTGCAGAAGAAAAACTTAAATAGATCCAGTATTCTCAAACAACTGGTAGTTCAGATATTTACTTTATTTTGCAGAAAACAGAAAAATTTCCAGAATATTTATGATGAAAATCCATCGCTGTACTCATGAAGCATAGCTGGCAGGACTTGATCCATATAACTTGCCGAGGGTCTACTCGAGGAAAGTGGGATGTCGCAAGGCCATTGTCATCAAAACAGGCATAATACAATTTGGTAATTGAGAGGAAATTGTTACTGGTTTATGCAGATACCAGTGTGCAATTGATGGAAGGGAGGCGAAGCTGGAAAAATGTGCACCCAAACTGGGATACGAACCCGGGACCTCCTGCTTGCCGGGCAGGTGCTCTACCAACTGAGCTATTCGGTCACACATTCTCCCTGCTTCTCCGGGTGGGACAGGGGGATCTTCGGGGAGACGAGAGGCCGAGCGACCCGTACTTGGGACGGGTAAACGGACTCGGCCCCAGGACGGCGATGGCGCAATAACTAGACCCTTGTCCCTCAATTGCACACTGGTTTCTGCATAAACCAGTAACAATTTCCCCTCATCCACCCCGTGTCTCTTCATCTGAGAATGGGACAAAGGGACAGATGACGAAAGTATGCAATTTTTTATACCTACTTAAGTTTTTAACGGAGACATAATACAGTGCTAGGGATCTCGGTATACATGGCAAAACCAAATTGGTGTCATATCGCCAGCGAGGGCTACACTAGTGCCACCTTTGGGTACGTTGCTCTACAGTGCATGTCAAGGACACAGGCTTTCGGTACACTTTTGCACTTGATCCGCCAATGGGTGACTACAGTGCAAGTCAAAGACACAGGCATTGTGACGGTACACTTATGCACTTGGCAATCCGCCAACGGGTGACTAAAGTGCATGTCAAGGACACAGGCATTGTGACGGTACACTTATGCACTTGGCAATCCGCCAACGGGTGACAACAGTGCATGTCAAGGACACAGGCATTGTGACGGTACACTTATGCACTTGGCAATCCGCCAACGGGTGACAACAGTGCATGTCAAGGACACAGGCATTGTGACGGTAAACTTATGCACTTGGCAATCCGCCAACGGGTCACAACAGTGCATGTCAAGGACACAGGCATTGTGACGGTAAACTTATGCACTTGGCAATCCGCCAACGGGTGACAACAGTGCATGTCAAGGACACAGGCATTGTGACGGTACACTTATGCACTTGGCAATCCGCCAACGGGTGACTAAAGTGCATGTCAAGGACACAGGCATTGTGACGGTACACTTATGCACTTGGCAATCCGCCAACGGGTGACAACAGTGCATGTCAAGGACACAGGCATTGTGACGGTACACTTATGCACTTGGCAATCCGCCAACGGGTGACTAAAGTGCATGTCAAGGACACAGGCATTGTGACGGTACACTTATGCACTTGGCAATCCGCCAACGGGTGACTACAGTGCAAGTCAAAGACACAGGCATTGTGACGGTAAACTTATGCACTTGGCAATCCGCCAACGGGTGACTACAGTGCATGTCAAGGACACAGGCATTGTGACGGTATACTTATGCACTTGGCAATCCGCCAACGGGTGACTACAGTGCAAGTCAAAGACACAGGCATTGTGACGGTAAACTTATGCACTTGGCAATCCGCCAACGGGTGACTACAGTGTATGTCAAGGACACAGGCATTGTGACGGTATACTTATGCACTTGGCAATCCACCAACGGGTGACTACAGTGCATGTCAAGGACACAGGCATTGTGACGGTACACTTATGCACTTGGCAATCCGCCAACGGGTGACTACAGTGCATGTCAAGGACACAGGCATTGTGACGGTACACTTATGCACTTGGCAATCCGCAAATGGGTGACTACAGTGTATGTCAAGGACACAGGCATTGTGACGGTACACTTATGCACTTGGCAATCCGCCAACGGGTGACTACAGTTCATGTCAAGGACACAGGCATTGTGACGGTAAACTTATGCACTTGGCAATCCGCCAACGGGTGACTACAGTGCATGTCAAGGACACAGGCATTGTGACGGTACACTTATGCACTTGGCAATCCGCAAATGGGTGACTACAGTGTATGTCAAGGACACAGGCATTGTGACGGTACACTTATGCACTTGGCAATCTGCAAATGGGTGACTACAGTTCATGTCAAGGACACAGGCTTTGTGCCGGGGGAGCGTCCCAACTCTTGGGTGTCAGGCCCATAGCGCAGGTAGCCCAGGAAGCCCAGGAAGATATAGATCAGGGTGATGCTGGGTACTTACAGCTGGTCGTTAGGCAGGTTAAGAGTGATGGAGTCTTCGGTGTCAGGCCCATAGCGCAGGTAGCCCAGGAAGCCCAGGAAGATGTAGATCAGGGTGACTCCAGACATTCCTTGGTTCAAGACGCCTGTCACGCCCACAAAGTGTGTGGGCGTGCGCATGTTGTTCTCCAACGGCATCACCTGCAAAGACACACGGATGTTTCAGCGGATACAGGGGTGGACAAGTATAGTCATCGCATAGTCAGCATAGGAATTCTGTAATGAGGAGTTGGTACCATCATTTCATACCAATTAGGAATCATACAGTTGCATTTCCTGCATGTAATAGGCTGAATTCGGCAAACCCGGAGTGAGCGAACATGCAGATTAGTGCCCTCAACTAGTTGAAACCAATTGACTTCAAATGCAGATTAGTGCCCTCTACTAGTTGAAACCAATAAACTACCAACTGCAGATTAGTGCCCTCTACTAGTTGAAACCAATCGACTTCAAATGCAGATTAGTGCCCTCTACTAGTTGAAACCAATTGACTTCAAATGCAGATTAGTGCCCTCTACTAGTTGAAACCAATTGACTTCAAATGCAGATTAGTGCCCTCTACTAGTTAAAACCAATCGACTTCAAATGCAGATTAGTGCCCTCAACTAGTTGAAACCAATCAACTACCAACTGCTGATTAGTGCCCTCTATTAGTTGAAACCAATCAACTACCAACTGCAGATTAGTGCCCTCTATTAGTTGAAACCAATCAACTACCAACTGCAGATTAGTGCCCTCTATTAGTTGAAACCAATCAACTACCAACTGCAGATTAGTGCCCTCAACTAGTTGAAACCAATCAACTACCAACTGCAGATTAGTGCCCTCTATGAGATCTATGCAAAATTCGGCCAAAAATGCAGCCGTTTAGTTTGTACGAATGTGTCACTGCCTGCTAGATTTTAGTGACTGTAGAGGAATATATTGCGACAATATGTTATAATAACCTGTTTTATATTTGCTGAATAAACCTCCTGTATTTTAAATGAATTTTGCAAAATAAAGAGGCGATTTGATAGTTTTAGATGGAAGGATATTAAAAATTACGTGGGACAAATTAAAATTTTCTCAAAAATAAGTTTGCTTTCAAAAGGGTTCAAGTTTTTGAAATGTATTTTCTAACAATACTTTACAGGTAACTGGTGTGCCTACTCATGAACTACATTTTGGGAGATTCTGGTACAATGTTCCACCAATAATTGTTCATTTTGTGTTCCGATTTGTGTAATATTCCGATAATTAGACGGCTAGTCTGCAGCTTTCATTGCTGTTTTCACGATCTCTTGATCATTTAAATAGGTATTTTGGCACTCATAAACTTGTCCCACATTAGCAATAAAAACGTTATACTTATCTCAGTAAACGTTCATGTCCACATATTTTTTTTGTATTTCAAATCTTCAGAAAATAAAACATAGGGGTGTGCGAATATTTGAAATGGACGAATTATTCAACGAATTATTTTCGAATTATATTTATTCGAATTTCGAATAGTGATTTTTAAACTATTAGAATTCGTATTCGAAATCGAAATTTTATTATTCGAAAAACGAATAATTCGAATAGTTTGAATATTTGGCACCACTGATAAGCACTTTGCTGCAAAAATTAAAATTTAGGTATATTATTCGAACTTTTGGCGAATTATTCGATTCGCTTCAATATCAACTTTTTAAAAATATTTTTATTCGATATTCGATTCGACGTCGAATTAGAATTTTTAAAATATTCGATATTCGATTCGAACCAAGAAAACCACTATTCGCACACCCCTAATAAAACATGCAGTGCTAGTTTTTCTCTTTTTGGGGAGTTCTTTTGGGGAGGTAGGCCTAATTTTGAAGTAATGTAACTCTGAAATTAGTTCAGGCACCCCAGCTTTTCTTTTGCTTATTTTCTGTAGAATTTTATTCTCTATTTTTGTGAAAAATTTCAGCGTTGTATCAATTGAGACTACATGGACACGCCTCATGAATAAAAATCCCGTTGGTTGTTGACATTAATTTGTAAACTGGGAAAGCAAGAAGGGCAAAGTGAGTGACGCAATGGCAGCCCAGCGAGCGGTGAACTCACGACTCCGATGGCCTCCATGGCGAAGATGACGATGCTGAAGAACTGTGGGAAAGTGGTGACGGAAGCGTACTGAGGTCGACTGTCCACGGGGGGCAAGTCGATGACCAGGTAGTAGAAGGTGATTGCGAGACCCACACCCATGAAGACGTTGGCCACCATTGACACGGGAGCCAGGTACTTCAGGTTCGGCACCCAGCCGAGCAGAATCAACGGAACCAACGTAGCGGCGATTATCACTCGCTCGTCGTACGTCACGCCCGTGTGGTATTCAATCACCTGCAAACATCAGCGGACCGGGTTTCAAACCTCTCAGACTCGTGTCTACTTGTCCATTCATTAGTACTAGTTTTGAAACATAACTATTTCAAGCTGGGATTTAATGGTTATAAAAAGAGTCACTGGTTTCCCGACGTTTCGTAAAATGTAGGTACTACTTTACTTTATCAAGGGTGATAGCTCGTTTGATGCCAGAAATGTGAACAAAACATGAACCCTTGAAGAAGTAACTAGAATAGGCTACGAAACGTTAGGAAACCAGTGAGGCTTTTGTTAAACATTCAAATCCCAGTTTGAAATTAGAAATAGAGGGTTGCCAGGGCAACTAAGAGGCTTGCAATGGGGTCTTGGAGGCACCAAGCCAAGAATAAGTATAAAAAATTGCTTGCTGGCAAAGTTCAGATCATAGAACTACCGGTCAAGTCAGAAGACTAAGATAAAAATATTGGGAAAACGCCTCTCATGAACAAGATACGTGTTCCAATTCGGTAATCTTTTTTTCAAAAAAGTATTAGCAGGGGGGTCATAACTACAGTATTTGCATAGCAAAATCAAGAAATGACCAATGACCAGATCGGCAATTCATTTTATGGCCGCTCTGTTCTGAGGCCAGCAGGGTGAGGGGTGGCCAATCCCAACCAAGGGTTGGTGTGCTTGAGCTTCGGCGCCAGGGACGCTGAGATTGGCCACAATTGGCTGGGATTGGCCGCAATTGGCTGGGATTGGCCGGGATTGGCTGGGACTGTCTGGGACTCATAGGCGTGCGCAGCGGTGCGGCAGACGCGGCACAGGCCGTATCTAAAATTGTGACAGAAAGTTTCGTTGTTCAATATATTGTTATTGCACTGGAAAGTGGTAATATAAAATTAGTATCCATAATGCAAGCTAAATGAAAATCTATAGGTACTTTGTTGGGGTTGTGTGATTTCGAGGACTGATTGTTTTGTATTAATTAGCCATTTAGACAAGAATTCAAGTGAAGGAACCTTGCCACTTGCCAGCGCCCTCTGAATGGATTTGATTCGATTTGCTAGTCTGGAAAAAAATGTCTCTAGGTGTCTTTGACCTTGAGCGAGATTCAACCCGAGTATTTCTTGACTCTGCCATTTTCCACAGCCCCCTAGCAACATTTGCGCCATAAAAGCGATGGGAAACATTTTCATGAAGAAGGCCCTGGTTGTGTGCTCGGATGAAATTCAATGTGCTGTCGATTGCTGCTATGCCTTGTCACAACACTTGCTTTCGCGGTCATGGGCATCGAAAACGATTTGCATTTTGTGACCATCATTTTGATCCCTCCCCCCCCCCCCTCCCCCCCCCCCTCCCCCCCCCCCCCCGTTCAAGGCCGTATCTAACCATTTACCCTGCGCACGCCTATGCTGGGACTGTCTGGTATTGTCTGGTATTGGCTGGGAGTGGCTGGGATTGACTGGGATTTGCTAGCATTGACTGAGACCGGCTGGGACTAGTTGGAATTGGCTGGGACTGGCTAGGACTGGTTTGGATTGACCGGGATTGGCCACGATTGGCTGGACACAAACCTGTTGGAAGTTCTTGGCTATGATGACGGTGTAGACACTGCAAGTGCCGAAATACGTCAGGAACAGCCCGAACAGGATCAGCACTCTGCAAGCAGAACACTCGGTGTGGTCCTGTTGCTTCGAAACTGATGCCAACAACCAATACACATCGAGCTTACGAGCCCGTGGGCTGAGCTTGCCTGATTTCTAAGCGAACTGTGTATCGCGAATTTTTCTTGTTCTCGGCCTCCCAAAGCGTTTCGTGCTTCGACGGGCCCAGCCTTTAAGGCACCAAAGTTTGCAACAAGCGAACACTGTGTACCTACTGGGTAGCAATTGTGTAAAGTTATCAACAAGTTATTGATATTTATTGGTAGCACAGCCCATTGGAATAAGCAGTCAATTGTAACTTCGGTCAATGCACCAGTATGGGATAGGCAACTAGTATGCGCAGCTCTTACTGCATTCATGATCTATGTTGCCGTTTATACGTTATCTTAAAACTGAATAAACATAAAAACAAACAAACAAGGGGATTATTTAGCTACTTCTAAAATTCAATTTACTTAATTAGAATGGACTAGTAAATATTTAATCTTTTAAATAGCAATACATAACGACATAATCATGGTTATAGAGTTGATCTGACCGAATATGACAGCTTGTTAGGCCTATACTTTAACATTGCATGGGATACATACAGCCAGGGGCGGACTGGCTCGAAAAAGCCTCGGGTGCTGTACAAAATTTAGGCCCACAAAATTTTAAGTGCATAAATAGGCGTTGTTGAAGAAGGTGCTACCTCATCCCGAGAATATACGTTTTTCGGTGCTAGTTTCAGGGGCGTGAGGTGGGGGGTTGGGATAGGAGGGATGGGGTGTGAATTTCGAAATTTTAAAATAATAAGCGATGAAACCACGGATCTGTTGCCATTTCTTTGGCGTCGCAGGCAAAAATTTTTCGGTTTCTGGGGCCTCTGTAGTCAAATATTGTGTCCAAATTCGGTGATTGACCAATGACGTCTATACGATCGCGGCCCTGCGATTCACTCTCCGATGCACCCTTTCACGGCCCCGAGCCAATTCTCCTGGGCCCCCTGATGGGGAAAAGCTCAGCTGGGCCCTGGTGCGACTGCACCTGCTGCACCAGCGGTGGTTAAACGTCACCATGCTTGCGGGCTGTGATTGTCCACTGCAAACATTAGATATCGGTGTATGACCAAAATGGAAACAAACATGCGCATTATTAGCATCTAAACTCCATTTCACGCTAAGGAGGCGTCTTTGCGTCTTTCTGGAGGACCCATCTGCTGCTGACACGAGAAAGCGTTCCAAAACTGCTCATGTGGCCTCATGTCATGCACAAGACAAAGCTTGTAAGTTTAAAAACTCTTAGCTAGTGTCTATAGTATAGCAGTAGGATCTCAAGGAAGATGCAAATATCTACTAGCCTTCTTAATGTGAAATGGATAGATATTCTTATTTACCTACGCTGCAATTGAGCCAAAACAAAGCATTGCAAATTCATCGAAACTCTCGTAGTCTACGAGCGGCGGCTTTGGCGGCGAAGCAATAGCAGCTGAAAGAGTATGAGCAGAGTATGAGGTACCAAGCAGTTACTAGAAAATTCGTTCCCTTATATCCGACGACAAAAGCCCGACTCGTATTTGACTTCTCTGGATGATAATTCTTAAATCGGAGTTGGAAGAAAAAGATATATTCAGAATCCATATTATTATTAAAACATCATTTGCAATGACCGGCAGGGGCCCGAAAAGTCAAAAGCCCGGGGTGAGATAGCACCCCTGCACCCCGGGCCAGTCTGCCCCTGCATGCTGTGCTAGTTGCATATTCCGGCTAGCAATGGTCGAAGATTGTAAGCTATCGATCGGTAGCCCTTAGCTCCCCTTTCGGTGATTTTTTACACAATATCTACCCTGATAAAATTCAATTATCATATATCTTGCACCGGAATTCTGCATTGTCAATGGAAAAGCGAGTTCTTCGGCCACAAGACATACGGTGTGCCACTTAAAAGCAGTGCATGGTAATCGAGGAGATGTACCAGTAAACGCACGACTGTATTTAGTTCGACCTACTACCATTGCTAGCCGGGATACGCAACTAGCTCAGCGCTGTATGTATCTCATGCAACGTTAAAGTATAGGCCTTACCAGCTGTCATCTTCGGTCAGATCAACTCTATAACCATGATTATGCCGTAATGTATTGCTATCAAAAGATGAAATGTATACTAGTCATTCTAAATAGGTAAATTGAATTTTAGAAGTAGCAAAATAATACCCTTCTATTTTTAAATGTTTATCCAGTTTTAAGATAACGTAAAAGTGGCGCCATACATCGTGAATGCAGTAAGAGCTGGCACGGCCTGTAAGTTGCCTATCCCGTACCAGAGCAGTGAACAAAGGTTCGACCCATGCCGATTAAACGAATAACGCCACCAAATGACCCGACGACACGACGATCAGTGACAGCACCCACCTGGCGAACTTGCTGAACGGCCTCCAGAACGCCGGTCCGTTAGCGAACGCGACTTCCCCGACATCAGCAAAACTCATGGCGGAGACGCGCGTGCGGAAGTAGAGCGCGTGCGCGCACTTGACCAGGATGTACGAGCAGTGGGTGCACACAACGGCCACCAGGACCGTGGCAAACACCCCGACCGTGAGTCCCGTGTACATGAACGCCAGTGGCATGGACAGGATGCCGGTGCCCAGTGAAGCCTTCAGCAGGTGCGTCAGCGTGTCGCAGTCGCTGTAAGACAATGCGGTTAGCGTCACTTTGGCATGGCCAATTTGGCACGGCCACTTTGGCACGCCCCTTTGGCAGGGGCATTTTGGCACGCCCCTTTGGCAGGGGCATTTTGGCACGGCCACGTAGGCACGTGCACTTTGGCACGGCCCCTTTGGCACTGCCACTTTGGCACGGCCAAAAATAGAATTAACCTTATATAAAAGCTCTAATTTGGCGACGTTCAGCTTTTTAGTTTGTGCTGGCTGGCTTGGATGCATTTTTCACCGAGCTTCATTCTTGATAGAAATCGCGGAAATTGGTTCAAAACGGGTGGAAATGGATTATAAATGTTCTAAATATTGGTTTACACCCAGAGACGACATTTTAACAGCGATCTGAAAGTGTTTTTTCGGTGAAATATTGAAAAAACTGATTGAATTTGGCTGGCATGATTGAGTAGCACCTTGCAGCCCAGCTCGATTTTTAAATCGTTCAAATCTTACCTTTTTACTGATCCGCTTCGTCTAGGTGACTATTATCGCATGCATTGTAAAGTTATTGAAGAAATTTTGTTAAAACGCTCCTATTTGCGATCATATTACGTGGAATTGAAATGATTTGGCTTTCAGAGTGACAGATTAATTCTTTTGTTTTGTTTTCATACCACAGCAAGGTGAATGAATCCATGAATTTATCTTTTACGCAGTGAATATAGCTATTTACACGTAATCGGGTACAGAAAGCAAAACTCCCTAGAAAAACATCCAAAACCGACTAGAAACACTTACAAAAGATTTTGATTTGCATAAAATGTAAGGAATTGATTACGGACAAATTTCAGGCGGAGTTATATACCGAGTAGATTCTAAAATGTTCAATACACTATAATTGGCCAGATCTAGGTAATTGATGCTATCAATTACGTTTTTAACAAACGAAAATTTACGTACATGTATATATTTATTTGTGCATTATAATACTTTTGGATAGTTCAAAAGAAATTTACTTGATTAATAAAATTTGTGTTGAAATATGAGTTATGACAATTGCTACACCTTTTGGCGTGGACAGTTTCAAATGCAACTTTGCAAATTAAACTTGAATTTTTTTTTGCGGCAAGCTAGATTGCGATAATGACATTATGATTTACGAGCAACAAAATGTTGCTACGTTTTGGTCCCAAGTCCTAGGACCTAGGCTATGGCCTAGGGCCATATTTTGGTTATAACCTGGCTATCGGGTATGCCCGCAGGGCATAGGGTACTAGCGTCGACGGAAAGGGCTTCATCCTATAGCTGGAGCTTAACGCTGAATGATCTTAACATTTTCTTCATGTTCTTGGTGATTGTGAGTTTGTTCTGGTTATTTTATCGGGTTCTTTCAGTGAAAAACATTGCACTATGTGGACGGGTGGCGATTTTTCTCTTCACCCCTTGGCCTTATATGAGCAATGAATTTTAATAAATATTAATTTAAATAAATAATAAATATTTAGTGCCATGAACTGGAAAGTATAATAACATGCCCTCACATGCAGTGCACTATACGTGCGTAGCACGGGCCCATACTGCTAGTTAACCTTATATAAAAGCTCTAATTTGGCGATGTTCAACTTTTTAGTTTGTGCTGGCTGGCTGGCTGGCTGGCTGGGATGCATTTTTTAGCCGAGCTTCATTCTTAATAGAAATCGCGAAAATTAGTTAAAAACGGGTGGAAATGGATTATAAATGTTCAAAATATTGGTTTACATCCAGAGACGACATTTTAACAGCGGTTTGAAAGTGTTTTTTCGGTGAAATAATGAAACAACTGATTGAATTTGGCTGGCATGTTTGAGTAGCACCTTGCAGCCCAGCTCGATTTTTAAATCGTTCAAATCTTACCTTTACGTGGAATTGAAATGATTTGGCTTTCAGAGTGACAGATGAATTCCATTGTTTTGTTTTCATACCACAGCATGGTGAATGAATCCACGAATTTATCTTTTACGCAGTGAATGTAGCTATTTACACGTCATCGGGTACAGAAAGCAAAACTCCCGAAACCGACTAGAAACACTTATAAAAGATTTTGATTTGCATAAAATGTAAGAAATTTCAGGCGGAGTTATATACCGAGTAGATTCTAAAATGTTCAATACCCTATTATTGTGTAGTCAGCAAAAAAAGTTTTGAGCAGTCTTGCCAGATCTAGGTAATTGATGCTATCAGTTACGTTTTTAACAATTGAAATTTAAATGACAAACAGCCACCTGAATTGTATTTAACTGTAAATATGATGATATGTACCTAACTCCTAAGCTGAAAAAAATATAAAAAAATAACTAAAAAAAAAATATATATATATATATATATATATATATATATATATATTTATTTATTTATTTGTGCATTAAAATACTTTTGGATAGTACCTATATTAAAAGAAATTTAATTGATTAATGAAATTAGTGTTAAAAATGAGTTTTGACATTTGCTACACCTTTTGGCGTTGGACATTTTTAAATACAACTTTGCAAATTAAACTTCAAGTATTTTTCCGGCAAGCTGGATTGGGATTATGACATTATGATTTACGAGCAACCAAATGTTGTTACGTTTTGGTCCTAAGTCCTAGGACCTAGGTTATGGCCTAGGGCCATATTTTGGTTATAACCTGGCTACCGGGTATGCCCGCAGGGCACTAGCGTCGACGGAAAGGGCTTCATCCTATTGATCTTAACATTATCTTCACGTTCTTGGTGAATGTGAGTTTGTTCCGGTAATTTCATCGGGTTCTTTCAGAGAAAAACATTTCACTTTGTGGACGGGTGGCGATTTTGCTCTCCACCACTGATATGGGCAAAGAATTATAATAAATATGAAATTTAATAAATAATAAATATTTAAAGCCATGAACTGGAAAGTACTAACATGCCCTCTCATGCAGTACACTATACGTGCGTAGCACGGGCCCGTACTGCTAGTACCTTCTATAATTCCTAAAAATGTGTTCTATGTTACCTATTCTGCTCATTCGTTATGTTTTCATTATCACAAACTTTTGTTAGTGGAAATCCTAAGTTGAAGCATTTGGAGTATACCACAGTACAATTATTTATCTTTGTAATGCTAGGTATGCTATTAGATTACAATTTTAAGTATTATGTAGAAATATAAAGCAATGCATCATCCAAATGTCATAACAATACTGAAATGTTAATATTTTTACTCTGGTGACGGCAGTAAGTTTTAAAGCTTCACGGCATTTAAGACACTTGTCCGTGGCGCACTTTAGAAATCTAGAGACAATTACTTAGCACTCAATTATCATGTTTACCAATAGTTTAGTTGACATAACTTTCATCAAACTTTCATCAGTGGCAACATCATCCATCCATTATAGGAATGTCATAAAATTTTAAATACCGTTCAATAGTCGGAATGACAAAATTATACTAATTAATTTGGCAAACTCTTCGAAAGCAGGCAGCAGCTGAAGGAGAGGTTTATGCGATTTCAAGTAATTACTCTTTATTTGTCAATGATATCAGGTCCGCCAAATTAGGAAATTCGTCAAATATTATTGGTCCAATGCATTGCCCTGGCATAATAGACCATAAAAACACTCTTACCCTAAATATGTTCAGTGTTTTAAACCGTTGGCAGGATATTTTGAAAATATGTCAATAAGATCAGGTCCGCCAAATTGGGAAATTCCTCAAATATTTTTGGTGCAGTGCATTGTCCTGGCCTCGTTGACCATAAACACACGTACCCAAAAAATGTTCAGTGTTTTGAGCCGTTGATAAAATATTGTGAAAATTGTCAACTTTATTGCATTTTAAGCGGATTTGCAGCTGTACGTCACAATGGCGATCCACGAAACCAGCTGACTGCACTGGCATTGACAGGTGAGAACCGTTTTGTTTGCTATCAGTATCAGCGAGTAGTGCGATATGGTTTATTACATAAAATAACAACTTAGCAAAGATGTTTTGAACATTCGTTAGTGATACAACTAATTCGTTGTCATAAATTAAATCTAAGAACAGCAAATGTTTCAAGGTTTGTGTACTATACGCTCTCCATCTCTAAAAAGCAAAATTAGCATATTATGTAGGACCTTGGTTGCATTGTCAAATTTTACAACTAGCAAATTATTAAAATAGCTAAAATGGCTGTACGGCTCAGGGCAAATTAGACCCTTTTGACAAAGCCCATGCTCTTATTCTTTCAATAGCAGTAATTCAAAGCAAGTGTAACAAATGCAGTTTGTTCAAAATTGGATTTCCACAAATCCGCACCAATAATTGCCCAGATTTGCAAGTGTTTTCTGGGTACACCTAGGTCTAAAACCTACAAATTTTTACTTACTTAGGTCCGGTTTTACCAAGTTTTCAACTCCTAGTCGAAAACCCAACTAGGAATCTAAAAACTTGGTAAATCCGGGCATCCGGGCAGAGTCAATCACTGATTGCCCACATAAATGCAATGCTTTTCTTATTGCAATTATTTGCCCACATGGACTCTGGGACTGTAGACGTTCATTATAAATAATTGTCCTCGAGCTTGGAGAAATCAGAGCGATATTTGCACGGCGAAACCAGTGCCAACCGGGGAGGGATGGCAAAATAACTGGTAGGTACACGGGGCTTTGGCGGGGTTGGAAATTCATTATGTGATGCCATAGTACGTATGTGTTAGAGCATTAAAACCATTAAAACTAATTTGATTTTGATAGTCGTCGTGTACTGTTGAGATGTATCAGGTTCGAGGTTGATGGTGGGTGCCACGCTGCTCGGGCCGTGCAACTCACGTGGTGGGGTGTGCCACTTTGCGCTCCTTGAACGGGTCGAAGGGGTCCTTGCCGTCCCGCGCCAAGAAGCCAGCCTCGGCCGCATCCATCGGGGCAACAGTCACCTTGTACCTGCAACACAGTCGGCACCAGCTGTGTCAGCTCACACGGCGTCAGCTCACACGGTGTCAGCTCACACGGCGTCAGCTCACACGATGTCAGCTCACACGGTGTCAGCTCACACGGCATCGGGTGCCGGGAGGCGGGCATCGAGAATTGAATCAACAGCCGGTTCAGAATGTTTTGCCCGATTCTACTTTTAGCACCAATTCACGGCGCATCGCTTGCAATAGGTGGTGTGCGGTGCGGTAACGCTATGCTACTTTAACACAAAGAAATACCAATTACTGAGTCAATCAACTTGAATCAACTTTGGAAAAAACAAAAAAGTGAGAACCGACAGGGATCGAACTCGTTACCACTGGCACAACGACCCAGCGCTCCAACATGGCTAGCAGACCGCTCGCAAGCGGCCCCGCGATTTCACGCTACGCACTTGTGTAATAACCATGATCGGTCGCGCGCTGCAACCGGCTGTTGATTTAATTCTTGCTTACGAGCAAACCAAGGTGCTCGGCCCCCGCCCCCCCCCCGGCCCAAGGCCGCATGGTTGGCGAGTGTGCGGTGGTGCCAACGGGGGCGTTCGGTCACTAGGCACTTGCCGTCCACCGACCAACCCATGGACATCGTCCTACCTGGTCTGCGCATCGTTTCTAGCTTCTCAGAACGAAAATGAAAGCGTGGCGCATTTCCCAGAGTTTCCCCGACGGAGATGACCACGTGCCACCCGAGCGGCGCCTGCCGTCGACGCCGTCGTGTCGGTCGAGAGGGGCACGAGTGATCGATGGCCCCGCCTCGGGAGTCGAACACGCGACCAGTCGAGTCAACGACCTCGCACTCGACGCAGCCAGGCGACGCACGACGCACGACGCGGTGCGACGCGGTGCACTTTGACCGATGCACTCCGACAATGCACTCAATGAATGCACTCCATGCTCTCCCACGGGGATCACCGCGGGTTCCCACGCTCCTCGTGGCGTCACGAGCGCGCGTCACACACAGAACCGCGTGCGACTCGCCAAAGAATGTCGTTGTCATGGCTACTGGCGCTTGTTTTTGTTGTGATGCGGATGCTTTTGAGATTGCGGATGCTTACAGAGCGGGCAAGTCTGTATGTACCCCAGTTATCGTGACAGTGACAGTGATAGTTATCGTGACAGTGGCATAGACAGTCCAAGTTTGTCAGTGCCCCAGTGAGCTCGACGGACAAGTAACATGTCAGAGTTTGGCAAGATCATTCAGACAGCGAATCGAGTTGACAGTTGCTAAAGATAGGCTCCTTACGAGGTACCTACTGCTCGTGGTGGATGGAGGGGTGTCGCCACGTAACGGGACTTAGTGGGACTCTCGTCGGCGGGGCGTTCGACAGTGTCCACGTTGTCACGTCCTGCTCTGCTCTGTGCCGATGTCCTGAGTCCCGAGTCCCGACGGAAGCTGCCGACCGACTGCCGCCCCGTCGCCAGTTGGCGTGCTCGTCGACGACAGGGGTGAACCGTTGACCGCTTTATGGGTACGTGTGACGGCCCGAGTTCGAATCCAGTCGCGGCAGAGAGACATCGCACGGCGGGAGCGGCCGACTCGAGCCAGCGGCGAGTCAAATTGGTAAGCGACAGATGCTGCCAGCAATGGTGGAACGTCACACAGCAACTGGCATCTCCAGCCCGTACAAAGCTCTCTAGGGACCTCGTTGGAGCAGGCAGGTTCGGGCCGAAGATACTTGAGCGGCGGCGCATCGAAAGTATGACGCGACTTGGTTGAGATGGACGACAGCCGAAGCTGGGTGGATGTGTCGTGACGTCACCACGGGCCGAGGAGTTTGTGACGTCACCGTGTTGCTGTTTACCTTAACGACGGCAGCGGCGCGCGAACAGCAAACAGACAAGCCACTTGTTGATCTCGACTCGCGAAGGTCACGTGCAAAGTGCGGGGGTCCGCGGAGATCCATTCGTCACTATAGCAACTAGAAGTAGGTATTTACTCCAACTTGTTTGACAATCGCGCGGGCTGCAATCTCTGAACCAGAAAACATCGCAGCACAACAAGCTCGGCCCGACCCAGCACACAGTCACAAATCAAGGAAGAAGCTGCTGTCAACAAACCACAAAATCTCCTCACTCATCAACGAGAGAAAACGTCGTAGTCGGAATGGAACCAATTGAATCTGGAAGATGCGAACGAGGGTGTCGCGTGAACGCGATCGTTGGGCGAACATGATCGTGCAAGCACTCGACACGTCACGGCGTCGCACGGGTCACGCCGACTAGTGCAGGAATCCAGACTGATCGAGTTGTCCCGTCCTCGAGAAGGGACGTTAAGACGGCAGTCTCCGGTGCCTGGTGAAGCGCCTGCTGGCCACGTGCCAGGCTAGGTTTCCCCCGAGGCTTCATTTGGCTGAGCTCGGCCATCTTGATTCACATTTCATGGCAATTAAACAATGTGACACGAGAAAATATTTAACATATAACTTCAATTTGGCCTTTTTAACCTATATTTAGCCAATATTTAGCCCAATTCAGCCTGTAGTTTCCCGGTGAAAGCCAGAAGTTTTTACAAAAAATTGTGTTCTGCCACATGAAGCGTCTCAAGGAATCCCTCCGGCTCCGGCCCATCGAGAGGCACGTACCAACGACGGACGACCAACGCACCGACAAGTCAGCGCGTGCGCACTTACTTGGTCTGCTTGTGTCCGTCCTTGGCGTCGGACCCGTCGCCTGGCAGGAACACCTCCATCTCCGTCGCCAACGGCGTCCCCTTCGCGCCCTGCAACAAGCGCCAATGTCAGTTACAACCCCATACCCTCGGCTCCATTCCAGGCAAGGACTTGGCGCCGGCACCGGGTACACCCTCGGCTCGCTTCCAGGGAAGGCCTTGGCGCCGGCACTGGATTCGCCCTCGGCTCCCTTCCAGGCCAGGATTTTGTGCCGGAACCGGATACACCCTCGGATCCCTTCCAGGCCAGGCCTTGGTGCCAGCACCGGATACACCCCCGGCTCCCTTCCAGGCCAGGCCTTGGTGCCAGCACCGAGTCCACCCTCGGCTCCCTTGTAGGCCAGGCATTGGTGCCGGCACCGGGTTCACCTTCGGCTCCCTTCCAGGCCAGGCCTTGGTGCCAGCACCGGGTCCACCCTCGGCTCCCTTCCAGACCAGGCATTGGTTCCGGCACCAGGTCCACCCTCGGATTGGCCCACTAGGGACCGGGCAAATGCCCGGAGGCAGGGTTGGAATGGCCCATTAGGGACCGGGCAAATACCCCAAGGCAGGGTTGGATTGGCCCACTAGGGACCGGGCAAATACCCCAAGGCAAGGTTGGATTGGCCCACTAGGGACCGGGCAAATGCCCCAAGGCAGGGTTGGATTGGCCCACTAGGGACCGGGCAAATATCCCAAGGCAGGGTTGGATTGAAACATTAGGGACCGGGCAAATACCCCAAGGCAGGGTTGGATTGGCCCACTAGGGACCGGGCAAATACCCCAAGGCAGGGTTGGATTGGCCCACTAGGGACAGGGCAAATACCCCAAGGCAGGGTTGGATTGGCCCACTAGGGACCGGGCAAATATCCCATGGCAGGGTAACCATCCCTGGCTCTACCGACTATCATTTAGCGACCGGCCGCTTCTGTTGCAGCTTGTTGCCGATGTATTCCACTCCACACGCTGTGTGCGCCGCGATGGCCTTGAGATGAGTGATGCTCGATGACAAGTGTCGATGTGATAATCGAGGAGAGAGCAGCAAGTTAGGCAAGGTGTGATCCCCCGCCCCTTCCCGCCCCCTCACCCAGCTGACGCAAACCCAATAAGATGACGTCACTCCTAAGTGCGTGTGGGTACTATTAGTGTGTGTGTACTAAACTAACCCAGTTTCAGTATAAACAAGTCGCACAGAATAAACATATCTCACAGGTCCCATCTAATCTCGCATCGTGATTTGGTTCTGATAGCGACCCGGACCGCTGATTGAGAGCAAGACGAGCGCCCGCCAAAGGAGGCAACATCGTGATGAGGTGCTTGTCAAAATGATGGCACCTCTACTCGTGGGGCTCTGTGTTCGATGCCTGGACTGGTGGGAGTCCTGTGTTCGGGGCCTGGATTGGTGGGAGTCCTGTGTTCGGTGCCTGGATTGGTGGGAGTCCAGTGTTCGGTGCCTGGATTGGTGGGAGTCCTGTGTTCGGTGCCTGGATTGGTGGGAGTCCTGTGTTCGGTGCCTGGATTGGTGGGAGTCCTGTGTTCGATGCCTGGATTGGTGGAAGTCCTACGTGTTCCATGCCTGGATTGGTGGGAGTCCTGTGTTCGGTGCCTGGATTGGTCGGAGTCCTGTGTTCCATGCCTAAATTTGTGGGAGTCCTGTGTTCCTTGCCTGGATTGCTGGGAGTCCTGTGTTCGGTGCCTGGATTGGTGGGAATCCTGTGTTCGGTGCCTGGATTGGTGGGAGTCCTGTGTTCGGTGCCTGGATTGGTGGGAGTCCTGTGTTCGGTGCCTGGATTGGTGGGAGTCCTGTGTTCGGTGCCTGGATTTGAGGGAGTCCTGTGTTCCATGCCTGGATTGGTGGGAGTCCTGTGTTCCATGCCTGGATTGGTGGGAGTCCTGTGTTCGATGCCTGGATTTGAGGGAGTCCTGTGTTCCATGCCTGGATTGGTGGGAGTCCTGTGTTCGGTGCCTGGATTGGTGGGAGTCCTGTGTTCGATGCCTGGATTGGTGGGAGTCCTGTGTTCGGTGCCTGGATTGGTGGAAGTCCTGTGTTCCATGCCTGGATTGGTGGGAGTCCTGTGTTCGATGCCTGGATTGGTGGGAGTCCTGTGTTCGGTGCCTGGATTGGTGGGAGTCCTGTGTTCGATGCCTGGATTGGTGGGAGTCCTGTGTTCCATGCCTGGATTGGTGGGAGTCCTGTGTTCGGTGCCTGGATTGGTGGGAGTCCTGTGTTCGGTGTCTGGATTGGTCGGAGTCCTGTGTTCGATGCCTGGATTGGTGGGAGTCCTGTGTTCGGTGCCTGGATTGGTGAGAGTCCTGTGTTCGATGCCTGGATTGGTGGGAGTCCTGTGTTCCATGCCTGGATTGGTGGGAGTCCTGTGTTCGGTGTCTGGATTGGTCGGAGTTTCCATGCCTAAATTTGTGGGAGTCCTGTGTTCCTTGCCTGGATTGCTGGGTGTCCTGTGTTCGGTGCCTGGGTTGGTGGGAATCCTGTGTTCGGTGCCTGGATTGGTGGGAGTCCTGTGTTCGGTGCCTGGATTGGTGGGAGTCCTGTGTTCGGTGCCTGGATTGGTGGGAGTCCTTTGTTCGATGACTGGTTTGGTGGGAGTCCTGTGTTCGATGACTAGACTGGTAGGAGTCCTGTGTTCGGTGCCTTTACTTGTGGGAGGTCCGACCCGTGCTGTTCCTCGTGTTATGATACCCAAGCGAAGCGGGTAGCGCTTGCAGAACGGCCTGAAATCGGCACTCCCAGCAAATAAGAGCTGGCAATAATCGCCAATCGATTCACAGGGCTGCATCTGCTGGCAAAGCAATTGGCCATGGGTATCAGTTTGTTATACCCCAATGGCTCCAGGGGACGCTGGCCCGCTCGTGTAGCCCCGTGTAACACGACACTAGCACTAATCCAGCGAGCGGCGGACGCCCGCAACGACACAGCTTCCTGCAACGCTACAGAACGCCCTGCGACGTGGACTCACCGAGCTCGGCATGGCTGGTGACGAGTGACTGGTGGCGCTGTCTGCGGCAGGCGGAAGAGCTCCAAATGCGACGCTTGCGACGCGCGGCGGCGAGACTGCGAACAAGGTTACAATCATGAGCAGTTTTGAAACTCGTTGCTCGTGTCTAGCAGCAGTGGGCACTCGAGGAAGATGCAAATCCACTCTCTTTCTTAACGTGAAATGGAGTTTAGTAGCGCGTCCAGCGTGACGTCACCCTAAAGTGCGGTCGCCGTGAAAGAATCCGTCGGACAGTCTGTCAGCAGACACATTTATTTGGGGCGTGGCTCAGGTCCCGACCGACGGGACGCGCTATTCCGTCCCTGCCTCGTAGACCCTACGTTAAATTTTCACCAATCAGATTGTTGCCAATTCGAAATTGGTCGATGCTGATTGGTCGTCTAATCGAGCGCATGGTGTCTGTCATCCGAGCGCGCGCACGCTGGAACGTGTGGCGCGCCATAACCTCGTTTAAAATGGAGAGCCTCAAAGCGGTTTTAAGAAAAATTCCTGGCTTTGAATATCACTTCGAAGACAGTCAGGTGATTCGAGCAAATTTAGCTACCCCAGAAGATGCCCATGACTGGATTACTGCCCTGGGAAGAGCTACAAAAATAAGCTGGATTGTAAAGAAGAGTGGGAGAAAAGAACCCGAAAGGTAAAAATTAACACTTGCACGCAAGGCTCTGTGCGCCCATAAACAAATTTCCTAATTGTTTTTGTCTCCAATAGGTTCATTATGCACAAAATCTGGTTGTGCCAGCATAGCGCAAAAAATAAGTGCCAAACAAGCAAGCGCAGGACAGATTGCACTGCGTCAGTAGATATTTTAATAAAAAGGCTTAGCGCCCATACACGGCGCACCGATAGGTTTATGAAGTGCTCACCTGCGCTGTGTGCGGTTATCAAAGTAAACCTAGAGCACAACCATACTTTGGGCTCGGCTGGAGCACTCAAATACCTACGTGTGAGCGACGATATCAGGTGTAGGTTCGAACAATATTTCAACGATGGCCTAGGCCCAGCAGAAGCCATGCGCGCTCATGAAAATGAGCTCATGATGAAGCCGAACTCCACCGAAGCACTTGCAGATGGGTCACGCAACCCAACTCAACGCACAGTGTACCACCTCCACGAAAGGTGGAAATTGACCAACTTTGGGACAAACACAAATTATCTTGAGAAGATAAAAGACAAGATAGACAGCTATGCAGATAAAGGTAAGGACCATCATACAATATTTTTAATAAGATAGCAAAATCTGAAATTTATCATTTTAATTCTGGTAGATGATGAGCGTAGCGAGCGAAGCGAAATCATCAATTTCACTACTGCTAAAAAAAACACATGTGTGTCTCTTTTAATCTTATTTAAATTACGAATGCTAGTAATTGGCTATTCATTTTATTATTATGTACACAAATTAGCCTCCCAAAAGTGTTGTCCATTCCGGGATTTGAACCCGGGTCCCCAACTTTCGCGGCTGGTGCTCTAACCGCTGAGCTAAATGGCCATTAAATTTGGGAGAAGTAATTTGCATACAGGGTGAGAATTGAATGTCCCCATGGGGGTATGGTCCAGAGTCTACGAATACTCATAGTGGCTCTGGTACCGCGTGATGCTGTGTTTGTTTGTTTGTTTGTGTGTTTGTTTGTTTGTTTGTTTGCATGTGTGTTTGCGCGCGCTCTACAGGAAAAACGCCTGCTTAAAAATCGCCTGCCAAATCGCCTAATTACCATATTCCGCTATATTGGGCATATTCCATCTAAAGTTTAAAAGGATGCCTAATAAAAACGCAGGGGGTCTCAGTTGAGAACAAAAGTAGACGCCCTGAAAATTCCATCCCAATCGAAGCAGGCGTTTGGCCTGTAGAGCGCGCGCAAACACACATACAAACAAACAAACAAACACACACAAGTGTTTTTTTTAGCAGTAGTGAAATGGAATATGCCCAATATAGCGGAATATGGTAATTAGGCGATTTTTTCCCAAAATGACCAAAAACAGTGTTTTTTCACCTTCCTAAATATTAAACAGACCGCGGAAACGCATTTTCACGACCCAAACGCCAAAACACTTAGAAAAAAAACGAAATAAACCGAACAAAACGTCACTTTCAACCACAGCATTCAGCCATCTTCCACCAGCCAATAACCTCACCGATTCCCCATGAACAAGAGCCATGCCATGACTCGTACCACGTAAGTGAAATTGCACATTACAAAACATCAAATTTTTTGCTTTTTTCGTTGGGGGGCTGCGCCCCCCAAACCCCCCCTTTGCCCTTTCTCGAATTTCGTGAAATAATACCGAGAAAAACCTGCACATTGGCAAATACAAGACAATTTACGGCTCCGAAATAGGTTAAGATCGTGTATGTCAACACCAGAATTTCGCAAGAAAACATAACAAAATCATGCTTCCGCGCCTTGAAACTAACAAATAACATCAAATAACATCAAGCCACATCTATTAAACATCGAAAAAATTAATTCTAGAAATTCCGCTATATTAGGCATAAGCCGGCGCGGTGTTGTGTTGTGACAGCGCGAACGCAGCTGCAAGCGCAAGACCACGGCTAGTGAGAGCAGAGCTACCAACTGCAAGAGTAAAATTTCCTACTGCGCGCGGATTACCAACTAAAATTGGCAACAATCTGATTGGTGGAAATTTAGCATAGGGTCTACGAGGCAGGGAACGGAATAGCGCCGACGGGACCCACGGCGTTTTCTCTAGGTCCCCGACCTCCACATTGCGCATGACGGCTGACTTGGATTTTTGCAGGTTCATGTTCAAGTGGCTAGGTGAGTGAAGTATAGGTCCCAGAAAGTTAACCTAGTACGACTGCCGAGAGCAATGTCGTTCATTGATAGACTCGGGATCCAGACCGACTTTTCCCGAGTTCCAACCCTTTATACGCAAGAAAAAGATTGCATGTATCAAATGATGACATATCTCGAATAATATATTTTATATAATCTTCGTTTTGTTACTAAATTAGCGCATGATGACATTGATGTGAATTTAGCCCCTAACTATTACTAGTCCAGTGCACAATCTGCGAACAGCTGATGGGTAATGGCGGCCAAAAGAGTTGAGGGCCGGTGAGGTGTATGGAGGTATTTTGAGGAAAATATAGTGGATTTTACTAAAAAATGCATGACATAAAGCCAGCTGGGCTATCTGCCATGGAAGCAGGTGCGTAGGAAAAAATTTTTTCGTGGGGGGGGGGGGGGGGGGTCAGACATTCATAAAAATTTGGGGGGTTTGGGGCTCTGCCCCAAAAAAATGTTGAGTTCAAGGTTTTCATTGGAGAAAATCTACTATTATTAGGTCAATTAGGGGCTTGAGAATTGGTTGGTCAGAACTGCATATTTTATGGTTGATTTATTCATCAAGAAGGTTCCTGTACTAAATTTCTGTTTGACTCACACATTTTTCACCGACACATTTTTCGTGGTACTGTTCAAAAACCAGGCTCGTCATTGCAAAAAGGCGTTGCTATAAATAAAGCCAGCAGTTCAGAAAAGATTTTTATGTTTTAATACCTATGAATAAAGATGTAATTCAGTCATTTTACCACCAAGTGACGATACATTCTGCGCCGCAGGCGACGATTTTACGGGTTTTAGAGTTTCTATCTCCCAATATTTTGTCCGAACCCAGCAATTGCTGCATGCTAAGAATGCTAATGTAAATTTGGGCCAAATCAACCATGGTTATAAGAATAGGGAATTCTAGTTTCAAATTTCTTATCACAATAAATAGAAAGTTTCGTGAAAACTTCAATCACGGGCACGATCCAGTTACGTGACCCCGGGGGGAGTAAACTAGCCTGACCCCTCCCCCCCCAGTGGGGGGGGGGGGGGGGGGATCAGGCCGATGTGTGGGGGGAATTTGACCCCCCATCCCCCCCGCTTTCCTACGCCCCTGCATGGAAGTGAGTGCAGTGTCTGTGCCCGATCATTTGCAGTTTGGTTAGGTTCGGCTGACTTGTCGACAGTGCACTACGGCATTGATGTGAGCTAAGCCCCTGATAGAATATGTAGTCCCGTGCAAAATTTAGAACAGCTGATGATTTAGTAGGGTATTATGTTCCTTGGTAAAATTATTATAAAACAAAAATTATATAAAATATATTATTTGAGTTGTGACATCATTTGAAACGTGCAATAATTTTCTATGCGTGAAGGGTTTGGACTCAGGAAAAGTCCGTCGGGATTGGGTCTATCGATGAACGACATTGCTCTCGGCACACGTACTATGCAAAAATCCAAGTCAGCCGTCATGCGCAATGTGGAGGTCGGGACGTAGAGAAAACGCCGTTAGTCCCGTCAGTGGGGACCTGAGCCAGTCCCATTTATTTGTCACCCTACAGCACGGTCGCCGTGAAAGAATCCGACGGACAGTCTGTCAGCAGACACATTTATTTTAGGAGAGATGTTCGCTTCCTGTGGCCTGTAGGCCTGTAGGTTTGGAGATTTGCGGTCAGCTGGGCCGTTCCCCATCGAGCAGACCGCGGACAGGTAGCCGAGTGACTCATGTCGGTGTGATTGTTGGTGTACCGGTCCTCTCTCCGTCTCGCTCCCTTTCGCGCCGACGCCAGGGCGCTCTCTGTCGCACTCGACCCACGCTAGCCAGACTACTCGTGGGTGCAAGACAAGACACGTAAAGCACACGGCCTGCAATTCGATGTGGTTCGAATGTGCGATTCGAATGTGATTCAATGTGCGATTCGATTCGATGCGAATAGGTGCCACGTTGCCTGGCGAATCAGTGCCATGTTGCCTGGCGAATCGGTGCCATGTTGCCTGGCGAATCGGTGCCACGTTGCCTGGCGAATCGGTGCCACGTTGCCAGGCGAATCGGTGCCACGTTGCCTGGCGAATCGGTGCCACGTTGCCTGGCGAATCAGTGCCACGTTGCCTGGCGAATCGGTGCTATGTTGCCTGGCGAATCAGTGCCATGATGCCTGGCGAATCGGTGCCATGTTGCCTGGCGAATCGGTGCCATTTTGCCCGGCGAATCGGAGCCATGTTTCCTGGCGAATCGGTGCCACGTTGCCTGGCGAATCGGTGCCACGTTGCCGGCGAATCGGTGCCACGTTGCCTTGCGAATCGGTGCCACGTTGCCGGCGAATCGGTGCCATGTTGCCGGCGAATCGTTCGCAGTCAACCGGGCACAATCGGGTCGGCGTCAATGATCGACATCAAGACGTGATGGGTCAGAGGCACGTGTGGACAGCGACGTAGGTCGATCGAGGCGAGAGAACAATGGCCCAGTACGACACGAGGCTTGTCTCGGCTAAACGCTCACTTGCCACTTTCCACTTGCCCGCGTGTTCGCGTGCTCGAGGCGGGCCCACCGGACGCGTGTCCAATGTCAAACACAGAGTCCACATCGCGGGTCTCCTTTAGACGACTAAACCAGTGTCGGACTGGCGTCGCCGCCGGGTCCCCGAGCTAATTTGGCTACGGGGCCCCCCCAGTTTTCGACCATGGGGGCCCCTCGAGGCGTTTACGTTTTTTAAGGAAGAATTTTTCAAAAAGTATATCCGAAGCAGAGGCGGGCCGGCATCCAAGTGACTGAAAAACAAAGTGACCGAAAAATATACTGACCGAAAACACGAAAGTGACCGAAAAACAGAGTGACCGAAAAATAAAGTGACCGAAAAACAAAGTGACCGAAAAACAAAGTGACCGAAAAACAGACTGACCGAAAATGAAATGTTGCCGGGACTGTACCAAGCCAACGGTGGGCGGGACCTAGACGAACGCTACTATTCGGACAAAAAACATTTTTTCAGTCGCTTTATTTTGATCGTTTTTTAAAACCCACCGGAGCCGATGCTCGTCTCCCGGCACCGTGCTGGTTTTCGCGTAGTCGGCCGGTGCAGTTGCGTGCTGCCTAATCGAGGGCAAAGTGCGCCGGTCTGTGTGCAAGTCACCGCCCGGCGTGCCCTCTGACGGCGACGTTGCATGCGTGGTTGGGTACGTTGTCGACGCTCCCACGACGGCGAACGGGGATCACGACGGGAACGTCGTTGACGGCGTCCTCGTAGGACACGGCCGGAAGGATCGTTGACGGCCTCATTATGGCAGGGAGCGAGGCTACAATCCACAACATGAGGGCGCCGTCGACTCTCGCCGCGACCTCGGAGGACGGTCGGGAAGTAAGGGACGTCGCCATGGTTGACGGCGTCGTCGACGTTCGCGCCGGCGAGGAGCGTGAACGCCCCGATTCCGATGGTTGACGGCGACCATGGTCGGAAAATTGCCAGACATTTAACATTGGTCTTATGGGATGGGACTTCGTCGTAATTGTGTCGAAAACGTCTCGCCGCTGCCACTGTTTTAGGGTATTTCACGTCTTTAATCACACGTACACAAAAGAAATTCAAATTTGGGTATATGAGAGGGACCCCTCCACTGAAGGTGGTCACAGTCACAACTCCAGCATTGGTCTTATGGGAGTTTCACGACTTCTCGGGTCCCTCCGTAGGTTCGCGGCTGGCGGGGCCGCAGTCGCCGCGAGAGTCGTCGGCGACCTGTAAACTTCAGACCACCGGTCACTGGTTGTTGGCGTGCAGAGACCGCTGCCCGCCCGGCAAGATATAGACCAGCCAGTCAGACTGCTCAGGAAGGAAGTGAAGCAGGAGACTTGCTTGCAGAGTGAGGCGCCGCACGTTTCTGGCGGGCGGGAGGCGATGACTGACCGCGAAGCTCGTCGAAGCCCTCACTCCTTCAATCGTTAGTCGATTCACGGTTCATGCTGTCGGCTAAGTCAAATAGCATGGGACTACTATTATACTATTATGGGACTACTAACGTGGCAGTCCGATAACACGGGGCGTCGACCATCGTGGCGACGGCTCGGTGCTTGGCCGTGTGCGTCGTCGACGCCCTCACCCATTTAGATACCAAGTCGTTTACCATTGGTCTTATGGGTGACTGGGAAAATGGCTAAGTCAAATAACACGGGGCTTATGGCAGCCGCTTGTGAGAAAACTCCAATCAGATCAGGAAGGTTTGGGTTGCCGTTGTTGGCGTCTGGTCTTTCAAACCCAAGGACCAACCACTAACAGATAACCAGCAGCTGCACCCATAATTACCTTTCTCAGTAATGCGATTTAAAGTTTTGGTAGTACTGCTAAAAACAATGTTTGTAAAAAGGAATATCACAATATTTTTTACATTCGCTTGTCTAGGCCGTGAATGCTATATGGTAATTGGAATGAAATCCTCGATTTCGGTCAAGACGTCAAGGGAGGTTACCACCCCCCGGAATAATCCTGTAGCCTTGGGTTGACTGCCGTGGAGCCGGTGTTTAACGACGAACTGTTTTGACAACTGGCCCTAAGGCCCGGATTATTGGTATTGGTGAATGAGTGGGTGATTATGGGGATCATGATAAAGAACCTAACCTAGCCTTGAAGACATGAGAGTAAACCCGCGGCTACACCTAATTGACGGCATCAAGCGGACCACCGGCATACAGTCCCTTACGAATAACAATACAACTCGAACAGCAGGATTCCTCCGCTAATCCACTGGCGAGAGGATTACAATTGTACTAACTTAAATACTTCCAACCAGGGGCGGACTGGCTCGAAAAAGCCCGGGGCGCTGTACAAAATCTAGGCCCACAAATTTTTTAATGCAGTAGGCGTTGTTGAAGAAGGCGCAACCTCATCCCGCGAATACATATCTCGGTGCTATTTTTACCCTTCTTTAGTGCCTTTGATATTACTATAACCGCGCTATATTTAAGACTTTCGAGCAAATAAAGTCCCACTTACTTTTCTTATTAATAACAGGCAAATATATTATTGCAGGTCTGCACTGTATGGCAGCGTTAGGGTGTAAAATGGGGATGTAAAGAAAATAAATAGTTACTCGTTATGTGGGGAAATGGTTATTGAATGGATAAACACTATCAAAAAGAGTAATTCATTGCAGATAGGACAAGGTCCTACAGCTTATTGATTTCCAGTATACAAGCTCACACATCGCTCTCTTGGTATTATAATAACACTTTAGTACACTTTTAATTACAAAACTGCGCCACAAAATTGTAAAACAAAACTCTAATGAACGGTTTGCGAGTCAACCGTGAGGAACCATAATATTGTCAATGCCCAAGGATCATGACTGACTCCATGCTAATTAGTAACAGTGATTCCAGCAAGTCCTGGCTCCATCGTGGATCGAAGACGCGACTTGATGATCTTGAGTTTGTGCATTTCATTTGAGTGCATGCCATGGCAAAGATAAATTCATAGTATGTCCGGTAAATTGTTTTGAAGCCACTTGAATGAAAATTATATTTGTGCAATAGTCGGAATGAACAAGGAATGCAGTATTTGCAATCGGAAATAATAATTTTATTGTTTGACATAATTCACTCAAGTTGATGTCGGGTTGGTACACAATAGATAATAAATTAATTGCCTCTCTTTGAGGACCTAGCCGGCGGACTGCAGAAACTCACTATAAATTTCACATTGTTTTCCGAAATCAATTTAGTGAGTAAGCGGAAGTGCATGGCGGTCATATGGCCAAGATGGAAACAAACATGCGCATTATTTGCAACAGATATTCTTATTTATACGCCGAAATTGAGCCGAAACAAAGCATTGCAAATTCACCGAAACTCTCGTAGTCTGCAAGCGGCGGCTTTGGCGGCGAAGCAATAGCTTTAGATAGAGTAGAGTTACCAAGGAGTTACTTTTAGTTACTAAGAACATTCGTTCCCTTCTATCCACCGACAAAACCCCGACATTTATCGTATTTATCTTCTTTGGATTACATTATTCTCAGCTCGGTGTTGCATTTAAAAAATATATTCATTTCTTTATTAAAACAGACACATTAGCAATGACCGGCAGAGGCCCGGAAAGTCAAAAGCCCGGGGTGTGGCAGCACCCCCGCACCCCGGGCCAGTCCACCCCTGCACCTTTCAATTACAGTGAGGCGTTCGACGACGCACGCGGCCACGCACCCCAGCGTGCCGGTCACCGTCAACGGCGTCCCTCACTCTCCTACGCGAGCCAAGCTCACACAACAGAGTAGGGGCGATCACGTTTCTCGCGGCCGCGCAAACGTCGGCGGCCACCTCTGCTCGCCCGTTCAAGCCAACTTTGCACACATAGTGAGGCGTTTGACGACGCAATCGCCCAGGCAGCCTTCCATGTCAGTCAACAGCAAGCGATGCCATACTCTCCATAAGCCCAATGCTATTCGACTTTGTCGAAATCGTTATCCCATAAGAGCCCGACGCAGAATGCAGAGCGACGACGCGCTTCGCGGCTGGGCGTCGTTAAACGCCCCGACAATTACCAGTCGCCGTCCAGCGACGCCGGTGATCTGAAGTTCACCCAACGTCGACGACTCCCCCAGCCGCGACGGCATTGCCACCCGCAAACATCCTGGGGGACCCGACCGGACTCTATATTCCCATAAGACCAATGTTATTCCTGGCCTTCCTCCGAGGTCGCCGTCAGAGGGGAGGCGTTCATGAAATTACCGGCCGTCCACCCCTCCGTCGCGATGAGAGTCGACGGCACCCTCATGTTGTGGACTGTAGCCTCGCACCGTGCCATCATGAGGCCATCTACGATCCTTCCGGCCGTGTCCTACGAGGACGCCGTCAACGACGTCCCCGCCCCCTTTTTTTTGACTCTTGCATTGCCACCATGCAGAGTGGGAGCGTCGACAACGTACCCAACCACGCATGCAACGTCGCCGTCAACCACGACGACGTCCCTTGCTTCCTGGCTGTACTCCCCCGACGCCGTCAGAGGGCACGCCGGGCGGTGACTTGCACACAGACCGGCGCACTTTGCCCTAGATTAGGCAGCACGCAACTGCACCGGCCGACGACGCGAAAACCAGAACGGTGCCGGGAGACGAGCATCGGCTCCGGTGGCTTTTAAAAAACGATCAAAATAAAGCGACTGAAAAAATTTTTTTTGTCCGAATAGAAGCGTTAGTCCAGGTCCCGCCCACCGTTGGCTTGGTACAGTCCCGGCAACATTTCATTTTCGGTCAGTCTGTTTTTCGGTCACTTTGTTTTTCGGTCACTTTGTTTTTCGGTCACTATTTTTTTTCGGTCACTCTGTTTTTCGGTCACTTTCGTGTTTTCGGTCAGTCTATTTTTCGGTCACTTTGTTTTTCGGTCACTCTGTTTTTCGGTCACTTTCGTGTTTTCGGTCAGTCTATTTTTCGGTCACTTTGTTTTTCGGTCACTTTGTTTTTCGGTCACTTGGTGCACTCCCCAGAGGCGATGACGCTTTGCTAGTGAATGGTGATTAATAAGGTAGCCCCTGCGATAAAGTGTGTGGTGGCCACTTTGTGACCCTTAAGTCCGCGCCTGGGTCGAGAGGACTATGACCTCCTCGCCACCGCCTCCCTTCTGTATAGCCAGGCCAACAAAGGACATGTTTACAATTGGGACTCGAATGCTACGTTTAGTGCTACCATATCATATAGGGTGCTACCTTCGGCGAGCGTACGCATATACGTTGTATTAGACCCGGGGCTTAGAGGCTCATGTGAACGTGGCGTAGAGTCCCATGTGAACGTGGCGTAGAGTCCCATGTGAACGTGGCGGAGAGTCCCATGTGAACGTGGCGTAGAGTCCCATGTGAACGTGGCGTAGAGTCCCATGTGAACGTGGCGTAGAGTACCATGTGAACGTGGCGGAGAGTCCCATGTGAACGTGGCGTAGAGTCCCATGTGAACGTGGCGTAGAGGCTCATGTGAACGTGGCGTAGAGTCCCATGTGAACGCGGCGTAGAGTCCCATGTGAACGTGGCGGAGAGTCCCATGTGAACGCGGCGTAGAGGCTCATGTGAACGTGGCGTAGAGGCTCATGTGAACGTGGCGGAGAGTCCCATGTGAACGTGGCGTAGAGGCTCATGTGAACGTGGCGTAGAGGCTCATGTGAACGTGGCGGAGAGTCCCATGTGAACGTGGCGGAGAGTCCCATGTGAACGTGGCGTAGAGGCTCATGTGAACGTGGCGGAGAGTCCCATGTGAACGTGGCGGAGAGTCCCATGTGAACGTGGCGTAGAGGCTCATGTGAACGTGGCGTAGAGTCCCAGGTGAACGCGGCGTAGAGTCCATGTGAACGTGGCTTAGAGTCCCATGTGAACGTGGCTTAGAGTCCCATGTGAACGCGGCGTAGAGTCCCATGTGAACGTGGCGGAGAGTCCCATGTGAACGTGGCGTAGAGGCTCATGTGAACGGAGAGTCCCATTAAAACGGGGCTTGGAGGGGGGGGGGGGAGGTTGTCAGCAATGGTGCTGCCCGTTTGGGGAGGGGGGGGGGGGGTCATTCCCCGAATCTCGTCATCGCGTGCGCCTCCGGGGAATCGATGTGCACGTCACGTGTCAGCCGTCGCGTCGCATGCAACAGCTGACGCACTGCACAGTAGACGCCGTGCATGGATTGCAACCCGCGGGTTTGGACCCGGCGGGTTTTGACCCGGCGGGTTCATTTTGATGTCGTTGCGCATGCGTGCGACAGATTGCGCGAACAGCTCGGCAGATAGGATATTTCCTATAGCGAAAGATTGAAACCTGCGGGTTTCCGAGAACCGACCAATATCAACGAGTGTAGGACAATATGCCAGCGGACAATTCGCCAGGCTTCCCTTTATGGGCAGAGGGGGTGAGCAATCGCTGGGGCCGACTCGGCTACCTGAGGCGCCAACGCGGTAATGACATGCCCCCTTGCAGAAGGGATGAGAACGTTACATCACTGCATCACTGCACGTAGCAGTGGACGGCCTAGCCACTTTTCAGCCGCGTGCGCACGTCTCGGCACGACATTACGGTGTTCGTTCGGCGAGCCACTGGCACGGATATATCTCAAAATCCGTGCATTCGTTTGGCCTGTAGACCAGAGTCAGACTATGCTGAGTGCTGAAAATGTTGTGGACCATTTACACGGACACAGTTTTCCTTGATTCAACTTGGCGCTAGTTTACTTTATCTGTGTCTGTTGAAGGTTATAGGTTAGGTTATGTTTGACCACAAAAGCATAATATTTAAAAGAGCTAGCTAGAGTATTTTTATTGTTGTTAAAATGACTTGTGGAATTCAAATTGAAGATTTAGATGAATTGTTGGGAGCTATTTTAGCCATTGTAAAAGTAGACGTAGACTTAGACTTTCCGAAAGGACGTACCTGTGTCTCACTGACAATTTGCCTGGCGCTTGAATACGGGGCTATGATTGGTTGGTTTCACACAAGTTTTGTTGAATTATAGAACATGTTCCAAACAAAAAAGTTGTGTGCAACCCTTTGCGCGCAACCGTTGTGCACAAGTAAATGTGGACAATTTTCTGTTTACACGACACAAGTTTCATTGCGCACCAGGATTTGTCAAAAAATGTGTCCGTGTAATTCAGGCTTAAGAGGGCTCCTCACGGTTAATCCTTTAACCCCCACCCCCACTGAAACGCTGAATGCAGGGGTCCAAGCGAATAGATAAATGAACCCCTAAATGTTTTCCAATCTTTAATTTGAACACACCAATAGATGAAGGAAGAGTATATCTAGTCATGGATAACCACAAAATTTTGATATTTTCAAATATGTGTATGGTGCAAACTTTCAAAAATCTCCTAAATGAGCTCAAAAAGCGCTCTAAGCATCGATTGAGAAACGATACCCATGAGTTATTTTTCGGAAAAAGATTGTTATCCATGACTGCGCTCACTCTTTCCCTATGCACAGTTTTTTTCCAGCGATTTCGGAGCACATTTAGGCCCTCTATTTTCTCTTCGCGTAAGGGTCTGCGCCACTGATTTTTAGCGATCACCCTCTACGGAATTGTCAACAAGAATCATTCTGTTGCTTTTTTTGTTAGTTGTCTGGAGAGGCGGGCGTAGAGGATTATAGCCGAGCTCGACGTTCGGAGCGCGGATTAATTTTTATGACTCCACGGGAATGTTCAAAAAGTCTTGAAAGTCTTGTAGAATGGTCATTTGGAGCACGAAAACTTTGATTCAACATCGATTGTAATCAGCTATTTACTAATCTTTTAATTTTTACCAATTTTTTTGCTAATCAGCAAAATCGAACCCTATCGTGTTAATTACAACGTAATATTCAAGAAATCATATGTTTTTTACATTTTATGATATGTGTTTGTGCTAATTTCGATTCCCGGAACATTTTAATTGCATTAATCTCGGAGATGTTAATTATTTATGTGTTCGCACTTGCCAAGATTGTTGTGGTTGTTATCTTAAGCTGCGATAAGCGGATTATATGCAACGAGGACTCTTAATCGGCAGGAAGGAGGTTTAGCGAGCAACCTCAAGATCATGGCCGAGTGAATGGCCAAGTAAATCAGAAGTCATCACCGTTGTTGATTTTGCCAAAGAAAAATAAATCACTGGCTACTCTTCCAGAAACAGCTGACAGCTGACCTGTTCCAGATTCGTTTCAAGCATTCTGTTCTTGAAATAATCTCAGCCTGAAAAAGCCTGAACAGCTCTAAGCAACTCGTTGGAAAGCAACCAGCAACCCCTTAATAATTTACAATTTTTATAAAACACTTTTGGAAACTAAATTTATTATACTCATGTCTACTTTATCCTATCTTTAGCACTAGTTAAAAAAAACTATTTCAAACTGGGATTTGAATGCTAAATCAAGTCTCACTGGTTACCACCTGTTTCTAAAACAGAATCTGCACAATTATCATGCATATAACTGGAACCTTGATGAGCCAGGGTTTTCTGCAGGCCATGTCAGGCCCCACTGGAGGGAAATGGCCTGTTATCAAGGATGAAATTTTCTATCCCAAGGAAAATGTTGTGGAAGTAATTAATCCACCAATCCACCAAAACCTCTGGCTAGCCTGTCAGGTTCCGTAAGTGGCGAAATATTCTAGGAAATATATTTTTAAAAGAACTAAAGAAGCATGTTATTACCTTCTCTAAAATATATTTTAAAATGTGGATGATAATACTTTATATCTTAATGAAAATCTGTTATAATAATGGCTGAATAATTAGTGCAGCTTATTAACAAGATGATCTTAATTCATTGAATTGTTCACTTGTCTAATCTCTAGTCCTGTCAATTGGTGCTAAAATGGCTGTGTCCCACTTTGCCCCACCGCCGTCTCAGATTTACCCCAAATGCAGGGGAAAAGTGAGACACACTTTTTTTTTGTCAATATTTAATTAAGTATCAGTAAAATAAAAAACTAATCACGCTGGAAATGATAGATCTACCAATAAGCATCTAACTTCACATACATTCATTTAAATTTTAATAATAATAATAATAATTGTATTTTTATTAGATTGATCACAGATCATGATATTAATACGTCATACTATTTACAATCAATATACAATATGTGCAGGTACAACATCTATGTCAGTGGCTAAAATCATTGCTTATACATTAAATCCTGTAAGAACTCGTCGGTTGAATAAAATCATTTTTTTAATTGATGAGCGTAGCGAGCGAAGCGAAATCATCAATTTCACTACTGCTAAAAAAAACACTTGGTGTGTGTTTGTTTGTTTGTTGTTTTTTTTTTTTTTTTTTTTGTATGTGTGTTTGCGCGCGCTCTACAGGCCAAACGCCTGCTTCGAGTGGGATGAAATTTTCAGGGTGTCTACTTTTGTTCTCAACTTAGACCCCCTGCGTTTTTCAAGAAAATCCTCCACACCCTTCACTTTCAAAGCAGAAAAGAGAGCAAAATTCGACAATTGGGCATGTTTGGAAAAGTACGGAAATTTATTTAAAAGTGCGTGTTTTTTTCAAATGTTCCCAATTTCGATTTGCCTATAAAAACCATCGAAACCAAATCGAAACATCACACCAGATTTTTTCCAATAAAAACCAACCCAATAAACCCAATAAAAACCCTTGGGCATGAGTTACATCTATGTATTAACATGCACATTGCTTTATGACCTCAAAATGATCATATTTCCGCTACCCTACAGCTCGGACAGAAGCAAAGAAAGGCCAGAATCGTTTACAATTTTAAGTGATCAGAATGTTTGAAAAAGCAATGGTCCGGCTTGCTACTCCATGATTTAGGCTTCTTGCCTCAATCTTTTTATGCGCTAAATACAAATCGCTACGCTCATCTTCAACGCAACACAAATTGCGTTCGCCCTAGTATACATACATGAAAGTTTAGAAAAGTGTCTCATATTTACCCCACTATACCCTTATATATCTAGTTTCGGGTTATCATCACAATTTGTTAAATTTTCAAAAATATGTATGGTTAAATTTTTCAAAAATCGCTTATAAATTAGCTCTCAATGGGCTCGAGGCACCGGTTGTGAAACGATATTCACTCTCATTTTTTTTTCAAGGTTGAGACTCGAAACAGCGCACATTCTTTCGTTATGCAGAGTTTTCTTTTTCAATTTTCCGATAGAAAATTCTGACTAGCTGCGAAGTGCTGTCAGTCATTGGGCATTCAATGATCTTGTAGTGCTGTCTAGAGATGGGATTTGCTTGTTTTCCGTCGGCCCGGCCCGACACCGGCCCGACCGGTCGTGAGTCCGGCCCGGCCCGAGGCCCGACGCGGCTTACATTTGCAGTTCGGCCCGGCCCGAAGTATTTTTCCAAACGTAACATCTGTCTGAGGCTGTCCGAAAGTCCGAAGCTGTCCGAAAGTCCGAGACTGTCCGAAAGTCCGACACGGTCCGACAGTCCGACACGGTCCGAGAGTCCGACACGGTCCGAGAGTCCGACTCGGTCCGAGAGTCCGACACGGTCCGAGAGTCCGACACGGTCCGAGAGTCCGACTCGGTCCGAGAGTCCGACGGCCCGAAGCCCGGCCCGGCCCGGCCCGGTCCGACATCTCAGATCCGATGCCCCATTAGGTCCTCTTCTGCTTGCCCAGTGCAAAATCATAAATTTTCTACATTTGCCTCTAATATCTTATTCAGTAACTGGAAACAATCCTCTCAATACATAGTAGGTCTTTGTTCAATACTGTCGCATAGCTTTGTCGGCGCTGACCGACAAAGGGTAGCGGCGCGACGTCGAGTATTATGGGATGACTATGTCTTAGACCAGGAAGCTATAAGTCGAAAGTCCGACCAGGCCCGACAGTCCGACACGGTCCGAGAGTCCGACACGGTCCGAGAGTCCGACACAGTCCGAGAGTCCGACACGGTCCGAGAGTCCGACTCGGTCCGAGAGTCAAACTCGGTCCGAGAGTCCGACACGGTCCGAGGGTCCGACACGGTCCGAGAGTCCGACTCGGTCCGAGAGTCCGACTCGGTCCGAGAGTCCGACTCGGTCCGAGAGTCCGACACAGTCCGAGAGTCCGACACGGTCCGAGAGTCCGACTCGGTCCGAGAGTCCGACACGGTCCGAGAGTCCGAAACGGTCCGAGAGTCCGAAACGGTCCGAGAGTCCGACACGGTCCAAGAGTCCGACACGGTCCGAGAGTCCGACACGGTCCGAGAGTCCGACTCGGTCCGAGAGTCAAACTCGGTCCGAGAGTCCGACACGGTCCGAGAGTCCGACACGGTCCGAGAGTCCGACTCGGTCCGAGAGTCCGACTCGGTCCGAGAGTCCGACACAGTCCGAGAGTCCGACACGGTCCGAGAGTCCGACTCGGTCCGAGAGTCCGACACGGTCCGAGAGTCCGAAACGGTCCGAGAGTCCGAAACGGTCCGAGAGTCCGACACGGTCCGAGAGTCCGACACGGTCCGAGAGTCCGACACGGTCCGAGAGTCCGACGGCCCGAAGTCCGGGTCGTGTCCGGCCCGGCCCGGCCCGACATCTCAGATCCGAGGCCCGGCCCGGTCCGAGGCCCGACAATTGCAAAAAAAATATGTCCGGCCCGGCCCGAACGTCGGGCCGGACTCGGGCCGGGCCGGACTTTCGGACCGTTCGGACTTCTTTCCCCATCTCTATGCTGTACCAGGCAAGTCGCACCAAGGGCATTCAATGATCTTGTAGTGCTGTACCAGGCAAGTCGCACCACGGGCGTTGTGGAGAGGGTTGAACGCCCCATTTGTGGCGACGAACGGGAGTAAGGGGCCGATGGTGGAGGAAACGTCACGAAACGTCTCCATCAGCTCCGTCGATGGGTGGCTGATATTACAATTCCAATGAACGATGTCGTCAGACCAAGCGCATTGGCCTGTCAGCCCAAACGCCGGCAAGGACTTTTTAAAACAGATATCCTGTTGCCTGAGATATCACTTAGACAGGGACAGAGACAGGTCTACCTGTCGTCGAGTGGTGAGGGGCGAGGAGGGAAAGTGATGCGGATGACGACTGCCAGCCAGACACTCGTCAGTGTCAGCTGTCCGGTCTGCCAGTGGCGCTCTGCGGGATGCATTACCGTGCTGCATTACCGTGCTGCAAAGGGCCAAAGGGCCAAAGTAGGATGGGGGGGGGGGGGCATCGATTGATCTCGAGGGCCGTGGTCCAGACACGTCATATTGGTCCACGATCGACCCTGTGAAGGGTGGGGGGGGGGGGGGGGGCGGAAAGGCCGACTTCGCGACTCGGGGTTGCCTTCTCGACAGAGGCTGGCTGAGATATCGCCAGACCGTCACTTCCAAGGTGGACACCACGTCCAAGGCTGGACAATGACCGCCACACAGAAATGAACATGGGTCGTGTTCGCCGAATTGGAACGACAGCGATTCAGTGAATTACCAAATGGTCGACAGGACAACTAACAATGGCCGCCGTTGGCCATTGGCACGAAGCAGTGCCACCTCGATGCCGCGTTATCTCTTGTTATCAGCGCCTACCGGAAGTCGATCGCCAACGAACCACGACGAGGCGGAAGATTCCGAGCATAGGATACCTTATTCTCCAATTCGGTAAGTAATTGGCTTTGACTTGGCTAAGACGAGCAAAATTAATACTTGATGCTTTATTAAAATATGGCTGCGCAGGGTAACTTTCGGAGGATACCAAAATGAGATATCACGTCTTCAAAAGTGACGTCACGTTAACCGGAATAACAAGAGTTAAAGGAGCTCTCCGAATTGCTTTTAAAAGAACATACAGTGTACAGAATACCAATTAATTAAACATTCCGTATGAATTTATTCAAAAAAAAATTGCGTAGGAATAATCGGACATTTTCGTTTTGGCGCGGCACCTCCTCGTGGCGTATCCTTGGGGAACGACTAGCGCCAGCAGCATGCGCTCGGCCGCGCTACGCAGTGTCTAGTATTAGGCCTATAGCTTTCGCGGTCGGGTCGCTTGTCGATTTGGAGTGAAAATTGCAGGACCTCCATTTAGTATATGGATCCGCAGTTCTCTCATACAGAAATCGCGGAAAATAATGTTAAACTAGCCGAAGAAAGGAGACGAGGAAAGTTATTTGAAGGGCGGACAGGAAATATCTTGTCTGTTTTGATTAGCACATCAATGTTTTTTGTAATTACATCGATAGAGCCGTGACCAGTAATGCACTCGCCTTCCTGACACTACGCTTGTATTTGAGATGGCTCTTTGCAACAATTCGATGAAATGTCGCTCTCCATTGAGATGCAATTGCCACTGTGTATCGTGGCCGAGCGCATGCAGCTGGCGCTAGCCTTTCCCCATGTACACGTCACGAGGAGGTGCCACGCCAAAACGAAAGTGCGCGATTATTCCTCCGCAAAATATTGTTTTCAAAAAATTCAAATGGGATGTTAAACAAGGGCGAACGCAATTTGTGTTGCGTTGAAGATGAGCGTAGCGGTTTGTACATAGCGCAAAAAAAAGATTAAGGCAAGAAGCCTATGCAAATCATGGAGCAGCAAGCCGGATCAATGCTTTCTCAAAAATTCTTGAAAATGTAAACGGTGCTGACGTTTCTTTGTTTCTGTCAGAGCTTTCGGGTAGCGGAAATATGCTCATTTTGAGAACATTGAGTATTGTGCATGTCAATACATAGATGTAACTCATGCCCAAGGGTTTTTATTGGGTTTTATTGGGTTGGTTTTTATTGGGAAAAATCTGGTGTGATGTTTCGATTTGGTTTCGATGGTTTCTAATGGCAAATCGAAATTGGAAACATTTGAAAAAAATACGCACTTTTAAATAAATTTTCGTACTTTTCCAAACTTGCCCAATTGTCGAATTTTGCTCTTTTTTCTGCTTTGAAAGTGAAGGGTGTGGAGGATTTTCTTGAAAAACGCAGGGGGTCTAAGTTGAGAACAAAAGTAGACACCCTGAAAATTTCATCCCACTCGGAGCAGGCGTTTGGCCTGTAGAGCGCGCGCAAACACACATACAAACAAACAAACAAACAAACAAACAAACAAACAAACAAACAAACAAACACATCAAGTGTTTTTTTTAGCAGTAGTGAAATTGATGATTTCGCTTCGCTCGCTTCGCTCGCTACGCTCATCGATTAATTAGTATTCTGTACACTATAACATGTTCTTTTAAAAGCAATTCGGAGAGCTCCTTTAAGGTTCCCTCAGTGGCAGCCATCTTGAATTTCGAAGTTTTAGGCTTTTTCTGTCAGTTAGTCGGTGAACGTCTCAGAGAGCAGTCATGTCTCTGCTCGCTCTGTTATTTTCCCTTTGGAAACTCAGACTCATAAAACAGTTTTGAGGGGGTGGGGTGTGTTGTCGATACCTATCTATTCTATAACGATGAATGACCATTGAAGAACCCCGACCCCCATGCCCCGACCCTACCCATGTGGTCAGCGCGTGAGCTTTGCCGGCTACCCATCACCCTTCCCAACCCAGGCCTGTCTGTCCGATGAGAACACCAATTGGCATAAATGACACTCATTTACCGCATAAGTGTCATAAATGACACTCACATATTTCCGCTACCCGAAAGCTCAGACAGAAACAAAGAAATATCAGAATAGTTTACATTTTCAAGTGATCAGAATTTTTGAGAATGCAATGGCCTGGCTTGCGGCTCCATGATTTTCAAATTCTTTTTGCCGCAACCTTTTTTTGCGCCAAATACAAAACGCTACGCTCATCTTCAACGCAACACGAATTGCGTTCGCCCTAGTGTATTAACATGCACAATGCTCAATGATCTCAAAATGAGCATATTTCCGCTACCCGACATCTCGGACAGAAACATAGAAAGGTCAGAATCGTTTACATTTTCAAGTGATCAGAATTTTTGAGAAAGCATTGGTCCGGCTTGCTGCTCCATGATTTGCATAGGCTTCTTGCCTTAATCTTTTTTTGCGCTATATACAAACCGCTACGCACATCTTCAACGCAACACAAATTGCGTTTGCCCTAGTTTTATGAAAGAGATACTTTGCTGATAACAAACAGGAAAATTCGGGAAGAATATTTGAGAAGATATCACAGACGTTAAAAAATGAAACAAGAATGACACGAAAGGGTAAGAGGATGGGGTCGTAAAATTTTCAAATGAGCTGCCTTGTCACTAAATATACGTAATGTTCTTGAAAAAAGTATTGCACTTAGTAACGCACTTAGAGTAAATAGGTACATGATTGATGAGCGTAGCGAGCGAAGCGAGCGAAGCGAAATCATCAATTTCACTACTGCTACAAAAAAACAATTGTGTGTGTTTGTTTTTTGTGTGTTTGTTTGTTTGTTTGTTTGTTTTTTTGTATGTGTGTTTGCGCGCGCTCTACAGGCCAAACGCCTGCTTCGAGTGCGATGAAATTTTCAGGGTGTCTACTTTTGTTCTCAACTTAGACCCCCTGCGTTTTTCAAGAAAATCCTCCACACCCTTTACTTTCAAAGCAGAAAAAAGAGCAAAATTCGACAATTGGGCAAGTTTGGAAAAGTACGGAAATTTATTTAAAAGTGCATATTTTTTTCAATTGTTCCCAATTTCGATCTGCCTTTAGAAACCATCGAAACCAAATCGAAACATCACACCAGAATTTTTCCAATAAAAACCAACCCAATAAAACCCAATAAAAACGCTTGGGCATGAGTTACATCTATGTATTTACATGCACAATGCTCGATAATCTCAAAATGAGCTTATATCCGCTACCCGACAGTTCGGACAGAAACAAAGAAAGGTCAGAATCGTTTACATTTTCAAGTGATCAGAATTTTTGAGAAAGCATTGGTCCGGCTTGCTGCTCCATGATTTGCATAGGCTTCTTGCCTTTATCTTTTTTGCGCTATATACAAACCGCTACGCTCATCTTCAACGCAACACAAATTGCGTTCGCCCTAGTTAATCCCACGAGCGATCAACAGTAATAAATTTGTAGGTGCTTGTATAAGAATATCCAGAACGAGCAAGTAGGTATTTAGTTGATGAGCGAAGCGAAATCATCAATTTCACTACTGCTAAAAAAAACTCTTGGTTTTTTTTTTTGTATGTGTGTTTGCGCGCGGTCTACAGGCCAAACGCCTGCTTCGAGTGGGATGAAATTTTCAGGGTGCCTACTTTAGTTTTTAACTTAGACCCCCTGCGTTTTTCAAGAAAATCCTCCATACCCTTCACTTTCAAAGTAGAAAAAAGAGCAATATCCGACAATTGGGCAAGTTTGGAAAAGTACGGACATTTATTTAAAAGTGCGTATTTTTTTCAAATTTTCCCAATTTTCATTGTTGCCTTTAGAAACCATCGAAACATCACACCAGACTTTTTTACTTGAAGTTGACTTCAAGATTTGACAGATATTAGAAATTTTGTCAATTTCGTGCATGCTAGTTTTTTAAAGTAAGTCCGCGGCAGAGATATATCTCCAACCTAATAAAAACCCATTGGCATGACTTACATCTATGCATTTACTTGCAAATTGGTCTTTAATCTGAAAATGAGCATATTTCCGCTACCCGACAGCTCGGACAGAAACAAAGAAAGGTCAGAATCGTTTACATTTTCAAGTGATCAGAAATTTTGAGAAAGCAATGGCCCGGCTTGCTGCTCCATGATTTTCATAGGCTTTTTCCTCAATCTTTGTATGCGCTATATATAAACCGCTACGCTCATCTTCAACGCAACACAAATTGCGTTCGCCCTAGTACATAATATGAAGGAAAGAAATAGGCGTGCGCATGATAACTACGTCTCAAGGCGCAGAAAATTACAGTTTCTAGTCTGGGTCGGGGGGGGGGGGGATTAATTTTAAAAAATTCGAATTTTGACTGCATACGTGAACTGACAACAATTCCAATTGACGTCCAACACGAGGCTTGTGGATTGTTAAAAAAATAATGCTCAGTCAGGATAATAATATAGTCGGGTTCTTGTAAAAAAAACCCAGTTATTTGCTATGAGCGTAGAGTAAGGAAACTATCCTTACTCTATGCTATGAGCGTTCCAAATCCTTGCCAGCCAGACTAATGAAGAGCGATTTTTAGGTGGCTTCACAGGTGGCATGTAATGCCATTTCCACGTGCGAAAACGTACAGACTCTTATAACCATGAATATTCCCCGCCTCGTGTGGTGTCCTAAACGAAACCATTATTATAAATGCATGGTATCCTCAGATATTGAGATGTGTCTTTTACCTAATGTGATTTGTAATAAATAAAAATTCTTACATATATGTAAAGAAATAAAAAAGAAATAAGGTTATAAATAAGGAAATAAAGTTTTCAGTTTTCAGGTTTCATTCAGGTGTTTGTCCTTTATGTGAATTCCAAGTCGACATCTGTTCTGAAAAATTGTTCAGATGGCTTATCCTTGTGCGATGTTTACTGTAATCAAATTTGAATAGCTTAATTACTTTTAGTTTTTCTTTTATTCAGACAATATCTGATTTCTGTCTTTTGGATCTTGACTGTACCTATCCCTAATCTTATCCATGCTTATTCGTTGTCTCTTATTTTTGTATTTTTGTCATAAGTATTTCCAGATTAGCACTGTCAAATGCGAATGAAAAGTTGTTGAAAATTCATATCTATTTTTTCATTGTTTCGATTCCGACTTGTATGTCATGAATGCGAGTAACTATCGCTGCGGTCGCAATAAATAATTTGAAGGGAAGGTAAATATTGTGATGATGTTTGAGAAAATCAAAAAGCCTCTCGCCAAAAATCCCAATTCCTTGCCTAAACGCGAACAATAGAATGAAAGGGAGCTGGTGTCTGAGCTACCCGGCGCGGGCGGACAATGGACAGAGGGATAAGACTTGTTCCTCGAGTCGCTACCTGACCCAGTCCATCTCTCTAAAATCGAGCTAAACTTGCCACTTTGAGAGCTTGGCTGCTTTGCCGCTTGTCAGCGCTAGTGGACGGAAAAGAATCAAATTTTGTTTTAATTATTTTTCGGATACTTTATGAATGTTAGCGTAAATATCACATTCCGCATTCCCTAAGTTACCAGCTCGACAACAATGACAAAAAATCTCATATCTCTGCGTGCCGTATTTATCCTAGTTTTACCCAAATGAAAATATTTTGGGCACACGCGCTTGATTTCATAAGGGCTAATCTTCTATATGAATTGAAAGGAAAAATATTGACTATTATTAACAGAAAGCCAATAAAATTTCACGGGGAAGCTTGATATTTTTGTTTTTCTGGTAATAGACCTACTATCGCAAAAAAATTGACAAACTTCAAAGTTTACTCTTCTGAGTGGACCCCAATCATGGGACCTTAAGAGTCGTCTTCTCATATAATCCGCTTATCACAGCTTATGATAAGAACAAGCACAATCTTTGCAAATGCGAGCACAGAAAGAATCAACATCTCCGAGATTAATGCAATTAAAATATTCCGTGAATCGTGATAAGCATAAACACGTACCATTAGATGTAAAAAAAACGATAAATTCTTGTATATTGAGTTACTTAGAATTGACACGATAGGGTTCGATTTTGATAGCTGATTATAATCGATGTTGAATCAAAGTTTTCGCACGGCAAATGGCGATTCTGTGGGTCAATTTTAGACCACAGCAAAACTTCCCGCACAGTTTCTTTTTTAATCAGGTCTAACCCTATTTGACGTTGATTGTAAACAGCACTTCGTGATGAATACTAAGAACTAAAATTATCAGATAAGTACATGTCGATGAAAGAAATGGATCGATTTCTGTAAGCGTATAGTTTCATTGCTACCATCGGAGTCTTTGTAAAAAGCACCATCGATCGCTTTTTTTTAACTATTTTCTGGGATAAATTTTAGTTTGTTTGGACGTGATCTATTATACTAGATAGTAGATATACCTAAAGTCGGTATGTGTCGCTTGCCACGGAAGTATTTAGACACCTTGCGTATTAGTTAAAATTGAAAAACAATCAGAGTCAATAATATTTAAAAGAGTGAAAATAAACAAAAACCTAATCATAAAACAACGAAAATGTTCTCAAATGTCGCGACGAACAAAATGCGAGATGACGGATTGGCTCAGGCTATTTCTTTCGCGTCGCTTTTCGTCGGCGAATTGGCGATTACACACTGAATATCACACTCGGTAACACACTGTGTGTTGGAATAGGATGCAGCACGACCAGTGCACCTGTCAAGTAGATGTCACTCTGTCGACTGAATGTTCACTTCTTTTTTCGTGGTTTCGCAAAACTCACAACCACCAAAAGATCACGTTAGCATGGAGGGGGCGCTTGATGTTTCCAAACATTCCATATTTTTACTGCCAGACAACCCTTCAATTATGTGCAACAACCTAAAGTCCCAAGCATGGCAACGTTACCTGCAACATTTTTCTGCTGTGAAAGGATGCTAATTGCAAACACGTGCTGCTTTGCTAGATCCGATGAAGCGATAGTAAATATTTCTGTCGTGCGAGAATAATCCATCGAAATGAAACGTTCCGACCATTTTTCTAATAAACTACAGAAAATATTATAACATTATATTCAATGTACCTACCATGATTCATCCCTCTTCCAGAAATCCAAGTTACACAATAAAATTAATTTCATTCCCAATTTTTCGAACACATTATAAATATTGTTTCGTACATCAGTGCTGTCTAACATGAATTACTCTATTGTTATGTTCGATTTCAAGAGACAGAGGTTCCTTACGAAAAATGATAATGACCAATAGAGACTGTAAAATTTCTATTGGTTAGAGAAATATAAAAAAACTTGGTCATAAACAATAATCCTGAGTGATCATAAACATTTGCGCTGCTTCTGGCTCGGCTATGATCCTCCACATCCGCTAATCAACACAAGTCAAAACATGCAACAAAATGACTCTTGTTAACATTCCGGTAGAGGGTGATCACTGATCACTAACATTTACTGGTGCAGACCCTTACGGGGCGTGAAAAAAGAGGGTCTAAATTTGCTCCAAAAATTCTGGAAAAAAAACTGTGCACAGCGAAAGTGTGCGCGCTTGAGCCTTGCTACGCGCTTTTCCAATACAGAACGAATGAATATTGATTTACAATCGATGTTTAGAGCTCATTTAGGCTCTTTTTGAAAATGTGTACCATATAAATGTTTGTAAAAATCAAATTAAGAAATACCAAGGCTCAAAGATATACTCTTCCTTCATCTACTGATATTTTAAAATTAAAGATTGGATCATTTTTAGGGGTTCATTTCTCCTCCCCCGTGGACCTCTGCATTCAACTTTTCTGTGGAGGTGGGGGTGAAAGGATTAACCGAGAGCAGCACTCTTAAGAAGTGCTAACTTCAGTGAAGGTGTGGTAGCATTTGGAGAATAGGGTCCTGAGGGCCACTGCCCCCTGGACGGGCGGCGTGCGCGTTCGAACCAAGACTTGTGAGACGGCTGCCGGCAGGCGACGGTGACGCGGTATCAGCGAGCGGCAATAACCGTGCGCACTCGGCGCACGATATCGCCCCACTTCCCCGAACCCATCACTCGCAGCGCGTCGAGCGACTCCCAAGTCCCAACACGGCGACCCACTTGCTGTCTGGCCTTTCTTGGAACTTCCCAGCACGGAAATGACGTCATGGCGCCGCACTGTTGCGTCGGGAAACTCCTTGTCGCTCGATAGGGTGGGAAAAAGTAATGTGTATACTGTGTACTGACAATTAAGGCAGCTGGCAGCACACGCAGAATGTCCACGTGGGCTCCTCCGGTGCGGAACACATCGACGGTACCAAGCCCTTTATGATTTACCGTCCGTAGACGCCAGTGACTCACGAATGCCAAGCGTCCATGCATCGACGCCACTGACGACGCCGTCGAGTCCGTGACGCATAGATCACGACCTGCCCCAGTCGGGCGCCGCGACGTCCGAACGCGGGCTGACGCATTGCGCGGGCGACGCCCGTCAGCTTCCTTCCTCATCGCGCGCTCGAAATAGCCTCGGCTGGCGTCGACGTCACCCCCCCCCCCCCCAACCCACGAGGCGGAGTAGCGTGGGCGCCACGTGGTACGCTCGGGACGACGCGCAGCCAACGCTGGGCCATAGGGGAGCTAACGTGCGCCTTTCGGGTGTCCACCGTGCGCCCGTCGGGGGTTAAATATGCGCTAAATGGGTGCCATAGGGGTGCCCAAAGTGCGCCTTTCGGGGGTCAAATAAGCGCTAAATGGGTGCCATAGGGGTGTCCAACCTGCGCCTTTCGGGGGTCAAATAGGCGCTTAATGGGTGCAATAGGGCTGCATTGTTCATTGTTGATCGCGCAAAGGAATTCAGGCGAGGCTGTCGCCGTTAACCACCTTTCTGCACACCCTGCTTGGGGCTTTGAGAGCGATGGAAGCAGTTTGATAATATGTTGGAGGGACCTACGTCATAGCATTGGTGCGGGCATGGACGCCCGCAAACTCTTTGTGTTGCACGTTTTCTCGGCATCGTGGATTAGGCTTAGCGAGCGACGAATACTTCAATGGGACTACAGGGACAAAATGAGTATCAGAGGAATTAGTAAAATACGTAACAAAGTAACTACCTAAGCCCTGGCTATTTGTTAGTTGGAAAAGATCGAATGTCAAACCTATTTATGTATATAATTCAAGAGTAATTCTCATTTTGGGGTTTCAACTCTATCATGCACTTTGAATGGACACCGAGTGGACACCGAGTGGACACCGAGTGGAAAGCCACGAACCGACGCGAGCCAATGTCGCTGAATGGCAAGTGTTTGTTGCGTTGCGCGAAATGGCATGCGCATGCGCATTACGGCCGCTAGATAACCGAGCAGTTGGTTGCCCGCCAGCCTCCACCTGTCGCCCGCTGTTCCCACGAGCGCTGACGACACTATGACTGAACACGGTACCCCTTGGCCCGTATCACGGTGTAGTGCCAGCAGCCACAATCACGGGCCCTGCTTCGTTGTCGCAAACATACCTTAAAAAACACTGAGTTCTACGTTACTTGCAAGCAGGGCCCTGCTTCCTTGTCGCCAACATAACTTACAACAAACTGCGTTCTACGTTACTTGCTAGCAGGGCCCTGCTTCCTTGTCGCAAACATACCTTAAAACACACTGCGTTCTACGTTACTTGCAAGCAGGGCCCTGCTTCCTTGTCGCCAACATAACTTACAGCACACTTCGTTCTACGTTACTTGCAAGCAGGGCCCTGCTTCCTTGTCGCAAACATAACTTACAACACACTGCGTTCTACGTTACTTGCAAGCAGGGCCCTGCTTCCTTGTCGCAAACATACCTTAAAACACACTGCGTTCTACGTTACTTGCAAGCAGGGCCCTGCTTCCTTGTCGCAAACATACCTTAAAACACACTGCGTTCTACGTTACTTGCAAGCAGGGCCCTGCTTCCTTGTCGCCAACATAACTTACAGCACACTGCGTTGTACGTTACTTGCAAGCAGGGCCCTGCTTCCTTGTCGCAAACATACCTTACAACCAGGGATCCGAACCGAAATCAATAACGGTTCCGATTCCGGTTCTGATTCTGATTTTTTTTAAATATTGGTTCTGGTTCCAGTTCAGGTTCTGAATTATTTCAAATTACGGTTCTGGTTCGGGTTCTGATTCCATGATATTTTGAATAACGGTTCTGGTTCTGGTTCCGGTTCTTGAAACCATGAATTCAGGTTCCGATTTCGGTTCCGGTTCTATGGATAAAAATTTAGGTTCCAATATCAGTTCCAACAAAAATAACGGTTCTAATAAAGGTTCCAATGAAAAATGTACGTTTTGAAGTGTGCCTGCCAATTTTTTATTTACGGTAGCATTAACGGGTCGCTAAAGATTATTATTTCCGTTTATGCCTTGGTATGTCTTAAGCAACTTTGTTCAGTGATTTATTAGTAATTTATATATTTCAATATTATAAATTTCACACCTACACTGTAGGTACGTCACGTCAATCCACTATCAGAAATGCTGGCGCATTACTGATCGCGGTCTTCTTCGAAGTGGCAAAAGTTGCATAATGATATCAAATTTGTTTACCTCTGCTCACTCAATCACTGCATCGAATTCTCTCAGTGCCAGTGGCGTAGCTAGGTGTGGCAGGGCCCTGGTGCAAGATTTAAGATTGGGCCCCCCCCCCCTTCTTTTCAAATTGTTTTCAGGCTAGACGTGCCGATTTTCCAATTGACAATTTTTCACCCCACTAAACTACCCCAAAACAAACCCATACTCCAAGAACAAACCTTATAAAAGGCGCTACATAAAAGGCGCTTCCCTAAATATTAGCAAAGACATTCCGACAGAGTTCATGGAAGAACTTGAGGCCGCATAGTTACCTACTATATCCCGGGTCCCGAGTATTAGTGACTAGTGTGTATTCGGGTAAGATAATACCGAACTAGAAGGGACAACAATACTGTCGGCAGAACACAAAGGGTTGCAGTTGACGGCAAATTAAACCACACTAGAATTCTAGAAAGAGCCAAAATTCATACACACATATGAACACTATATAAAGTTTGCATTAAACTTGTCATAATATTACAATTGTAAGTTTAAGCCACTCGGCACATTATGGAATTTTTTCCTAGCTTTCAGTTTAAAGTTTTCCCAACTAAATTTTCAGGCCCCTCGAGCTAAAGCTCGATGGGCCCCCCTGGCTGGGAAAACCTCCTGGGCCCTGGTGCGGTCGAACCAGCTGAACCAGTGGTAGCTACGCCACTGCTCAGTGCATCGCACTACGAAGTTGTAACTCACTCTAGGCCCCAGACGGCTGAAATGTTAAATTATTCCCAATGAATGAAATAACTTGGAATTATGGTGTTGCTGTTTTGAGTTTGTGGAACCTTTATGAATTTGAGAGGAACCGATATTTTTTCGATCCCAATAGCGATTCCGGTTCCGATTCTGGTTCTATAAAAAATTAAATTCCGGTTCTGATTCCGGTTCTGGTTCTCAAAATTTTTCAATAACGGTTCTGATTCCGGTTCTGGTTCCATGAAAATAGGGGTTCTATCGGGTTCCGGTTCCGGTTCGGATCCCTGCTTACAACACACTGCGTTCTACGTTACTTGCAAGCAGGGCCCTGCTTCCTTGTCGCAAACATACCTTAAAACACACTGCGTTCTACGTTACTTGCAAGCAGGGCCCTGCTTCTTTGTCGCCAACATAACTTACAACACACTGCGTTCTACGTTACTTGCAAGCAGGGCCCTGCTTCCTTGTCGCAAACATACCTTTGAAACACACTGCGTTCTACGTTACTTGCAAGCAGGGCCCTGCTTCCTTGTCGCCAACATACCTTAAAACACACTGCGTTCTACGTTACTTGCAAGCAGGCCCTGCTTCCTTGTCGCAAACATACCTTAAAACACACTGCGTTCTACGTTACTTGCAAGCAGGGCCCTGCTTCCTTGTCGCAAACATACCTTACAACACACTGCGTTCTACGTTACTTGCAAGCAGGGCCCTGCTTCCTTGTCGCCAACATAACTTACAACACACTGCGTTCTACGTTACTTGCAAGCAGGGCCCTGCTTCCTTGTCGCAAACATACCTTAAAACACACTGCGTTCTACGTTACTTGCAAGCAGGGCCCTGCTTCCTTGTCGCAAACATACCTTACAACAAACTGCGTTCTACGTTACTTGCAAGCAGGGCCCTGCTTCCTTGTCGCAAACATACCTTAAAACACACTGCGTTCTACGTTACTTGCAAGCAGGGCCCTGCTTCCTTGTCGCCAACATAACTTACAACACACTGCGTTCTACGTTACTTGCAAGCAGGGCCCTGCTTCCTTGTCGCAAACATACCTTAAAACACACTGCGTTCTACGTTACTTGCAAGCAGGGCCCTACTTCCTTGTCGCAAACATACCTTAAACCACACTGCGTTCTACGTTACTTGCAAGCAGGGCCCTACTTCCTTGTCGCAAACATACCTTACAACACACTGCGTTCTACGTTACTTGCAGCCAGGGCCCAGCTACTTATGAGAGGAGTAAACGGTTGTCTTTTTGGTAGATTTTCGCATAAAGTGATATTTTAGGCACCTTTAGAAAATTCCCCCAGCTGCAAATAAAAAAAAAACTACGAAAAAAATAGCATCCGCCATTCAGCAGCTCTTTAACAACACGTGTATATTATTTCAAAATTGTTGTAAATAATTTGTAGCCAGGAGACGTTCCGTTTGAATGTGAAATTGATGCGAAAATTGACCAAAACGACAACCGTTTACTTCCCTCTTATGGATGCCAAGTGAAGCCCAATGTTTTCCTTGCCGGTCATTTCCTAGGAATGCTGGGCAGGCAAACAGCTATCTAATGCGCAGTAGCGACGGCAGGGTAATACGCCGACCCTATACGGCACGGCGTCTTGATGACTCAGCCGATTCGAAATACAATTACGCTCTAAGTACCTAATAAGTCTCAATGCCGCAGATTTTATCACCAATCTGATGGTCCAACAATTCATGGCAATTGGTAATCGACTGCCGGCTAAAACGACGTCACAGTTGACAGCCGGTGGCGGCAAGTTGACAACATTGGCCACCATGCGATCGATGGCGTAGAACATTCTCTAAGGAGTCAACATGAGCCAATGCCGATTGTGCTGCACTTGTGTGGCTGGGACAATTCTTAGAGCCGATTGTAAGGTAGGAACACATGCTGCACTTGCGTGGCTAGGACAATTCTTAGAGCAGATTGTAAGGTAGGAACACGTGCTGCACTTGTGTGGCTGGGTTAATTCTTAGAGCCGATTGTAAGGTAGGAACACGTGATGCACTTGTGTGGCTGGGACAATTCTTAGAGCCGATTGTAAGGTAGGAACACGTGATGCACTTGCGTGGCTGGGACAATTCTTAGAGCCGATTGTAAGGTAGGAACACGTGCTGCACTTGCGTGGCTGGGACAATTCTTAGAGCTGATTGTAAGGTAGGAACACGTGCTGCACTTGTGTGGCTGGGACAATTCTTAGAGCCGATTGTAAGGTAGGAACACATGCAGCACTTGCGTGGCTGGGACAATTCTTAGAGCCGATTGTAAGGTAGGAACACGTGCTTCACTTGCGTGGCTGGGACAATTCTTAGAGCTGATTGTATGGTAGGAACACGTGCTGCACTTGTGTGGCTAGGACAATTCTTAGAGCCGATTGTAAGGTAGGAACACGTGTTGCACTTGTGTGGCTGGGACAATTCTTAAAGCCGATTGTAAGGTAGGAACACGTGCTGCACTTGTGTGGCTGGGACAATTCTTAGAGCCGATTGTAAGGTAGGAACACATGCTGCACTTGCGTGGCTGGGACAATTCTTAGAGCCGATTGTAAGGTAGGAACACGTGCTGCACTTGTGTGGCTGGGACAATTCTTAGAGCCGATTGTAAGGTAGGAACTCATGCTGCACTTGCGTGGCTAGGACAATTCTTAGAGCCGATTGTAAGGTAGGAACACGTGCTGCACTTGTGTGGCTGGGACAATTCTTATAGCAGATTTTAAGGTAGGAACACGTGCTGCACTTGTGTGGCTGGGACAATTCTTAGAGCCGATTGTAAGGTAGGAACACGTGCTGCACTTGCGTGGCTGGGACAATTCTTAGAGCCGATTGTAAGGTAGGAACACATGCTGCACTTGCGTGGCTGGGACAATTCTTAGAGCCGATTGTAAGGTAGAAACACGTGCTGCACTTGTGTTGCTGGGACAATTCTTAGAGCAGATTGTAAGGTAGGAACACGTGCTGCACTTGTGTGGCTGGGTTAATTCTTAGAGCCGATTGTAAGGTAGGAACACGTGCTGCACTTGCGTGGCTGGGACAATTCTTAGAGCCGATTGTAAGGTAGGAACACGTGCTGCACTTGTGTGGCTGGGACAATTCTTAGAGCCGATTGTAAGGTAGGAACACGTGATGCACTTGTGTGGCTGGGACAATTCTTAGAGCCGATTGTAAGGTAGGAACACGTGCTGCACTTGTGTGGCTGGGACAATTCTTAGAGCTGATTGTATGGTAGGAACACGTGCTGCACTTGTGTGGCTCGGACAATTCTTAGAGCCGATTGTAAGGTAGGAACACGTGCTGCACTTGTGTGGCTGGGACAATTCTTAGAGCAGATTTTAAGGTAGGAACACGTGCTGCACTTGTGTGGCTGGGACAATTCTTAGAGCCGATTGTAAGGTAGGAACACGTGCTGCACTTGTGTGGCTGGGACAATTCTTAGAGCCGATTGTAAGGTAGGAACACTTGCTGCACTTTTGTGGCTGGGACAATTCCTAGAGTTTTCGTGTGGTTAACTGCAGCGCGGATGGGGGCGTTTTCGGTAAGTGGGTCTCTAATCGCCCGTCTGCTGCACCCTCCGTGTCTTTGTACTTGACTTTCCTGGCAGGTACCGTCGCCCCCGAAGGCCAAGAATTCGTCTTTCGAATCGGGCTCTCTCAGCACTAGACAAAAGACGGACCCGACGCAAACTACTCAGCCAGCGTTGTTACCCAAGCCCTAGCCGAAACCCAAACTAACCAGGGCTCAACGACGGTGTCAGCTGAACTACTAAATCAAGTTCCAACAACCACGAAATTCATTCGGCTTGCAAGGTTGTGTGCATTAGTGCAGTTCTTATTTTTGATGCAGAGTGCGCCATAGCTCGGCGCAATCCGAAGTCTCGCTTTTCCAGGCGTTCCCATGCCCCTTTGATAAGGCTGGCCACCCGTGTGATAAGCCTGGACGTCCCTGTGATAAGGCTGGACACCCGTGTGATAAGCCTGGACACCCCTGTAATAAGGTTGGTCTGCTCTGTGATAAGCCTGGACGCCCGTGATAAGCCTGGGGTGCGATTGTGTAACTTTATTTCGTTCGATTTGGCTCGAAATCACTCGATTTCAAATCACTGCCCGTGTTAAACAATAGGCAGTGATATTGAAAACGAATGGTTTTGACTACAAAGTTATACAATCGCCCCCCCCCCCCCCCCCCCGGTTACCCCTGTGATAAGTTTGGACACCCCCGTGATACGGCTGGACACCCCTGTGATAAGGCTGGACGCCCCTGTGATAAGCCCCATCATCAGCTGGCCCAATGCTCATCCAACCACCACGGCCAAGGGGTGCAGTCTTGAACCCAATGCCCATCCAACCACCACGGCCAAGGGGTGCAGTCTTGAACCCAATGCCCATCCAACCACCACGGCCAAGGGGTGCAGTCTTAAACCCAATGCCCATCCAACCACCACGGCCAAGGGGTGCAGTCTCGAACCCAATACCCATCCAACCACCACGGCCAAGGGGTGCAGTCTCGAACCAAATGCCTATCCTACCACCACGACCAAGGGGTGCAGTCTTGAACCCAATGCCCATCCTACCACCACGGCCAAGGGGTGCAGTCTCGAACCCAATACCCATCCTACCACCACGGCCAAGGGGTGCAGTCTTGAACCCAATGCCCATCCTACCACCACGGCCAAGGGGTGCAGTCTTGAACCCAATGCCCATCCAACCACCACGGCCAAGGGGTGCAGTCTTGAACCCAATGCCCATCCAACCACCACGGCCAAGGGGTGCAGTCTCAAACCCAATGCCTTGCTAGTCGAATGGTCGCGAGTTTGGCATGCACTTCTACTTTCCTCGATGGAAACCACGAACATGAATCCAAAAGATCATCAACTTTCGCATCTCATCGGATTGTTCTCTCGGATTTTAGTTCTTCAAAAAACGTACACTAACTTTCTACTTTAGATCTAGGTCTTAACATAAATTAAGATGTCTTCGTTCCAGCTAAAGCCATGTGGGAGCGAAATCTGCTCTGCTCTGTTTGCGGAAAATGAGACACAATTTACAAAACACGTAGCGAACCCTGCACGTGGGTTTCGGCTCGCTACTGTCAAGAGGCAAGCGCACCCTCTTTAAGGCCAGGTGCCCCAGGGGCGATCCCAGCCCAAAGAGCCCTGTCTCTGTCCCTTCTTGCCCTGTCCGAGCACCGAACCGAACCACCGGGCAACCACGCTCCCACCCGGCAAGCACCGCGATTGCATCAGCTCTGCGGTTGCGACAGCTCCTCGCCAAATCAGCTAGCAGCAAGACGTGCCGACATCGCGGGCTGGAGGTGCACGGTTACCTAGTTATTATACTAGCACATGGACTCGAACAAAGTGCAGTGTCCCTGCTCGGTTAGCGGGTGTAACAATGGTGTGGCGCCTTACCTGCGAATGTGCGTCTGGATGCTCGTGGACCGTGTCGAGCACCTGGCTGGCTTGTAACTCGCCGCGTGGACTGCACTGCCTTCCTCGCCGTCCGCCGTCCGTGGGCACGTTCTCGGCTCACGTTTCCCTCCGCGCTGCCGAACGGCGTCGGTCGTGCACGAATACTGCCGAACGCGTAGTGCACGGCGCTGCGCTCCAGCGGCACTGGGATGTACCTCGAGTGGACGCTACTTTATCGGCTTCTGTACCGACACTCACAAGCGACGCTGTCTACACTTTGACTAGTTTATTCAATCGTGTTCGTGTCGATAAATAAAATCCTTTTCAAGAACCTCGATAGCCTAGGAGATGCCGCTGAGCGAAGTCTCAACCGAGAACCCAAGCTCCGCTGGAACACCTAATGAAAACACGGTTGTGTCCGTCATGCAATAGAGAGCACCACTGGCTTAGGTACAGGGGGGGGGGGGGGCAAGGGGGGAAATGCCCCCCCCCCCCAACTTTAAGGCATAGGGGGGCAACTGGGGGGCTAATTTTATAGTTGAAATCATTCATTTTGTCTGCTGCTCAGAGTTGAGTATACCTAGTGTTTCTGCTTAGATGATGTTGAACGAAATCTTTTGACTCGAAAAAACTAATCACTTCCAGGAATATGACTATAGCAGTAGCAGAAATGCAGACTAACACTGTTTATGTTATAGTCTGAGTCATACATGCACCCAGACTGTGAGAGGGAGAGGAAGAATTTTGTATTGCTAGTGTAGAGCTGGAATTCGCCACGGCAAGACGCTATGTGCGATATTTACAGGCATCACAAAATACGTGAGAGTAATTTTCGTAATGCGTTAATTTGATATCTTTAAATTAAGTATTCTAAATGTATATTTCTTACCCCCATGTTCCAAGGCAGCGATTTTATCTCAAACCCTCAGATTTGCTTTAAAAATTGGGTACAATTGTACTGGTAAGTATACTAGGGCTTCGCGAACGCAATTTGTGTTGCGTTGAAGATGAGCGTAGGTAGCGGTTTGTGTATAGCGGATTAAAAGGTGCAGGCAGCAGTCACAAGAAAACCATGGAGCACCAAACCTGACCATTGCCTTTTTGAAAATTCTAATCACTTGAAAATGTATACGGATTCTGACGTTCCTTTGTTTCTCTTCGAGGTCAGCAAAGCTGGTAACTAAGGAAACGAAGGAAACCGGACTCGTATTGAATCAGCAGTCAAATCACGAGAAAAACACCACAAAAATGCTAATAAAAACCAATAGGAAATACCTACCGAACTAAGATTTGCAGGCATGATAAATATGTATAAGGTCAACATGTTTAGAAGTTTTGGTGAAGTTATGTTCAGAACTTTGAAATTTACAGGGGTTCAAAATTCTGAAAAAATCGAAAAATTTCGTAAAAATTGATTTATAAAACATTTACTGAACCGATCTTTTCCAAAAACGCAGGGTGTCTAAGTTGAGAACAGAGGTAGATACTCAGAAATTTTCATCCATATCGGTTCAGGCGTTTGGTCTGTAGAGCGCGCACAAACACACAAAAAAAAAAAAAAAAAAAAAAAACATACACAAGTGACTTTTTTTTGGGGTAAGTGAAATTGAAGATTTCGCTCCGCTCGCTTCGCTCGCTACGCTCATCAATTGATCTTCTTATGCTAGCCTTGAATTGTGATAGTGATTGGAATGCATTTAGTTTCTTGGAGATGTCTATTTTGTTCCTGTCGATGATTCCTTGCCTCCCCAGGGCCCCAATTCACGAACATTTCCTTACCTCTATTGGGGGTATGGTCCAGAGTCTACGAATACTCATATTGGCTCTGGAACCGTGTGCTGCTATACTGCAACAACATTTACATTCAACCTCGAGTAACTCCAATTTAACGTTGGATGCGTTGAATTCTCTTTATAATCTGAGACCCGGTTTTTCAGTGGCACGTTAAATATCATCCGGTCTGTTAACTTGTTATTTGCTTAGCAACGTCCAATCAGGGCCCTTAATTTTCTTGCTAATGTACCGTATAATCTTAACGGGCCACTGAAAAACCGGCACTTATTATAACACGGTTCCAGAGCCAATATGAGTATTCGTAGACCCTGGACCATACCCCCATGGGGACATTCAATTCTCACCCCTGTATGCAAAAGACTTCTCTCAAATTTCGTGTCTATTTAGCTCAGCGGTTAGAGCACCAGCCGCGAAAGTTGGAGACCCGGGTTCAAATCGCGGAATGGGCAACATTTTTGGGAGGCTAATTTGTGTACTTAAAAAAATAAAAATAACATACATTCTTCCTCGAATGTCTGGTCATAGTATGTCATAGTCGATAGACCAATCAAAACCAATGCTATGAATTTGGACCAATCAGGGAATTTTAAACTTTCTGTGACTAGAAAGAAGAAGTAAACAATATTATTCCCTCTCTTACACAGCGTTACGCCTCTACGTATACTAACCGGGCGAAACTAGCTTGGCGCTTGGACTTGCTCCCATCGTTGGCAAAATTCTTAAATCTTTTGGTAAGTTCATTAAAAAGCTGTTTGAATTTTATGCTGTTATTTCGATATTTGTATTTTGCTCTACTCTGTTTCTTTAGTTTTCTTGTAGATTTGGCGTCATATTCAGGATCCGGATTTTTATTGCCTATTTTTATTGCCCATTTTTGTGCTATCTATATGAAGTTTTTTGAAATGGTCCCACAGCTTCTCTATGTGACTTACGTTTCCTGCCCACTGCTCAAAGTTCCTAAACCAAAAGTTTCCCAGGGATGCTTTGTCTGCCTTATTGTACTGGTAGACTATATTTCCTTATTCCACTTTGTTGGATTTTTCTATGTATCCACCACCTAAGTCAGCTTGCGTAAAGTTACGACGAACAGCTCATATTATCTTAAAGTTACGCAAAGCTTCTGGAATTCGCCCCCTAATCCGTAAGTGGAGCCAACAAAACAGTAGCGCGGTAAGATTTCTTATAGAATGACCAATTTGCAGTAAGTATAAGTAGCTCCTGGGCCAAAATTTCAATCAGATCATCGATCTTGAACATTTGAACGAAACCACCCGATTGGTATCGAAACTGTCCATTCAAAACCTTTTAAAAGAAACTCGTTGCGTCATAAATTTAGCATTTTTATCAATCTATGGACGTAGATAACGATATCGATCCTCTAAAATTTCGGCTGCTACGTTTTTTTTTATGCTTTTGTTGCTTGTTTTTCTACGTTGCCACGTTTTGGAGTCTACGCAGCTTCGCACTTGGAGCCGGGCGTATACGCGTGTATTTTGCATGGTGTGGTAAATTGACGACCATTGGATGATGATTGCGGGGGGGGGGGGGGGGATCCAAGTTGAAATCATGCACCGGGACTCTGCAAACCGAGGTGCGCCGCCGCCCTTTGACCAGACAGACCAGGTCAGACCAGACCGGCCCAAACAGATTACACGGATTTTGCCGGATTATTTCCCCTCCAATATTCCCCGCAGCACGCAGCCAAAAGATGGAGGGTTCAGTACCGGGTAGTGATTAGAGGAGTAGCTTGCGAATGGAAAATACATCAAACTTGGTTGAAGAATCTGATTCCCAAAGCCCAAAAGACCTGTAACTCGTTTTCCTGTTTGGACACTGCATGATTATAATACACCTGTGAATATAACATGTGCCACAACTTATTTCGCTGAACTTTGAGCAAGTTCTATTTGCAAAACTATTTGCTGCATTTCGGTGTATATGTACCATTTAAATTTGTTTATTACAACTTTATGCTGAAGGAGCTTATCGATTAAATTGCTATTGCAATCAGGGATTGGAACCTTAAGAGTGCTCCAGACAGATAATCTGTTCACCCCCACCCCCACAGAAACGTTGAATGCAGAGGTCCACGCGCAAGGAGAAATGAACCCCTAAAAGTGATCCAATCTTTAATTTTAAAATATCAGTAGATGAAGGAAGAGTATATCTTTGGTCTTGAGATCTTCCAAATTTGATTTTTACAAAAATGTATCGGGTACACCCTTCCAAAAATAGCCTAAATGAGCTCTAAGCATCGACTGTAAATCGATATTCATTCGTTATGTATTGGAAAAGCGCGATTTCAATACCATGCGTGCACTCTTTCGCTATGCACAGTTTTTTTTTCCAGAGATTTTGGAGCAAATGTAGACCCTCATTTTTCCTGATCCGTAAAGGTCTGCACCAGTAAAATGTTGGTTATCACCCTCTCCCGAAATGTCAACAAGAGTCAGTTAGTTGCGTTTTTTTTAGTTTCGTCGAGATGCGGATGTCGAGGATTATAGCCGAGCCACAAGTTCGCAGAACGGATTAATTTTTATGACTCCACGGGAATTTTTGTAGAGATCCGAAAGTCTTGTAGAATGGCAATTTGGTGCGCGAAAATTTTGATTCAACATCGATTGTAATCAGCTATCAAAATCGAACCCTATCATGTTAATTACAAATCAATATTCAAGAAATTATATGTTTTTTACATTTGATGATATGTGTTTGTGCTAATCGTGATTCCCGGAACATTTTAATTGCATTTATCTCGGAGATTGTTAATTATTTATGTGCTCGCACTTGCCAAGATTGTTGTGATTGTTATCTTACGCTGCGATAAGCGGATTATATGCAATGAGGACTCTTAACTCATTACGGTTCCGGTTCCTGTTCCAGTCCAACAAATTTGATCTCAAAGGGTTCGGGTTCCGGCTCCGGTTCCTGAGTCGTGAAACTTCAAACGGATCCAAAAGGTTCCGAACGGTTCTATATTTTTTTGCACTCTAAAAGAAATCCCCTACATACTTTCTTTGGTTTCGAGAGTGCTTTTTTGACTCAATTTTGTCACTGTAGGTATATTCATCACTAATAAATAATTACTTTTTTCACAATACATTGTTGGTCAAGCACAAAATACATCCCAATTTTATTACTCTTAGGACCTACCTAAGGACCTACCATTTTTCATGCAATGACTTTTTTTGAAAATGTTGTTTCGGCCATGTGTCAGAGCGATCAGTGAGATTGGTATAGGAGTAGGAGTAATGAACGAAACGAGAATTTTAGTTTCATTATTATCAAAGATATCGGGAGTCTGCAGCTTCACTATGCATACGAAATCCACAAGCTTTGCAAAATTAATTTTGCGCTCTGTATGCTACGTTTCTCACTCTTAATCGCCAATGTTTTCAACTATTAATTCGGAACATAATTTTTCACACGACATTGCATAGCAGTCCTTCTCTATATATCTGTGAATTTAGATTGGCAGCAGAGACAGAAATCCAGATATTTCTGGCTATCAAGAAATACCATCTTATTTTAACTTCTAAATGAAAACCAGATTATACGAATGTATAAACAAAAAATACCCCTCAAGTGCAGTGGTGCTGGTATCAGCTGAAATCACGTGTTATAAGCTTGGGAGAGTCGAACACCCTGAAGAACACGTCAAAATACCTTTTTTTTTACATATATGAAATCAACAGAAATTTTGAACTTTTACAATAATCATCACATCAAATCTTCAAAAAATTAAGTTAGTGTGGCATAAAAATGAGAAAGTCGGCCAAGCTTGGAACCGAAAAGAACCGTTTGGAACCGAAACGGAACCGTTACTATTTATTTCGGTTCCGGTTCTTACTATTTTCTGTGTTGGGGTTACGGTTACGGTTACGTTTCCAGATTTAAAACGGTTCCAAACGGCTCTGGGTTCCGATTCCGGTTACGGTTCCAAAAGTTATGCGTAAAATGGTTTATGTACCACCCTTATATCCGTGTGCCCGATATTATGTGACATTCATGGTGAATGGTTGTAAGTATGATACTGTTTCTATTCAAAATAAGTTTGGTTGATTCGATTTTGTACATACCAATGCTGGAAATACTCCGAGATTTGAGCACGCCGAGTTTATTAGCTCTGGAAACTCTGACAATAGCATCTGGGAGGCATTGTTTCAATCCTCCCAAGTTTTGTTTTAATCAGTAACCACAGATATACATTTCTAGAAGTGACTTTCGGTTTCAAATCTCAAAAACACATCTGTACTCTCGAGCAAACCCATATTTGAACATCAAAATTGGCAAGTATAAAATGAAACCCGTGTCGAGACATTAATTCGCAAACTCTACGCTAGCACGCGCACGAATTCTTATCATCGTGACACGTCTGAACAACGCATCAACATGTGCGAAGAACCACAAAAGCTGTTCCTGCTCGAGTTCCTAGTGGAGAACGTGTCCATCTGCAAGACCAAGAGTCTGATCGGCCGCCTGAGCGACGACCGCACGTGGCTGGACGGACAGACTTGCGTCACTTTCCAGTTCCTGGCGTTCCCGTTCCTGGAGGTGTGCGAGAAGGACTTCACGCCGTGTAAAAGCTCGGATGACAGCGCCGAGTTCCGCAGCGGCAAGTCGTGCATGTTTGCGCTGTCGCCCGAACTGCTAGCTCAATGTCAAACAGACTTCCCCATCAACATCGCCGTCAACCGACGCATGGCGCCCGGCGTCTTGCCCGAGACCTTGCTCGTCGGCGAGACCGAGATCCCCGTGCAGGTACCTTGACTAACATCAGCATCTTCGGCATCCCCGACTAGTGAGGCTGGAACCTAGGCTACCGTAATTGATGAGCGTAGCAAGCGAAGCGAGCGAAGCGAAATCATCAATTTCACTACTGCTAAAAAAAGCACTTGTGTGTGTGTGCTTGTTTGTTTGTTTTTGTTTTTTTTTTGTATGTGTGTTTGCGTGCGCTCTACAGACCAAACGCCTGATTCGATTGGGATGAAATTTTCAGGATATCTACGTTTGTTCTCAACTTAGACCCCCTGCGTTTTTCAAGAAAATGCTCCATACCCTTCACTTTCAAAGCAGAAAAAAGAGCAATATTCGACAATTGGGAAAATTAGGAAAAGTACGGAAATTTATTTAAGGTTTGTATTTTTTTCAAATTTTCCCAATTGCGATTGTTGCCGTTAGAAACCATCAAAACCAAAGCGAAACATCACACCAGATTTTTTGACTTGAAGTTGACTTCAAGATTTGACAGATATTAGAAATTTTGTCAATTTCTTGCATGCAAGTTTTTGAAAGTAAGTCCGCTACAGAAATATATATCCAACCCTTGAAACCTCTTGGGCATGGGTTACATCTATGTATTAAAATGCACATGGCTCAATAACCTCAAAATGAGCATACCCTGCTGAAACTTTTTAGCAAGATCTTGCAAGATCGTGGCAAGATTCAAGATATTGCCAATTTCTTGGCAATTTCTTGGCATTTTCTTGGCAATTTCTTAAGATTTTTTCCTTCAGCCAAGATATTTTCAAAATCTTGACAAGGTCCAAAAAAGTTCAAAAATGCATGTAAGATTTTTGAATCTTGACAGAGAAACAATTTCTTGACAAGTTCTTGACAATTTCTTTAAACTTTTTTCTTGTGTAACGATTTTTGCAAGGTCCTTACAAGAAATTGTCGATAGTGTTTTTATCGAAGTCGGATCCGATTTTGGTATCGGTCCCTCGAGCTACCTCGAGCTCGAGTGTTTTAGAGCTCGCGTGACACTTTTTGTCCCTTTTTTGTATTGGGGGAGGGGGGGGGGGGGGAGAAGCATTTTTGACATTTCTTTACTTTCATACCAAATAGAGTAATCCAATGTCAGAGACACTCTTCTCATGATACGATTTCAAAAGTTCGGGCAAAAGTCACGTTCAGGGCTTTCTTTTAGGAGGTGGTGGGGGGGGGGGGGGGGGGGAGAGATTCAAAAACATACGGAAACATGCCACTGTACCCCCAGCACATTGCACACTTTCTGGCTACAATTTTGTTCCACGTGTTGCTCGAAGTTGAGATTAAAACATCCGGGGCTGTGCGCCCAAAATTGGGCCCTTTTTTGGGGGGTCAATCTAAAAATGTTCAACTTTAATGCGTTTTGCGAATAGGCCGTTACTTATAACATCCTCGTTTAAGAGAATGGGTTCGACAAGGGGAGGGAGGGCAATCTGGAGGGGGTTGGGGATGGATGTGCCCTAAATTGCGAAGGGGGGGGGGAGGACCCCATATTTCCAGAAAAGTTTACTGGCTGCCGGGTACTTTTTCATACAAAACACTTCCAGTCCTCGATAACATTCGTTCGGCGAAGCCGAAGGCCGCGCAACATTTTGTTATGGTTAAAGGGGCTGTGAAGCGGGAAATTTAAATTTGCACACAGGTTACAAACCATAACACCAATAGAAAATGGACCTTTAAAAATAAATTGCCGAATTAGGCGATTTTACAAAAATTATTTCAGTTTTCAGCGATCGGGCGCTGCGAAAATGTAACGAATGGGGAATTACTTATGCGCCAATCTGTCGTCTTTTCTCTCTGTCTAACAATTCCTGCTCGCTCTCCTCGCAAGCCCCGCGCTGCCGTCCAGTCTGCAGGCAGCACGAGGCTGCTCACTTCCCCTCCAATGGTGCAGCACTGATTATTGTTTCTTCGAATTGGCGCTCGCCTAGGGTTTATGCTTCGATCATTACTGTTTATGTTATTATGGCAATAATGTTGTCACTAGTCAGAATTAAGAATTTCTATTAGAAAATGTTTACGAGATCTATACTGCAATCTATGACCATCTTTGTTAGCATAAATTGTTTGGGACGGGTTCGATAGCGTATGATTTTTTTTAGGCTTGTGGGATGTAACTAGCATGATTTGGTGGCGTAATATGTTCAACGAATCAGTTGACAAAATAATGTTCTCAAATGTATGGTGGTCAGTTATGCAAACGTTATCGCCTGTTACTATTTTCACGGCAGCTATTTCATTGCAGCAAACACTCTCGGCGTCCGTATGCATAACATTACATTCACTGCACTTACACCAATTGCTTGATTCGCTCCTATCACAAGGATTTTCAATTGTCTCGTTTTGCGACGTTTCTATTGCTGTTAATTCCTCCTCGGTATATTCTGGCTCAAACTCGAACCCAGCGAGAGCCATCGAACAAAAGCATGAGGAAATTATAGCGGGTCACTATCAGCTACGTACAAAATATGCACTTGTGTGGTAGTGTCAGATGAGATCACTGTTTTTTCCTGCCGAGATTTGTCGACCGATCGAGCATGGGAGAGCGCGTGCTGGCTCGAGTCCAATTTATAGTAGTATCTTTGCTCGAGTCTCACAAAACCTATCCCCACTCCGTCGATTCTCCCTTCGGAGCCGATCCGCTACCGGTGGCTGGCCGCCTGCCAACCGCTGCAGCGACCAACGCGGCCGCGGTAAGGATAATTGCAACACCCGAATTACACACCTTCAGTAATTAATTTGCTGAGGCTAAACGGTTGCTCCAATTATAACATTCAAAATATCTCCAGGTAGAAGAAAGATGGACGAGTATGGCACTAGGTTTGATTATTTTTTCTGATCATTAGTTTTCCTAGGCTCCAGGGGTCGAAAATGCTCACCATGTTATTTCTTATGGGAGATTTTTTGCTTGGCGCCTAGGCCGAAAAACACGGAAATCGGCAATTTTTGCTGGGGACCGCGCTAGGGCAAAGCATTTTTTTTGCCTCTCAAAATTCCTAACTTGGTGGTCTTTATCGATAATATAAATTTGGATCAGCGGGTAAGACCCCCTTTAAGTTGTGTACGGCGCGGCCGAAGTACGCCAAGCCCTAATGGCTCGTTGTATTGTGAATCTAAATGCAAGGTAGACGTGCTCACACCGTGCCACCGTGATCTCTTCATGGTATAATGTGGATTGTGAAGGTAGGTGAGGGGGGGGGGGGGGGTACTGTAAGGAAGGGGAGGGGGTTGACAATCTGTTAAACTCACAGATTCTGGTAACTGCTGGGCTATTAATAAGTGATTACAATAATAACAAGTTACTGAGGAGTCTCAAAATTCTAAGACTCATGAGTCTGCCGAGTCGTCTAAGAAATTACATGTCATATCAGAAATTTTACAAAAATCGTAACAAATATTGGGTTTAAATATTGTAGGGGTAGCGAGAGGTCGAACTAAATACAATTTGACTGCGTCGTGATCAGGGGCGGATCCAGGCCTGACTTGCGGGGGGGGGGGGGGGGGGGGCGATTGACAAATTTTTTCCAACCCAAATTATACGACGCCGCGCGGAAGGGGTGGTGGGGGGGGGGGGGCCGTGAAAAGAAAATCGCGAAAAAAAACACTTCAAAAATGCGAAAAAAAACAATTAGAAAGTACAACCCACCTCAGATTTCCAGGCATAATACATTTATTTTAGGTTGACACGTTTATAAGTTTTGGTGAAGATATGTAAAGAACTTTGACATTTAGAGATTCAAATATTTGAAAAAAATTGAAAAATTCGTTAATATTGATGTGTTGAAAAAGTTCTGAACCGATCTCTTCCAAAAACGTAGAGGGTCAAAGTTGAGAACACAGGCAGATTCTCTGAAATTTTTATTTCAAATGTGATGACATCCGTCGGATTTCCCTTCGATCACAAAGTATCGTGTATCGAAGTGATCGAAGTGTAATCGATGTAATCTTTGTAATTTTAATGCTATTTCTTTTGATTTATTTGAATCTCGACAATTATTAACTTTCTGCATGTTGCTACACTGATAAGAATATATAGCATAATTTAGTGTTTTTGTTCCCGCCTGATATTGAAACACGACAGATGGCGCCTCGAGCAGCCGCCATTAAAAATGGCGGTGAGCTCTTGGCGTGTTGTCCGCTATATGCGAGGCATTGTGTACCAGCTATTACGTCCTACAAAGCGTAGCTTCCAAGCGTAGCTGCTAGATGTCTCCGGTGGACCCGGTTAATTTTAAATAAGTACACAATGTAAGAAGGTTGTGAATTAGAGTAGGTTAACACAGTTTATCACCGATTCTGTGTCCATAACCTAAAACAATCTGCAAAAATAATAACTGATACGCAATTAAGCAATCAGAATTAAACCACAGTAGGAGGCAAGTTAATAAGAAAAAACTCCAAGAACCGAACAAATTATCCTGCAGACATTGTGTACTTTATGTAAAACAGGGTCAATTTCACCCAAATACCCCCATGTCAACTCAGAACTGTGTTGGTATCAAGAACCTATCGCTAATCCAGTGATCCAAGACGTTGGAACGTCATTGCACCGTTCCATAGCCATTTCCGAGACATTGTGTACTTTTTGTAAAACAGGGTCAATTTGACCCAAATACCCCCATGTCCACTCAGAACTGTGTTGGTATCAAGAATCTATCGCTTATCCAGTGATCCAAGACGTTGGAACGTCATTGCACCATCCATAGCCATTTCCGAGACATTGTGTACTTTATGTAAAACAGGGTCAATTTGACCCAAATACCCCCATGTCCACTCAGAACTGTGTTGGTATCAAGAATCTATCGCTAATCCAGTGATCCAAGACGTTGGAACGTCGTTGCACCGTCCATGCCATTTCCGAGACATTGTGTACTTTTTGTAAAACAGGGTCAATTTGACCCAAATACCCCCATGTCCACTCAGAACTGTGTTGGTAACAAGAATCTATCGCTAATCCACTGATCCAAGACGTTGGAACGTCATTGCCCCGTCCATGCCATTTCCGAGACATTGTGTACTTTTTGTAAAACAGGGTCAATTTGACCCAAATACCCCCATGTCCACTCAGAACTGTGTTTGTATCAAGAATCTATCGCTTATCCAGTGATCCAAGACGTTGGAACGTCATTGCACCATCCATAGCCATTTCCGAGACATTGTGTACTTTTTGTAAAACAGGGTCAATTTTACCTAAATACCCCCAAGGGCATTCAGTCACCCTAAAAACATTCACAAGAACTTTTTTTAACCAGGGACATTAATGATGTCTTAAAAATTTTTGTAAAACGGCAATAACCGGATTAATATGGATGTGCTGCTAGGCAACCCGCCGCACCTCTCAGTACGATTGGTGGCCTAGTAGGCAGCAGCGCAGTAATTATAATATTCTTTTAGTTAGTATTTTCGGAATCAACCTGTTCTCTCTGGAAGATTGGAGCATCAAGCTCCAGGTTAAGCTTTCTCGGAGCCTGATTCGAGGTTACCTTGCTTGGTAGACTGAGCGCAGTTTGCGGATTTTAGTCAGAAGTAAAGAGCTGTAAGACTCGCCTTTCGGATAGAATGTGTACCTACCTACTTATTTTGTTTTGTGACTTTCTTTAGTTGTGCGTATTGTGAGCAGAAGTTTTGAAAGAGTTTTTTTGTTGATTTTTTGAACCATTCTTGAAGAAATAGAAATAGAGGTTCTCGTTTTGTCGAATGCGTTATTTTCAAATATAAAACGAGAGTCTGAGGCTGCTGCCATTTCCCCGGAACCCAATGTTGAAGAAACAAGCGGGGAATGGGATTTTACAGACATGCAAAAATCTCAGAATTGATATTGACACTATTGCAGCTAGAATATATTTTATAACCCTGGATTTGGTATACCTTATGAAAATAATTAAGTTTAGATTAGATAAAATAGCTCATTTTAATTGAATAAATTATAATGAAACTATATAGCCGGTTCGATGTATTTGTGTTCACAAAAAGGGAGGAAAACAACATGTCCATTATTTCAAGTCAAACTATAGAAAATCAATAATTTGCCTCCAACAGTTCGTTATGGCTGTGGTTACCAGATTCCTTGTATTTGTGTTCATTTATAGCTTTTTGGCCGTGTACAGAGATGCTTGAGAAACCAGGTTCTCTGAAGCCTTCGCGCGGATCTGCGAACCCGGCACCTCCACCTAGCGTTACATGCTGACAGACCATAGACTTGCCAAAAGACGGGTATGTGTAATCGGGTTGTATGTGCGGACGGCTTCATTAACCTTTAAAGAAAGCTTGTGCCACTTGCTCGTCGTCGGGTCCCGCCGCTTTCGTGTCGCCTGAATCCGAAATACAGCGGTGTTTACGAGTGTGTTCTGCCGCTGTGTCCGTGCGGACAAAATATGTAGATAGTTGGGAGCTCTTTCCTTTGCTGACGTAGTCATGGACACGGTCAGCGATTTACACCGAGAGGCGGCGAATATTTTCAACCGCTCTAGCTGGTCGAAAATCCGGGCAACTCGTTAGGTGCAGCGAAAGCTCCAACGAAGGTGATGGCCATCAGTGCAGTGCAGATCAATTAGTATCTTTGGTGCAGATGTTCGGGATGCCCGGACACCAGATTGTTCGGTTCGAGTGCTTGACTCGCTCCTCGCCTGCTTGGTTAAATCGTACTATCGAGGTTCTGCACTCTGTGTTGCTGGGAGTGGCCCAGTCTGGGTTTGAATATGCACGGAGAGGCTGAGATTGAGCCGAGTTCGGAGGGTTCCTGGTTGAAAATGCCAAAAAGTCCCACATCGCGTCCTGCTTTGAGCCTGGCGAACGTTATGTTCTCCACGGCTTTGCTTCAGAAGGGCTGTGCCTTTATGCTGGTTGAAAGTCTATGATATTTTGTGTTTTGAAAAGTAAGCGGATGGTTGTGTGATAAAACAAATTCAACAAACATTATTATGCATAATAGTGGCATAAATTCTAGAGGGACAGTGATGGTCTGGCCTCTGGCCTTTTTTCCACTTTCTGGATGTAATGCGAGCTGTTTGGTCGTGAGTTGAATTTAAGTTACACCTGAAATACAGGTGACCTTTGCTACCAGATTTCTTTTCCCCTGTGTCTGAAACATAGCTACTGAAAGTTTCTGTTGATATTTGTTCCTTCCAAGCATTAAAAGCATCCATATCCTGAAAATCTAAATGTTTAACATCAACGTCTAAAGTATGTACATTTCTTAAATGCTGCGCCATCACTTTGTGGTGATAAAACTCACATTCACAACCAGGAAAAAGACAAGAAATGCAAGGAGTGTTGGCTTTGATTTTGCCGCAAGTAGATTTATGATTGGAATAACTTTGTTTACTAGAAAATGTTTTTTTGCACTTCTTGAAATTTCTTGAGTATACCACTATGCCACCTCCTACAATAGGACTACGAAGAAAAGACAACGCAGATTCCTCTATCCCTACCTGACTTGTACCAGTCGGAGGCCGACCGTCAGTAACCTGGTTCCCACCAGAGCTGGGCTTGCCGCAAGCTACCTGCCGTTTAGCCATCCCACTACTCTGCCCTACCTTCCACCCCTGCCTCCATGCAGGTCTACCTACCTTCAAACTTTGCTGGCTTGTCCCACAACATTCACCTACTGCTGCGTACGGCAACCTACAAGGGACAGCTGGCTTAGCAAGCACACTAGCAAACGAAGCAGATGGTGTAGCACTGGCAGCAACTTGTTCTGCATCACCAGTAACTGCATTGGCTACTACAGCTGCTGGAGACACAGCAAGTACTACAGGAGCAACAACAACGGCATTCGCTGCATTACTATACCTTTCACGCTGCCCTACCTTCCACCTCTGCCTCCATGTAGGTCTACCTACCTTCAAACTTTGCTGGCTTGTCCCACAACATTCACCTGCTGCTGCGTACGGCAACCTACAAGGGACAGCTGGCTTAGCAAGCACACTAGCATACAAAGCCTATTGCTGCATTGCTTCCAGTAGCACTGGCAGCAACTTGTTCTGCATCACCAGTAACTGCATTGGTTACTTCAGCTGCTGGAGACACAGTAAGTACTACAGGAGCAACAACAACGGCATTCGCTACATTACTATACCTTTCAACTAGTACACGGTTCCCTGCGGTGGAGGGGTGAAGGCCGCCCCGTCCAAAGATCTGCCGGGGGAGAAACTGCTCCCACAGCTCGAGGAAGCCCACATTCTCGTTGTGACACAACTTGAGGAGACAGTCATTGACCGCCTGGGCCTTGTTGTTCAGCTGCGACGGGACTCCTGTATCTGCAAACATGTTGGCGTGTCTGGGTAACACAGCCGAAACAAATAGCATTACATCAGGGTTGTCAGCCCTCACAGCTACTATCAGACGAGAAAAATGACTGACAATGTCATTTACCGACTGATGGCTGCTGCTCACATTGTTTGTACCTGCATGGAGGAACATTACATCAAAATATGGTGCAATTGCAATAGCATGGCTCGTCAGATTTTGGACTTGGGCACCAGGAAAGGCACAAACAGTCAAATTGTGCCTATGCTGGCCCAAGTACTTAACCTGAGAGTCACCAATAATTACAAATGCAGCCATGGTATTGTGAAGATTAAAATACTTATGGCAAGGATGGAATGAAATTATACAAATAAAGATTTTAAGCAGCTGGTGAAAAATAAATTAATTGAAGATGTTCAAACTATATAAAAAGTATAAAATAAATGGTAAAATTCTGATACGACAAATGCAGATGATTGTGGCTGCTTTCCTGCTTTCTTGGCAGCTTTCCCTTGAAACTAAGCGAGTTGAAGTCCTCGAAGCAACAGAAAATGACTGCACCGCTGTGAAGAAAATATAAATCCATCATCAGTAACTAGTATTACCACAGATTGATATATACAGATCTATTACCTTAAGGGGGCACGGCTACGGCAAAAAATTGACGCTAGTAACTCCGCAATCGCCCGCCTAGGTGCGTTGGCATCGCGATGCTAGCTATGAGTGAGTGGCATCAATTGAACATTTGGCCGCCAGAGTTCAGGGCAATCGGTTCACGAGTAGTGGTGGGGTGAGACTACATTTTGCTCAACTGAAAGATGGCCGCTGGCGATGTTAAAACTGTAGCTAGGCCCCGATATTCCTCTATTTTATACACTGGGTTCTTTTTATTAACCTCCGAATTATTGTTTGGCAGTGGCAAAAGGACCTACATAAGCTATAAAGGTGCCGCCGAAATCGGACAGACACTGCATTCGAAAATATCTTCTCAATGGTGAATTGCAATAAGCATCCGAGTGCTATAGGGAAGAAGTTGACATCGCGGCCAGCGCCTCACGTTCACTACCCGACTATCACACAGACCGACAGTAGTATCATGTTTCATAAAGACAGAGGAGCAAAGACCATTCTGTTTCCACTTTCCACGCTAGCTGTGCCATTGCAATCGCTGCCAAGCTCATCCAATGTTATCTCCAAGCTGCGGCCTTGGTCTTGGTTTGAATACTAGACTGGGCAGTGTTCTAGCATGGCACTAGTTCGGTGTATGGGTAGCGTAAAATGACTTTGTTTTGTCGGCTCGGGCGCCAGCGGCTTCCGCGGCTCTAATGCATGGGTCTCCATAGCGCTGTGGCGGTCAACGAGCTCTCTTACATGCGTTAGCATTGCAATAGCGTCGCCTCGCTCTCGCTCAGTCCTCCTCTTACCCCGAGGCAATCGCCCTGAGGAATGAGTCTCTCTTGCACTCCGCGCATCGCGCAGCCAGACTCGCCAATTACGGCAGGTCTGTTCTTGTACGTATCCTGGTTTTGTCTTCTTTTAACGTCACTAATGTGCAATAATTTGATCTCTATCTTTGCTCAACGCAGTCATACACCCGCTGGCGCCAAAGTCATTTTACGCATCCGGGTACCGCAGTTTATCGGATGACGCCAATCACCAATTTCATCACGTGCTTTACTGTAAAAATCAACTTCCGTGATGATGGTCAATCCTTATATCGAATTGTTTGTTTTTATTTGGAATATGTAGGTTCAGAACTTTTTCAGGGTTTTTTCTTCTAGCCAGACACATTACACTACGTTCTCGATTCGTGTACCCGAGTAATATTTTATAAAGTCAGCTCCAGACAAGTTTACTCAATCAAAATGGGGAAATGTTATCATTGCCTGAGCTCAGCAGCGATAAAAATTATGCAGTCCGGCCTTGGACCCATATTATGATATCGCCTAAGATATCTTCAAACCAATTTGAAATAATCCATTATGCCGTTCAGTCAGCGAATTTTATTCGGGCGATCATGGTTTATCTTTATCAATATCAATTTGCTAGAGTATACCTAAGCAGACGCTGGTAATTATTGACCCAATTCCCACAATATATGAATGTGATGATCTGTTCACGTGCCGTAATAATCATATTAATGGATATTTGCTTTCTTAAAAAGACTTGCCGAAAATGAATATACCTATCAATAAACTGCAGTGGATCCACCCCGAAGTAGATGCATAAAAGCAGTGCAGGGTCACATGATAGTTCGGTCACTAGATAAGATTATTGCAATCGCATTAAACTGAGCAAAGCAAAAACAATGCGCTCGTTTTGGACCATGCAACCTAGTATGGAGACGCAACATGAGATTCGGCTCTCGGTTCACGGTCAGTACCGAGCGGCATGGAGTCAGTGTCAAAGGAATATATGAACGCCGTGCCGCGGCTAGTGCAACAGTCATGCTCATCTAACATTTTGGGGGCTTATGAAAAATTATTATTGTTTATATTCGGGACATCACACGAGGCGGGGAATATATACTTGCTTATACGAGTCTGAATACGTACTCGCGAGTGGGGCAGCAAAATGCCACCTAAAAATCGACCGGCTGATCCTAGCCAGTAATCGGGAAAGTAATAATCACATTTTTAAAAAGGTATCTTCGAGGCCATCCATGCTACTTGATTATAATCTAATCCCACTTTCTGCTTGTACTTTGTGTCGTCGTGCCCCCTATTTGGGAAAGAGAGCCAACACCACTACTCCCAGACATACACGCAAGCTTGCGCGACATATGCGCCTTTCGATATCAAATCCAGGAAAAGCTTGATCACTTTCAACTGAATTCACAAATGTTGCAGTTTTAACTGACTAATTGATAGGCTGCAAGCGTCACAAAGAAAATATTCTAATCGGCGAAGTCGACTCGAGTTATGCAATTAAAATGTCGAATTTAACAGACCAATATATCACTATTATGTTATTTATAAAAGTAGTTGACAGGTTTTGCAGAAGCAGCGCGTTATTACGTTATCTGTTTGGGGATATGTTTACATTTTTCTGCCTGCTCGGACTAGCTCGAACTCTGCTGCAGCTATCGCATGGAAACAGTAGGATAGCGGTAGCGCCAAGATCCTATCGGCGGACGAGCGAATGAGTGCGAAAGGACTGTAGAGCGATGACCGAGCTTGCTTGGAACAGTTTGTATACTTGAGAGTATGCGACACTAGCGACCAGATGCGCAACTATTTTAGCTTGTTGGTGAGGAGAACGCCGCGAAAATTGCGGGGGGAGGGCTTCGCGTAGCCCCTGCTAGCACGGGGGTAGACAATCTGTATAAATTAATCTGTGGTATACTCTATGGTAGCAGCATGCGTATACCAGCTCCCAATATTATTAGATATATAAAAATTGTCAACGTTAAAAAGTCCCAAACCATAACCATAAAGTTTTTAAGGTGGGTAGGCTTATAGTACTGTACCTACCTACCTACCTACCTACCTACCTACTACTGTTTCTTTTTAAATAATTAAAAATCTCTAAAACCTAATGAATGTACACAATGTATACTAGTAATTTAGTAGTCTAGTCTTTTCAATTACTATACTTAGGGTTTTACACTTAGTCAACAAATATATTCTATGTATTTCGCTTAGTAGTATAATATCGACTACTCACCTCTGAAAACCGACGCCGTGTACAAATTAATTTATTCAAATGTAATAACGATTAATTTGAATATTTGAATTGGGTTCCTACAGTTGCCAATGCCATCTAGTAGCCATTAAATAGACTATTGAACAGCTGGTGGTACACAATGTCTCGCAGATGTAGCTACCCTCGGCGTCGGCTCACGGGAAAAATTCCGGTGAATGTAATTGGTTGCTTTTGTGTGCTCGCTGATATTTTTCACGAAATATTGTTTGTATACACTGAAAACTAAGATCTTGATCGATCGAAGAAAGGAAGTTTTTATAAATGACGACAAATCCTCGCAACAGCACCATGTGCCTGCTACGCCTACTTGCTCGTGTGCCTTCCAGAAGCCTAAAACGATCTGACATGATCTATGCAACAAAGTATTTGAACGTCAACGCTTTTGTTCCTTGAATCGACGAATGTTCATGGAGGTAAGTTATTTCAATTTAAACGCATACAGCAATTGTCACAATAAACGAATTCAAAGCCAATATATGTTTTATTGGATTCAAGTAACTGTCAGTGGAGCAAATGTATTTTTGAGTGTCAAACTCGTGTTTGAGCATAATTTTATTATGTGCTACCCATTTTTAATGTTCTGCGTTTCCTTTTTCTATAACCAAGGCACTTCATTTGTGGATTCAGCCTTCTCAGCTGGATGACATGATCTGCGGACCTCTCCTCTAACTCTCGGCGTCACCTACATGCGTAGCTGCGATAATCGACTTGCCGCCGCTTTCTACCGTCCAAGGTATTTATTACAGATGGACACTGACAGTGGTGTAGTGCTGGAAATAAATGTGGTGAGCTTCTGTCAAATGGGTTGTGTGGGGTGGTGGGGGGGGGGGAGGGGTGTTACTATCCACATCTTGTCACTTATTGGCACTTACCTTAAATTTTTAGGCTCAAATAGTATCCTTATGTTCAAACATGGTTGATTGGCGCTTACCTGCGACAATTTTCTGTTATGTTTCTCTAAAAGACAGGCACACAGTTTTTTCTTGGCACTTATATTTTTCAATGTAGGTATCCCCTTTTACCACAATTTTGCACATAGGTACTATGATGTCTGGAATGGGTATATTTAGTGCTCATGAATGATATTGAAAATTTGCAAAACTTAGCCGCAAAAAAAGCTATAAATGAACACACCAGTATATACCAGAGTGTTTCTTTAAAATTAAGGAGAGTACATGCAAATTTTAAAAATAAAATGTGAGTATACCCTGGACTACACCACTGGACACTGGTCCATCTCCACAAGTGAGAATAAAAAGAAAGCTTCCAAGCACTGGTACCTACCAACCTCGATACACAAGGCTCTAAGAGTAACAGTGTAGGCTACTCCTTAAAAATTATCGTGTTTATTCGTAGATTCATGGGATGAAGGGTTACAATGCGTAAACGGTGTCGGAAACTGTCTTGTTAGTGCAACCAAACTATCATTGTTTGTGGGGGGGGGGGGGGGGGGGCGGGTGTATCTAAAAGCCATAATTGATGAGCGTAGCGAGCGAAGCGAAATCATCAATTTCACTACTGCTAAAAAAAACACTTGGTGTGTGTTTGTTTGTTTTTTTGTATGTGTGTTTGCGCGCGCTCTACAGGCCAAACGCCTGCTTCGAGTGGGATGAAATTTTCAGGGTGTCTACTTTTGTTCTCAACTTAGACCCACTGCGTTTTTCAAGAAATTCCTCCACACCCTTCACTTTCAAAGCAGAAAAAAGAGCAAAATTCGACAAGTGGGCATGTTTGGAAAAGTACGGAAATTTATTTAAAAGTGCGTATTTTTTTCAAATGTTCCCACTTTCGATTTGCCTTTAGAAACCATCGAAACTGAATCGAAACATCACACCAGATTTTTTCCAATAAAAACCAACCCAATACAAACCAATAAAAACCCTTGGGCATGAGTTAAATCTATGTATTAACATGCATATTGCTCAATGATCTCAAAATGAGCATATTTCCGCTACGCGACAGCTCGGACAGAAACAAAGAAAGGTCAGAATGGTTTACAATTTCAAGTGATCAGTATTTTGGAGAAACCAATGGTCCGGCCAGTTGCTCCATGATTTTCAAATGCCTTTTCCTCAATCTTTTTATGCGCAAAATACAAACCGCTACGCTCATCTTCAACGCAACACAAATTGCGTTCGCCCTAGTAGAATATACTTTATGCTGTATCGCTGGTGGCGCATTTTTGCACATGTTGTTGCTGTAAAATTACTAGGTTATAATTGCGTAATTACCGTCAATCTGTTACTGATTTATATCTCTACTTGTACCCATCCATCTTCAAGATGGCAGCTATTCCAGTAACCTAAGTGCTGCAGCAGAAAGAATATTCACTCATGAGACAGAGTGTAGCAGATAATATGTGTAGGTATCTTGATTATCATGTGCTTTTACATCCTCCCTCCCTGCACACACCAACCCACCCTATTGTAACATTTCTGGCAATGATCAATTTGCTTGGTCAAGTAACCGGTAATCTTGTTAGCGTTGTAATTATCCAGGATATGTCCTGGAAATGCATGGAGATTCGAGGCCGCATCTTTTTAACATGATCTTGGGCACAATATTTCTAAGAACTAAAAATGGCAGTAAAAGGCCCAAATAGTTCAAATAGTGAATAAGTACCTGGACCCCTAAGTCAATGCTGGGTCCTCTTGTCACTTTGAAATCCCAGAAAGGCTGATAGTAGCTCGGTATAGCTGAGTAGCTTGAAGGAGCATGGAATGCTCATATCCGTAGAGAGCCCGATGAAAACCGTACAAGCCCAAAGCAAATGGTCCAAATATGGACCAACCACTGGATCAGTAACATGTATTTACTTTTAAAATGATCAGATAGCAATTATTCTAATGGCCCACTGATATTTTTAAATTGTTTTTAAACCAAGGGTGTCAAAATCAGACTTAAACCTGGTTTTTCAGTGACAGTTAAATATCTAATGGTCTGTTAACTTATTATTTGCTTAGCAATGTCCAATCAGAGTCTTTAATTTTCTTGCTAATGGACCGTTAGTATCTTAAAGGGCCACTCATAGGCGTGCACAGGGTCTGACATTAGGTGGGGCCAACATGGTAACCTCGAGGGGGGGGGGGGGTCCCCCTATAGGTATCGTTAGGGACGAAATTTTTAATTCGCAAAAGTGTTCAGCCAAACATTTGCGCGGAATACATAAAACTTGAATTTTCGTAGAAGCAAAATTGTACATGTCTTATAACTAAGCGTATACCAATCACTCCGTGGTGTAATGAAGAAATTAATTATTGGCATTGGTTAAAATGTAGGTACCACGTTATACATTCTTCAAAAATTATTTTATTATTCCGGGGGGTGGTAACCCCCCTTGACGTCTTGACCGAAATCGAGGATTTGGCCAACGGATAGAAAGGTATATACATAGAAATTGTGCCTTCCCGCCACACATTTGAATGAAAATCTTTTTTAAGCAAACGTCTAAGCACAGATTAATTTATACAGATTGTCTTCCCCCGTGCTAGCAGGGGCTACGCGAAGCCCTCCCCCCGCAATTTTCGCGGCGTTCCCCTCACCAACAAGCTAAAATAGTTGCGCATCTGGTCGCTAGTGTCGCATACTCTCAGTATACAAACTGTTCCAAGCAAGCTCGGTCATCGCTCTACAGTCCTTTCGCACTCATTCGCTCGTCCGCCGATAGGATCTTGGCGCTACCGCTATCCTACTGTTTCCATGCGATAGCTGCAGCAGAGTTCGAGCTAGTCCGAGCAGGCAGAAAAATGTAAACATATCCCCAAACAGATAACGTAATAACGCGCTGCTTATGCAAAACCTGTCAACTACTTTTATAAATAACATATTAGTGATATATTGGTCTGTTAAATTCGACATTTTAATTGCATAACTCGAGTCGACTTCGCCGATTAGAATATTTTCTTTGTGACGCTTGCAGCCTATCAATTAGTCAGTTAAAACTGCAACATTTGTGAATTCAGTTGAAAGTTATCAAGCTTTTCCTGGATTTGATATCGAAAGGCGCATATGTCGCGCAAGCTTGCGTGTATGTCTGGGAGTAGTGGTGTTGGCTCTCTTTCCCAAATAGGGGGCACGACGTCACAAAGTACAAGCAGAAAGTGGGATTTGATTATAATCAAGTAGCATGGATGGCCTCGAAGATACCTTTTTAAAAATGTGATTATTACTTTCCCGATTCCTGGCTAGGATCAGCCGGTCGATTTTTAGGTGGCATTTTGCTGCCCCACTCGCGAGTACGTATTCAGACTCGTATAAGCAAGTATATATTCCCCGCCTCGTGTGATGTCCCAAATATAAACAATAATAATTTTTCATAAGCCCCCAAAATGTTAGATGAGCATGACTGTTGCACTAGCCGCGGCACGGCGTTCAGATATTCCTTTGACACTGACTCCATGCCGCTCGGTACTGACCGTGAACCGAGAGCCGAATCCCATGTTGCGTCTCCATACTAGGTTGCATGGTCCAAAACGAGCGCATTGTTTTTGCTTTGCTCAGTTTAATGCGATTGCAATAATCTTATCTAGTGACCGAACTATCATGCGACCCTGCACTGCTTGTATGCATCTACTTTGGGGTGGATCCACTGCAGTTTATTAATAGGTATATTTATTTTCGACAAGTCTTTTTAAGAAAGCAAATATCCATTAATATGATTATTACGGCACGTGGACAGATTATCACATTCATATATTGTGGGAATTGGGTCAATAATTACCAGCGTCTGCTTAGGTATACTCTAGCAAATTGATATTGATAAAGATAAACTATGATCGCCCGAATAAAATTCGCTGGCTGAACGGCATAATGGATATAATTTCAAATTGGTTTGAAGATATCTTAGGCGATATCATAATATGGGTCCAAAGCCGGACTGCATAATTTTTATCGCTGCTGAGCTCAGGCAATGATAACATTTCCCCATTTTGATTGAGTAAACTTGTCTGGAGCTTACTTTATAAAATATTACTCGGGTACACGAATCGAGCACGTAGTGTAATGTGTCTGGCTAGAAGAAAAAACCCTGAAAACGTTCTGAACCTACATATTCCAAATAAAAACAAACAATTCGATATAAGGATTGACCATCATCACGGAAGTTGATTTTTACAGTAAAGCACGTGATGAAATTGGTGATTGGCGTCATCCGATAAACTGCGGTACCCGGATGCGTAAAATGACTTTGGCGCCAGCGGGTGTATGACTGCGTTGAGCAAAGATAGAGATCAAATGATTGCACATTTATTGTTTCTTTATTGTATACAGGAAAGATTTCCCAAAAGTACAATATAATATACCTATGTCCACTCTTACAACACAGCGAAACCATAACAAGAAGTCCTTAAAACAACAACAATTAAAACTTAAAACAGTCAATAAACACAGTCGTTCAGACATCGCAATAAAACGTCAATTTACATTTTCGTTGAAAATTTTGCGAACCATCGTCTTAAAATCCTCTCTCGCTATTACATTAATATCTATTTGGTCACCAAACATAATGTTAAAACTGTTCTGCATGCGTGTGACTCCTGAGTTTCTAAAAACATTAATCCTGCTACAGACAGGTTTAAAAACATCCTTATTCCTCGTTGATTTGGCCGGTACTTTAAAACTTAAATTCTCTAATAAGAAGCCACCGTGGACATGTAAAATGTCGTGTAAGAAGCACATATCTGTCATATTTCTTCTCTTGCACAGTGTTGTCAAGTTTACTTCGGAGCACATTTTAACATACGACCCTCTATAGTACTCCACATTTCTTTTTGTGCATATTAGTCTCACAAAACGTCGTTGAACGCACTCAACGTACTCCGTGTTTTTCTTGTGAGCATTATTTGGGTTCCAGACAACAGTGGCATATTCCACCTGCGGCCTCACTAAAGTAACATACAAACGTCTCAGTGTCTCCTTTCTAAACTGTCTTAGACAGTTTCTCTTAATAAACCCTAAAAGTTTAAATGCCTTTGGTACAATCAGACCCACATGTCTGTTGAAGGACAGATCACTGGACAACACGACACCCAAATCTCTAATGCGATTTACGCGAACAAGCTCTTTATTGCCAAGCGCGTATGCATGCACATGATAATTTATTTTATTTGTAAAAGTTAGCACGTTACATTTCTGGACGTTTAAGTCAAGTTTCCAGGTTATACACCAGTCCGAAAGAGAGTTAATGTCTTGTTGAAGAAGCAAGCAGTCTGAGTGTTGCGAGATCGGTAAGAAGACTTTTAAATCGTCGGCATACATGAGAGACTTGGAATGCACAAAGCATTTTGGCAGGTCGTTTACAAAAAGAACAAAAAGCAGCGGCCCTAGGATAGATCCCTGTGGGACCCCAGATTTAACGGACTCCGTGGTAGACGTGCCGGAATTAACCACAACTGTCTGTTTTCTGTCGCTAAGGTAGCTAGTCAACAACTTATGCAGGGTACCACAAATTCCGTAACCCTTCAGTTTGAGGAGCATGCGTTCGTGATCCACACTGTCAAAAGCACTGGTAAAGTCCGTGTATACCGCATCCACCTGAGTCCTGTTATTCATGCTCGTTGCAATATGATGAGTGTACTCGACAAGATTTGTGACTGTTGATCTACGCTTCACAAAACCGTGTTGCTCCTGAGCAATGTACTTGGCAACATGTCCATAAATTCTTTTGTGCAACACACCCTCGAAAACCTTTGAGATAACCGATAGAAGTGATATTTGTCGATAGTTGCATACTGAAAAACGCGACCCTTTCTTGTGGACAGGCGTGACATTCGCATGTTTCCATCGGGCTGGAAAGACACCCGTACGAAGGGCGCAATTGATGATATCGGCAATTGGCCGGGATAGAACCTTTCTACACTCTTTTAGCACCTTGATGGGGATGTCATCTGGCCCCGGGGACTTTCCATTTCTGAGATCCTCCAAATACCTCTCAATTTCGACATGGGACACCTGAAATTCAGACAGACAATCTTGGGCCACTGCATGGAAAACGGGCAATGGGCCTGTGGCCTGTGGTAGAGTGAACCTAGTCTTAAAGAAATCGGAGAAAGCCTGGGCACAAGTATTGCTATCCTTCGCCGTGACCCCGTTGTACGAGACATTGATAGGTACACGCGCCGATCTAGTCCTGTTCTTTACATGTTTCCATAGCTTACTAGGGTCCCTAGATATCTCGCGGTCAATTCTCCCCATGTAGAAGCTAAACGCGTATTTTTTACTCCTTTTGAAAGCTGCTCTCTTTACCCTGAATTCTATGCCATCAGTGACCTCACGAGTTCTCTTCCACCTTCTGTGTGCCCTGTTTTTATCGAGCAAGGCATTAATGACAACCTCATTGTACCATACCGGGTACTTGACCGGATTTACTCTCCGTGTTGGGACTGTGACAGACACAGCATTGTTTACGATATTAGTGACGTTAAAAGAAGACAAAACCAGGATACGTACAAGAACAGACCTGCCGTAATTGGCGAGTCTGGCTGCGCGATGCGCGGAGTGCAAGAGAGACTCATTCCTCAGGGCGATTGCCTCGGGGTAAGAGGAGGACTGAGCGAGAGCGAGGCGACGCTATTGCAATGCTAACGCATGTAAGAGAGCTCGTTGACCGCCACAGCGCTATGGAGACCCATGCATTAGAGCCGCGGAAGCCGCTGGCGCCCGAGCCGACAAAACAAAGTCATTTTACGCTACCCATACACCGAACTAGTGCCATGCTAGAACACTGCCCAGTCTAGTATTCAAACCAAGACCAAGGCCGCAGCTTGGAGATAACATTGGATGAGCTTGGCAGCGATTGCAATGGCACAGCTAGCGTGGAAAGTGGAAACAGAATGGTCTTTGCTCCTCTGTCTTTATGAAACATGATACTACTGTCGGTCTGTGTGATAGTCGGCTAGTGAACGTGAGGCGCTGGCCGCGATGTCAACTTCTTCCCTATAGCACTCGGATGCTTATTGCAATTCACTATTGAGAAGATATTTTCGAATGCAGTGTCCGTCCGATTTCGGCGGCACCTTTATAGCTTATGTAGGTCCTTTTGCCACTGCCAAACAATAATTCGGAGGCTAATAAAAAGAACCCAGTGTATAAAATAGAGGAATATCGGGTCCTAGCTACAGTTGTAACATCGCCAGCGGCCATCTTTCAGTTGAGCAAAATGTAGTCTCACCACACCACTACTCGTGAACCGATTGCCCTGAACTCTGGCGGCCAAATGTTCAATTGATGCCACTCACTCATAGCTAGCATCGCGATGCCAACCAACCTAGGCGGGCGATTGCGGAGTTACTAGCGTCAATTTTTTGCCGTAGCCGTGCCCCCGTAAGGTAATAGATCTGTATATATCAATCTGTGGTCTAAGCGACTTGAAACCAATCTTCATCGAATTATTGATGTTTAAAATGGTTTATTTGATACATACACCTAGCGTTTCCGTTGTATTTTCGCGAAGAAAGGTAAATCAATTCACCACATCGCCGAAAAGTTGCAATCGCACAATTCCCACACTCGCCATTTGTTTTTCTCCCCGTCGTCGTCGTCGTCGTCGTCGTCGTCGGGACGCTTTGCCTTGGTACAAATTACGTACAGGGCGAGTGCATATCAACTCATAACTATAGCCTAGTGCGATGTGTCTCTGCATTTCAAGCGGGAAGTCTCAGATAGAAACGAGTACCATACGCCTTTTTTTTTTAGAGATTCGCTGGTGCACGTCTTTCTAGCTTGTTTGTACACGCCTTTACCTTAATTTTCGCGTGTGAAAGCACTTATTGTCGTAACGTAGACGCTGTCGCTGCTATTGCTTGCACTAATTTCGACGCCCATTTCGTTTTCTGTCACTAGCACTGTTTTATCTTTTTTTTTTTCATGAGTCGAACTCAAACATGGTCTTTTGTCGTTCCTCATAGTCTAGCTCTTCCTGCTCTACGTGTGGTCCGAAGGGCTCGTGGAGTTGTACTGATTTATCACAAAAATTTGCTTACTAGTTACTATTCATTTTCTCGCTATCATGTCCATGGATGCATGCAAATGGTATCGTATCTCGCGACAGCTAGCGACTTGTAATGTTAGATTGGCTAACAGCGTATTCGTAGATTCTCTAGAATATCCATGGTGCTCCGAGTACCGACGACTCGCTTGTCGCGCCGCCACCCTTTGTCGGTCAGCGCCGACAAAGCATTGCTACAGTATGTAACAGAGACATACTACATTTTGAGTGGATTGCTTCTAGCCACTGAATGATATTTAGAGGCAAATGTAGAACATTTATGATTTTGCTGACTGCCTTTTGAGCCTTAGATCCGCCCCTGCTTGCGAGCGAGCTAGCTAGTTAGTCATAACAGTACACAATGGAATTTTATTTTAAATCGTGGATTCATTAGGTGGGGCGAGTGCGTACGCTCGCCCCCCCCCCCCCCTGCGCACGCCAATGGCCACTGACAAACCGGCACTTTGTCTATCTTGCGTTTGGTCTTCGTATCCATGATAACGCCAATTTTTCAACGTAATTCTGTGCGAAAAAAATTTGTGCGCAATTGGAAAAACATGTATATAACTGCTCTACTTCAATGGGAAAAATATTTAAAAAGCGCCAAAAACGTCACCCTCAATATGCAATGTCATTTTTGATATTCTGTTATCATAAAAGTGAGTTTTGTGACCCCAGTTTTTCTTTTGCTGTGAGTGTTCAACAGAGAAGTACCTTTCAAGTATATAGAAATTTGTTTAAATGCTATGGTTATATTTGGAGCTATTCTGGGTTATATGCCGGTTTTGACCTGATTTCCTATGCTGTCCATGTTAAATTTTGAGTTTTCAAACCCTAATATATTTGTTTTCGGGCCGGTGACCCTACAATGTTATTTCACCGTTGGATGCGGCGTTACGTTTTCAACATCACAGCATCTCGTACTGAGTCCTAAAATTTGAAAAAAGATTTGCCCAAGCCAACCCCTAAAGCAGGGCTGGACCTGGACCATCCTTTAGGGGCTTATGCAATACAGTCGTCTGGTCAAATCTGACGCCGATTACTTTTTAAGTATTCTACGAGAACCGCAACGGCCTAAGGTGGGAGAAAACCCTTAGTGTTCGAATATATCTTTAAATTATTTTTTTACAGAGAAACTATTAGTGACCTTGACAGCCCAAAACATTGAATCAAATAAGAATCAATTTTGTGTTATGATTATGCTTGCTGGAAATTATGAATAACATTGGAAATTTTGTTTAAATTCCTATTGTCTAGTCATTACACAAAAAATGACTAATTCTTAATTTGAATGCCTAATAAATTGCCTAGCTATTTTGTTTTGGGCTGTCACTAATAGTGTACATCTGTACAATTTTAGTTTAAAGGTGTTCAAAAGACAATGGTTCCTCCCCACCTTAGGAAAATTCTTTCTATGCACTTCTAGTCCTTTTCACACCGTTAAATCTACTCGCATGTTCACATTTGTCAAACTAATTTCTATTGTTTCTATTAGTCCATGTTTTATGCCTTGGAGTATTATACCTTTACTGCCTGTGAAATCACCAACCTTCTAGTCAAACATGCTCCCCCCCCCCCCCCCCCCCCCCCCCCCCAATAAATTCTGCATGGTTTTGGGAGTTCGCTATACTGGACGCGTGACACCACCGACAGTAAGATATTGGTTGTAATTTTGTTTCTGTTTTCTTTTTTCAGGCAAAGAACAAATTTTGCATGTAAAAGTCGCCTACAACAGCCACCTAGTGGGAAGCTCCGTAGAATTTGACAAACGCTGGCAACCAGTATCTAGAATTCATTATAACAACAAACTTTTACAGATAACTTTTACCGGTTTTTCAGTTTCACCCAAAATAATTGGTACCTACTCGTGTACGGCATTAGTATATTCTCCGTCAATAAGTTCATTAACGTGACATTTTGAATTAAATTGGTAGGGGTGTCGTAACCTTACCTGATTAGACAGTGCGTGTGCCTCGAAAGTGAGCCAATGAAGTACCATCTCAGTCTTAATCTCTCTGGAACTAAAGTTATTATTTACTAGTTTTCACCCAAACGCGGGAGATTTAAAAATGAACATTTTTTGCCCGATTCTGTGAAGGTTCAAATTATGTTCTTCTTACTTGAGCAACACGTGAGTCGTTTGGCGCTCTCATTAACACATCATATCTGATATTATTAAGCATCAACACCTGCAGCACGTTAAAAACAGTTTCATGTCGAGTGAAATATATATTGCAACCATTTTGATGCAACATGCACCCACATTTTTTTTAGCATCGATCTATAATTGATATTGCTAGTTATTTTAATCCTAGAAATCTGTTTGGGTGCTCACAAACTGTTGTACTGTGCGTTGTAAAACAAATAAATATGCATTTTTACAGTTATATTATTGGAATTATTACACTTTTTTATTTACAGAATTTCATTATTTTTCTTGGCAAGATCTTGAATCAAGAACTTCCAATATCTTGGTATTATGGTATGAGCCTCTGCTTAGTATACTAATTTCTTAGTAAGAAATTGGTAAAATCATTCAAGATCTTGTCTCAAGATCTTGCAAGATCTTATAACATCTTATAACATCTAACAAGATCTTACAAGATCTTACAAGATCTTATAAGATCTTGTCTAAATAGATCTTGTGTCACAAATCTTACAGGATCTTGGCTCACGTTTCTCGGTATGATCTTGGTTATATCTTGCAAGATATTAGGAAAGATTTTTCAGCAGGGTATTTCTGCTACCCGACAGCTCGGACAGACACAAAGAAAGGTCAGAATCGTTTACACTTTCAAGTGATCAGAATTTTTTGATGATCGTAGCGAGCGCAGCGAGCGAAGCGAAATCATCAATTTCACTACTGCTAAAAAAAAACACTTGTGTTTGTTTCTTTTTTTTCTTTTGTAAGTGTTTTTGCGCGCGCTCTACAGGCCAAACGCCTGCTTCGATTAGGATGGAATTTTCAGGGTGTTTACCTTTGTTCTCAACTTAGACCCCCTGCGTTTTTCAAGAAAATCCTCCATACCCTTCACTTTCAAAGCAAAAAAAAAGCAAGTGCGTTTTTTTTCAAATTTTCCCAATTTCGATTTGCCTTTAGAAACCATCGAAACCAAATCGAAACATCACACCAGATTTTTTTACTTGAAGTTAACTTTAAGATTTGCCAGATATGAGAAATTTTGTCAATTATACGTGCATGCAAGTTCTTGAAAGTAAGTCCGCGGCAGAAATATATCTCCAACCTTATAAAAACCCTCCGCGGCAGAAATATATCTCCAACCTTATAAATACCCTCCGCGGCAGAAATATATCTCCAACCGTATAAAAACCCTTGGGCACGAGCTGCATCTATGTATTTACAGGCGGGTCCCAGTATTTCTTAAGCGGGTCCCAGAAAAGGAAGAAAAAGTCGCAAGGAGCTACAGACACAAGTAAACTAGTAAAAACTAGTTAGTGAAGTTGGGTTGGGTGGGTGGAGAGGGGGGGGGGGCTCATATTTTATTTTGCCCGGGGGCCTCCGATTTGAAGTTACGCCACTGCATCTTCAACGCAACACAAATAGCGTTTGCGAAGCCCTAGTATTTCTTACTGCGGTTTTAGAATCGCAAAATCTCCACGATGAGCAGTCAAAATCGCAAGTTTTCCTGGATAGAATTTTCGAGCTAGGCTGGGGGGGGGGGGGGGGCTGACTTCATTGATGAACGTAGCGAGCGAAGCGAGCGAGGCGAAATCATCGATGAGCGTAGCGAGCGAAGCGACCGAAACGAAATCACCAATTTCACTACTGCTAAAAAAGCAGTTGTGTGTGTTTGTTTCATTGGTTTTTTTTTTTTTTTTTGTATTTGTGTTTACGCGCGCTTTACAGACCACACGGCTGCCTTTATTGCGATGGAATTTTCAGGGTGTCTACTTTTGTTATCAACTTATACCCCCTGCGTTTTTTTCAAGAAAATCCTCCATACCTCTTTTCTTCAAAGCAGAAAAAAGAGCAATATTCGACAATTGGGCAAGTTTGGAAAAGTACGGAAATTTATTTAAAAGAGCGTATTTTTTTCAAATTTTCCCAATTTCGATTTGCCTTTGGAAACCATCGAAACATTACACCAGATATTTTGACTTGAAGTTGACTTCAAGATTTGACAGATATGAGAAATTTTGTCAATTTCGTTCATGCAAGTGAATGAAAGTAAATCCGCGGCAGAAATATATCCCCAACCCAATAAAAACCCTTTGGGCATGAGTTACATCTATAAATTTACATGCACATTGCTCAATGACTTCAAAATGACCATATTTCCGCTACCCGACAGCTCGGACAGAAACAAAGAAAGCTGAGAATTGTGTACATTTTTAAGTTATCAGAATTTTTAAGAAAGCAATGGTCCGGCTTGCTGCTTCATGATTTAGGCTTTTTTCAAAACCATCGAAACCAAATCGAAACATTACACCAGATATTTTGACTTGAAGTTGACTTCAAGATTTGACAGATATTAGAAATTTTGTCAATTTCGTGCATGCAAGTCTTTGAAAGTAAGTCCGTGGCATTAATATATCCCAAACCTAATAAAAACCCTTTGGGCATGAGTAACATCTATAAATTTACATGCGCATTGCTTAATGACTTCAAAAAGAGCATATTTCCGCTACCCGACAGCTCGGACAGAAACAAAGAAAGGTCAGAATCGTTTACTTTTTCAAGTGATCAGAATTTTTGAGAAAGCAATGGACCTTCTTGCTGCTCCATGATTCCTGTATGCTTTTTGTCTAAATTTTTTTATGCGCTATATACAAACGGCTACGCTTATCTGCAACGCAACACAAATTGCGTTCGCCCTAGTAGATAAAGCACAACCGCCCTTACCTAGCTCGGCCATTTGGAGCGGCTACGAAGCGGCTAATATGGCTAATACTGTAATAATAATATAGTATAATAATAATACTGGCTGGGTTATGTAACCCGGACCTAGAGCGGCCATTTCAACAATGGGCAGTATGTTGATTTCGTAGCACCACTAACAACCAGTATTACGGTGGTTCTACGATGATACCATTGTCTAGAAGGCATACTGCTTTTTAAACGATCATCATTGTGCAGTGAAGTCAAATCAACCAATCTCATGGCTTGTTACTAAAGTCAGAGTCGATGTGCCCCGGCTATATAACCCGTAATTCTGCCACTCTAGGTCGGGGTTACTGCTTGGTGCTATGGTGGTGTTAATTAGCCAGGGTAGATTGCTGGTAATCCCGGGACTACAAGTGGCTGAGCAAGGTAAGGCCCCTGCCCTTTATTGTTTTCTTTTCCCTTACTATCAGTTTTCATTTTTTTAATTTTAAAAACTGCACCAACATTTTGTACTGTTTTCAACGACGTGTTTTAAGATGAAAAAACAAAGTACGTGGCAAATTCTAAAGTTTCCAGTTACTGCTTTGAACCTTCATGAACTAATTTCTTTTAAGTTTGTTCCAATATGAGGCGCGTGGGTGACGGAGTCGACACCAACGTGGGGGCCTGTAAATTCGATTTTCGGTGTATTTTATTGAAATGATTGCCTACCTTACGGGGTTCGAAACCGACCGTAAACCCGAACTCGGTGGATCTCATTGCGTAACGTTACTCACCGAAAGCAGGTTTTTTATAGCCTTTGTACGCATCATGTTATTCGTACAAACTTCTTTGAGTCAAAGCATCCGAGAGTGCATGGAAATACTTATGTACCGACCACGAGGATGAACAAAAAAAAAGTTGTATTGTTTGGGATCAACAACTTGTTTTTGATGAGCGTAGCAAGCGAAGCGAGCGAAGCGAAATCATCAATTTCACTACTGCTAAAAAAAAACACTTGTGTGTGTGTTTTTTGTTTGTTTGTATGTGTGTTTGCGCGCGTTCTACAGGCCAAACACCTGCGACGATTGCGATTAAATTTTCAGGGTGTCTACTTTTGTTCTCAACTTAGACCCCCTGCGTTTTTCAAGAAAATCCTCCATACCTCTTCCCTTCAAATCAGAAAAAATAGCAATATTCGACAATTGGGCATGTTTGGTTAAGTACGGATACTTATTTAAAAGTGCGTATTGTTAACAAATTTTCCCGATTTCGATTGTTGTCTTTAGTAACCATCGAAACCAAATCGAAACATCACACCAGAATTTTTGACTTGAAGTTGATCGTAACTCATGCCGGCGATCGGCGTGTGCGGGTGTGTGCGCGTACCTAAGTCTCCTATAATGTCGATTTTTTTTTAGTGGATTTGCCGTGATTTGCCTATGCGCTGATTGATTTGCAAATTAGTAACTTAGTTTAAAATGCCGTGTGCGCTTGTGCGATGAGCTCCAACAAACGTGTATTCTTAAGCGGGTCCCAGAAGAGGAAGAAAATGTCGCAAGGAGCTACAGACACTAGTAAACTAGTTAAAATTAGTTAGTGAAGTTGGTTTAGGTGGTTGGTGGGGGGGGCCTCACATTTTATTTTGCCCGTGGGCCTCCGATTTGAAGTTATGCCACTGCATCTTCAACGCAACACAAATTGCGTTCGCGAAGCCCTAGTATTTCTTACTGCGGTTTTAGAATCGCAAAATCTCCACGTTGAGCAGTCAAAATCGCAAGTTTTCCTGGATAGAATTTTCGAACTAGGCTGGGGGGGGGGGGGGGGGCGCTGACTTAATTGATGAACGTAGCAAGCGAAGCAAGCGAGGCGAAATCATCAATGAGCGTAGCGAGCGAAGCGACCGAAGCGAAATCACCAATTTCACTACTGCTAAAAAAGCTTTTGTGTGTGTTTGTTTGATTGTTTGTTTTTTTGTTTTTTTGTTTTTTTTGTATGTGTGTTTGCAGGCGCTCTACAGACCACACGGCTGCCTTTATTGCGATGGAATTTTCAGGGTGTCTACTTTTGTTCTCAACTTATACCCCCTGCGTTTTTTCAAGAAAATCCTCCATACCTCTTCCCTTCAAAGCAGAAAAAAGAGCAATATTCGACAATTGGACAAGTTTGGAAAAGTACGGAAATTAATTTAAAAGAGCGTATTTTTTTCAAATTTTCCCAATTTCAATTTGCCTTTGGAAACCATCGAAACCAAATCGAAACATTACACCAGATATTTTGACTTGAAGTTGACTTCAAGATTTGACAGATATTAGAAATTTTGTCAATTTCTTTCATGCAAGTTTTTGAAAGTAAGTCCGCGTCAGAAATATATCCCCAACCTAATAAAAACCCTTTGGGCATGAGTAACATCTATAAATTTACATGCACATTGCTTTATGATTTCAAAATGAGTATATTTCCGCTACCCGGCAGCTCGGACAGAAACAAAGAAAGGTCAGAATCGTTTACATTTTCAAGTGATCAGAATTTTTGAGAAAGCATTGGTCCGGCTTGCTGCTCCATGATTTCGGCTTTTTGCCTCAATCTTGTTATGCGCTATAAACAAACCGCTACGCTCATCTTCATCGCAACACAAATTGCGTTCGCGAAGCCCTAGTCTATTTCACTACTGCTATAAAAAACATTTGGGTGTTTTTTTTATTTTTTTTATTTGTGTTTGCGCGCGCTCTTCATGCCAAACGCCTGCTTCGATTGGGATGGAATTTTCAGGGTGTCTACTTTTGTTCTCAACTTAGACACCCTGCGTTTTTCAAGAAAATCTTCCATACCCTTCACTTTCAGAGCTGAAAAAAGAGCAATATTCAACATTTGGGCAAGCTTGGAAAAGTACGGAAATTTATTTAAAAGTGCGTATTGTTTACAAATTTTCCCAATTTCGATTGTTTTCTTTAGAAACCATCGAAACCAAATCGAAGCATCACACCAGATTTTTTGGCTTGAAGTTGACTTTAAGATTTGACTGATTTTAGAAATTTTTTCCATTTCGTGCATACAAGTTTTTGAAAGTATGACCGCGGCAGAAATATATTTTCAACCTCATACTAGGGCTTCGCGAACGCAATTTATGTTGCGTTGAAGATGAGCGTAGCGGTTTGTATATAGCGCATAAAAAGATTATGCAAAAAGCCTATGAAAATCGTGTAGAAACAAGCTGGACCATTGCTTTCTCAAAAATTCTGATCACTTGAAAATGTAAACGATTCTGACCGTTCTTTGTTTCAGTCCGAGTTGTCGGGTAGCGGAGATATGCTTATTTTGAGGTTATTGAGCAATTTGCATTAAAATAAATACATGCACCTCATGCCCAAGGGTTTTTAATAGGTTGGAGATATGTTTCTGCCGCGGACTTACCTACTTTCAAAAACTTGCATGCAAGAAATTGACAAAGTTTTTATTATATTCTGTCAAATCTTGAAGTCAACTTCATGTCAAAAAATCTGGTGTGATGTTTTAATTTTGTTTCGATGGTTTCTAAAGACAACAATCGAAAAAGGGAAAATTTGAAAACAATACGCACTTTTCAATAAATTTCCGTACTTTTCCCAACTTTCCCAATTGTATAATATGGCTTTTTTTTCTGCTTTGAAAGTGAAAGGCGTAGAAGATTTTCTTGAAAAACGCAGGGGGTTTAACTTAAGAACAATAGTAGACACCCTACAAATTTCATCCCAATCGAAGCAGGCGTTTGGTCTGTATAGCGCGCGCAAACACATACAAAAAAATAAACAAAAAACAAACAAACAAACACAGACAATTGCTTCTTTAGCAGTAGTAAAATTGATGATTTCGCGTCGCTCTCTTCGCTCATTAAAAATCCTTTGGGCATGAGCTACATCTATGTATTATCATGCACATTGCTCAATGACCTCAAAATGAGCATATTTCCGCTACCCGACAGCTCGTACAGAACAAAGAAAGGTCAAAATCGTTTACATTTTCAAGTGATCAGAATTTTTAAGACAGCAGTGTTCCGGCTTGCTGCTCCATGATTTTCATATAGGTTTTTTGCCTCAATAGTTTTATGCGCTATACGCTCAACAAACCGCTACGCTTATCTTCAACGCAACACAAATTGCGTTCGCGAAGCCCTAGTTGATGAGCGTAGCGAGCGAAGCGAAATCATCAATTTCACTACTGCTAAAAAAAGCACTTCTGTGTGTTTTTTTTGTATGTTTGTTTTCGCGCGCTATACAGCCCGATATCGATCATCGGCGATTGCGATGAAATTTTCAGGGAGTCTAATTTTGCTCTCAACTTAGACCCCCTGCGTTTTTCAAGAAAATGCTCCATACCCTGCACTTTCAAAGCAGAAAAAATAGCAATATTCGACAATGGGGAAAGTTTGGAAAAGTACGGAAATTGATTTACAAGTGCGTATTTTTTCCAAATTTACTCAATTTCGATTGTTGCCTTTAGAAACCATCGAAACCAAATCGAAACATCACACCAGATTTGTTGAATTGAAGTTTACTTCAAAATTTGACAGATATTAGACATTTTGTCAATTTCGTGCATGCAAGTTTTTGAATTTAAATCTAGTGCCCGATTTATACCATTGGCGCGCGCCCCTATGCTAACATGATACGCCCCACCCCACCCTACGAAAGGTAGCGCCTAATTCGTGTTTTAAGAAATACGAACTGGAAGAAAATATGTTACCAACAAATGCGATGCCGATGTATACTGTCTTGACAACACACTACAGGTTTTCACTGTCGCAAACTCTCAATAATGTAATTAGTCTCTAACTTATTGAACGAATCGCTCTCAAATGACATTTTGGCCAATGATGAGTCTTTTCGCAGCCATTGTTGACCTGAGGTGGTTCTTAACTATTGCCAGCGTTGAAAGAGAAATCGCACTTTTGAAATCAATTTACACACAATATTATACAATCAAACGATCGATCGGTCAAGACGCGACACAGGAACCAGAGGTCACGAAACTAATTTTGCTGACAATGTCCAGGATCAGATCGCGCCACGAACACAACCATCCCCATCACAGCTAACGTGGCTACTGATTATGTGTTATGCCACGTTATTTATTAACTATTATATAATATACTACTGGGAATTAATATCGAGAGGAAAACCTGGAAACCAATGTTTCAACGCTGGTATTTTCGAATCTCATGATCATTTAAAGTTCTCTAGAGAAGACTACCGAGGAGCCGGGTAGACCATTGTTGTCGTGTGCCAGCAAAGCTGCACTGTTGTCGGAATCGTTCAAATTTGCCTAGAATCGACGGCGTGGGGGGCGCCGGGGGGGGGGGGGTTCAGGGGACGCAAATATCTCGGGAGACGCTTTTGTCCAAAACTTTCGCGGGGGGGGGGGGGGGGGGGAATATTATTCACGCTACTCCACTGCGTATAGTGCTTTACCCTTTATTATTGTCAGACATTGAAGTTGAATAAAACTTGACTCCCTGGGTTCTCTGCACTGTAGAGAACATTAAAAGATACATTTTTTCCCCTAAAAGTCAAATCTATCTAGACCTTAGCGGCGTAGGCTACAGCCTCCGTCAGCCTAGGCCTAAATCTGGCACTGAGTAAATCCGCGTCAGAAATATATCCCCATGACCTAATAAAAACCCTTGGGCATGAGTTACATCTATGTATTTACATGCACATTGCTCAATGAGCTCAAAATGAGCATATTTTCGCTACCCGACAGCTCGGACAGAAACAAAGAAAGGTCAGAATCGTTTACATTTTCAAGCGATCACAATTTTTGAGACGGCAATGGTCTGGCTTGGTGCTTCATAGTTTTCATCTCTACATTTTTAACCGTTATATGTATAAACCGCTACGCTCATTTTCAATGCAACAAATTGCGTTCGCAATGCCCTAGTATAATTGTTGTATACTGCTGTTGGAAACTCCAACTCGCTTACTCACTATTCTTATCGTTGCTCGCCTTACTTTACGGCTTGCGTCAATTGCACTTCCAAAATATTTTTCGCTGTGTGTTATTTAACTTGTTTATTCGTTATTTTTATTGCGCTCATTCTTACTTGAATTGGTCGCAAGCCTTCAAGCGTAGGCCGGTCGGAACGGCGAAGCTTGTGTTTTCGGCCGAGTGCGTCGACTGCCAGAGGCGTAGCGAGGGTCATGGGTGCCCGGGGCAAACCCAAAAAATTTCGCCCCCCCCCCCCCCCACCACCCCACTCATTGGCGAACTTAAACGAAAATTTTAGGGTCATAACTCATAAGTTCATAACTAGGTTTTTAATTTACCAAGTGATCTCTTTTACCCTTTTGTGACTAGATTTGTTTGGGTGATATTAATTATGTAAAGAGTTATTGATGAGCGTAGCAAGCGAAGCGAGCGGGGGGAAATCTTCAATTTCACTTCCCCCAAAAAAAGTCACTTGTGTATGTTTTTTTTTGTATGGCTGTGCGCGCTCTAGGGAACAAACGCCTTAACCGATGTCAATGAAAATTTCTGAGTACCTACCTTTGTTCTCAACGTAGACCCCCTGCGTTTTTGGAAAAGATCGGTTCAGAATATTTTTAAGAAAACAATTTTTACGAAATTTTTCTATTTTTTCAAAATTTTGAATCTGTAAATTTCAAACTTCTTAACATAACTTCACCAAATTTTCTTAACATGTTTACCTTATAAATATTTATCATGCCAGCAAATCTTAGGTCGGTAGGTCTTTCCAATTGGTGTTTATTAGCATTTTCGTAGTGTTTTTTCGTGATTTTCGGTACTTTTTCACGCCTGAATCAATTTCCTTCGTCACCTTGCTGACCAAGCTTTGTTGACTTGAAGTTTGTCCAAGGCAATGATTTGACAGATATATCAGAAATAAGTAATTCTCATTTATGGAAGTAATTGAAGTGAATTCGCACTAGATATATATCTCCAATATAAAATGAATCCACGGCGTAATTCACATTCATGTATATAATATGTTCAAATTACTCAATTAGCTCAAAATTAGCACATTTTGGCTACTGACAAGTTTAGAGAGAAACAAAGGAAGGTCACAATCGTCTAAATTTTGGAGTGATCAGAGTTTTTGAAAGGGCAATTGTCTGGCTTGGTGCTCAATGGTTTTCATAGGCCTTCGGCCTCCACCTTTTTATCCGCTGTATACAAACCGCTACCTACACTGAAAAAAGAGGTTTGTTGACCCAACAAATTATTTGTTCCGACAACAAAATCTTTGTGTTACCCAGTAGCAACGAAATATTTTGCTGTGGTATCACAAAGTTTTTGGTAACGGTATTTCATCGCTGTAACAAAATCCCTAGCTGCAGGAACAAAATCGTACCGACATCAGTTGCTGCTACCTACATAATATAATTTTGATTACCATTACATTTTGCCTCCACCACAAAATATTATGAGGCTATGTGAAATTAATCAAAGTGTTGTTTTTATATTTCTATGTCTGGGTATACGGTAGTTATTCAAAATGCACATTGCACACTTTATTTTTGAAAAAAAAATTTAAACCACATTGTTTGTTGGAAGCTTTCAATCATATTTTTCGTGCCATAAATTTATAAGGATATCGATACAGGTGCGTCATGACCTATCACTCTACAGGACATGAACTGTATCTAGTGTTAGCGCGGCAGCAAGCTTCAACGCGCTCTTGTGCATTTACGGAACTAATGTGATTTTGTTTCTCTGACAAAAATTAAGTAGCCACAACAAAATGGTCTCAACAAAATCTTTTTGTCGCGACAACAAAAAAAATTTCTTGATTTTGTTTGTGTAACAAAATATTTTTTGCCACAGCAAAATAGTCGCCAACAAAATCTTTTTGTAACTACAAAAAACTGTTTTTCAGTGTACGCTCATCTTCAACGCAACACAAATTGCGTTCGCGAAGCCCTAGTTAAAGTTAACATTTTAATATTTCAGTTGCAGGCAAAATACGTAAATTAGGGTGATCTTCATTTCTTACCATTTTTAGAGCAATTGTATACGAAAGTGCAAAGAAAAATTTGGGAAAAGAGCCATGGTTGCCCTTCTTTACGTCTTTTGTCTACAACTTACTGAAATATTGAAATGATAACTTTAACGATGTGACCGTGAGAACTCGGCAACTTTTGGTCAGTTTCAACATTTTTAAATGCTAAATTTTTGACTTTGGTCACCCCATGTGATGAAATAGACACGAGGACTTGGATAATTTTACACTGAATACATCTACTTTCAATCAAGTTTGAGTAAACTATTCAAATAATTAATAATCGAAACTGCGGTTGAGCCTTAAAATGGGCATATTAATCTTGTTTTTTTTTCACTCCATGGGGCGCATCTAGCCGTAGGAGAGTCGACTTTTGGACCCATACTTCCATGTAGTTAAAAAAAAACTCAAAAAAATTCAAAGCAGAATAAGACAAGGGAAAGGGGTGCGGGTTCGGAGGCGCAGCCCACAAGAAAAACAGTAGCTTACGGTTGTTTGTGGTAAAAATCTATGCGTTTGAGGGCAAATTTCATCTGGCTAAGGTGACATTTGAAAAGTGTTTTAAATAGGTAAAATTATAGATGAATGAAAGTGGCATAATCGTAGGGTAGCCGAACAGGGAATTAAGAATGACGGACAAAGTTCATAACGCCGGGGGCGACGCCAATGGCGAATGGAAAACCTTTTTGCGAGCAGTTTTGCAATGCATGATCATTGGCACTATAGTGCTTATTTTCTAGGGCAGAGCGTGGGGACAAGGAACATTATGTTGCTTACACTTTATCTTAATCTGAGGAAAATCGGTTTAATGAGCCCCTACGCCTAACGCGCACACGATCATCCTTTAACGCAATAAAGAGCATTCGGGGTAGTTCTGTAAATCCTGTAATAGGTATGAAATAACAAGTGCACCACTTGACAATTGACGGCAGGATCAAGAGTTTATGTAGGTAGCTAAATTAATTTTTACTTTATTATTTTTAATTTTCTATTTTTCCTTTCCTTTTCTCTCTTTCCTTCTTTCTTTTTTCCCTTTTCCCTCCTTTTTTGTGCCCCCCTGTGGCCGGCGCCTTGAGCATCTTGCCCCTCTTCCCCCCCCCCCCCCCCACCCACCAACCCACGCTACGCCTCTGTGGACTGCCCGTTGCAACTGCAATTGCAGGACGCGTTCGCTGAGCTGGTGTCGCGCTCCTGCGGCTGCGAGGACGACGAGACGGTGAGCAAATCGCTCAAGGACACGTACCCGATCCACGCCTCCGGATGCTGCAAGCAAGTCGGCGACATCACCGTCTTCATCCGACTCTCCTGCTTCGGCAAGGTCATCGTCACGCAGTTCCAGATGAACACCGAGAAGAAGTCCTACCTCTTCAAGGTAACAATGCAGCGGCCTCCAAATACACAGGCACTGTCAGCATGTGAATATTGTCTCTGAGTGGCATGCGATGGTACCTACGCTTCTAAACTCCATTTCACGTTAAGGAGAAGAGATGATTTGCATCTTCCACGAGGACCCACTGCCGATAGATACGAGCTTAGTGTTCCAAAACTCACCAGCCATGTCAGCCTGACAAAAGGCTCAATGGACAGTTTTGAAAATCTTAGCTAGTGTCCAGCAGCAGTGAGTCCTCTTTTTAGATGTGAATCCATTCCTCTTCTTAACATGAAATGGAGTACCTATAGATATTAAGTACTTGATGAAACAACATAACATTTATACCGTAAACATAATACCACAGGCATAAGGTTACCCAGTCATTCCACCGGCAAAAATTATGTGCTATTAGTTTGCCCGGCATTCGCTGGGGTGCGTTGGATACCTGTTTTAACATCATCTACCAGGCCATGGCGCAAGGTCAATTCAGGGGCGTGCGCTTCAGGGTATGCTAGGTAAGCACTGCTTACCCTGACATTCTGGCATACATCACATATTTTTACGACCACCATAATTTTAATTTTATCCAACAGCACGACTTTCTTTATCCTAATATAAAAAGTAAGACCTCATTCGGCATAGATGACATACCAAGTGCTTTGCTTAAAAAGTGTAAGCCATATATTCAATACCCTCTCACTGATATTTTTAATAAATCTCTTCAAGATGAAGTCTATCCTCAAAAACTGAAAGAAGCCCTAGTTGTACCCATATTTAAATCAGGTGACAAAAGAGACATGTCAAATTATAGGCCCATTTCCCTACTTAGTGCCTTCTCTAAGGTGTTTGGCAGGCTAATGGCGGATAGAATTATCACGTTTACTGAGAAATTTAACCTTCTAAGTACTAAACAATATGGGTTTCAAAAACGAAAATCTACCAACATGGCAACATTCCACCTTATAGCTCAAATAAATAAGGCCCTCGATAGCAAGAAATATGTCGGTGGGATTTTCTGCGATCTATCAAAGCCGTTCGATTGTGTGGAACATTCAATATTACTAACTAAACTAGAATTCTATGGCATACGGGGTCCATGTCTAGACTGGGTGAAATCGTATCTTTGTGGCAGGACACAGAAGGTAGAAATAATGCGAAATAATATTAAATACTACTCAGCCCATAGGCAAGTGAAAAAAGGTGTTCCGCAAGGATCGATATTGGGACCATTGTTATTCTTGTTTTGTGTAAACGACTTGCCCGAAGTATTTCTAAAAGACAATCTGATCCTATTTGCCGACGACACCAGTGCTATTTTCACGGAAAATAAGTTAGTTGATCTCGACAAGGGTATTAAAAGTGGAATTAGCAAACTCCCCGACTGGTTTGTGGCAAACAAATTATTTTTAAATAAGACAAAATCTAAATGTATTCTTTTTTCTAATGACAAAATTTGTAGCAAAAAGCTTGATAATGATTTTGAAAGTACACATATTACAAAATTTCTAGGAATACACATAGATACTCAACTTAACTGGCATCACCATGTGTCAAAAATTTGTCCCAAACTAACGTCAGCCTGCTATGCAATCAGAAAACTAGTTTCTATTATTGACTTTAAAACTTTAAAAATGGTTTACCATGCCTATTTCCATTCTATAATAAGGTATGGTTTAGTGTTTTGGGGAAACTCCGTCCATGCCAAAAGAATTTTTTCTATACAAAAGAGGGCTGTGAGGATAATGTGTGGTGTTGGAGGCCACCAAAGCACTAAGCCTCACTTTATAAAAAATGGCATTCTCACTATGGCATCGCAATATGTATATGACTGTTCTGTATATGTTTTTAATAATAAGGATAGTTTTATTTTAAGTAGCGATATACACGCACACAACACTAGGCAAGTGCAAGACATACATGTAACCCCATATAGAACAACCAAGTTTGTAAAACAAGCCAGTGGAGCTTGTCCTATTATTTTTAATAATCTACCTGTAAATATTAATTCTATTGACTCACTATCCATGTTAAAAGATAGACTGAAACAGTTTTTGATTCTGAATTGTTTTTATAGTGTAAGTCAATATTTTATGAAATGACTGATAAATAGGTAATAATGTATGTTTTTTTATTCTATTTACTATGATCAGACTATGTGTTATATCTATTTTTAACTGACAAGCATTGCTTATTTTGTGATTTGTATTAATTGTTTCATGCTCAAATGCCATACAACATTGTGTAATGGTTTACATGGGTTAAATAAATAAATGAATAAATATCCACGTACATTCGTATCTGTTTAAAAATGCGCGCTTTACACTTCTCTACATCAGTCCGATTGAGATGTTTTTGCAACGGGTTTCTCATAGCGCTGCCTACCTTGCGAGTAGGAAGGGAGGCGGAAAGTAACGCGAGGCATGAGAGCGACATCGCCTTGCTAAACCCTGGATGATGACGCATAGAGTGAGTCGCCGGCTGATACCATGCACCACACTTGAGCGATATTATTTTGTATTTCTATACGTTCGTATATTCTGCTTTTCATTTAGAAGTTTGGATAAGACGGTACTTCTTTATAGCCAGAAATATCTGCATATCTGTGGCTGCTGGCAATCTTAATTCAGAGATATGGTGAAGGTATTAGCGACATACAGATTATCTACTCCCATGCTAGCAGGGGCAATACATTTTTAAAAATTTTATTTCTTTCCCGAATCGTGGCTAGGATCAGTTGGGCGATTTTTAGGTGGCATTTTGCTGCCCCACTCGCGAGTACGTATTTAGACTCGTATAAGCAGGTATATTCCCCGCCTCATGTGATGTCCCGATATAAAACAATAATAATATTGCATATGTACCCAAAAAGTAAGATGAACATGACTGTTGCACTAGCCGCGGCGCGGTGTTCAGATATTCCTTTGACACTGATCCATGCCGCTCGGTACTGACCGTGAGTCGAGAGCCGAATCTCATGTTGTGTCTCCATGCTAGGTTGCATGGTCCTAAACGAGCGCATTATTTTTGCTTTGCTCAGTTTATGCGATTGCAATTCCACTTATCTAGTGCACTGCTTGAATGCACCTACTTTGGGGTGAATCCAATTCAGTTTACTGATAGGTATATTCATTTTCGACAAGTCTTTAAGAAACCAAGTATCCATTCATATGATCATTACGGCACGGGGACAGATCATCACATTCATCTGCATGGCAATTGGGACAATAATTACCAGCGTATGCGTAGGTGTAGCAAATTTATATCGATAAGATAAGATAAGATAAGATAAGACGCCAGAATCAAATTCGCTGACTGATCGGCTAAAATAAAGGATATATAATTTCAAATTGGTTTGTAGATATCTTACGCGATATCATAATATGGGTCCAAAGCCGGACTGCACAATTTAAATCGCTGCTGACCTCAGGCAATGATAAAATTTCCCCATTTTGATTGGTTGTTGAGTCGACTTGTCTGGAGCTGACTATAAAATATTACTCGGGTACACGAATCGAGAACATAGTGTAATGTGTATGGCTAGAAGAAAAAAACCATACAACGTTCTGTACATATATAGTCCAAAGAAAAACAAACAATTCGATATAAGGATTGACCATGATCAAGGAAGTTGATTTTTACAGTAAAGTACGATGAAATTGGTGATTGGCGTCATCTGATAAACTTCGGTACCCGGACACCGAACTAGTGTCATGCAGAACACTGCCCAGTCTAAGATTCAAACCAAGACCAAGGCCGCAGCATGGACATAACATTGGATCAGCTTGGCAGCGTTTGCAATGTCACAGCTAGCGTGGAAACAGAATGGTCTTTGTTCCTCTGTGTTTATGAAACGTGGGGCGCTGGCCGCGATGACAACTTCATCCTCATAGCACTCGGAAGCTTATTGCAATAATTCACCATTGAGACGATATTATTGTCGAATGCAGTGTCTGTCCGATTTCAGCAGCATCATTAGCGTATGAAAAGAATCGTATGCGTATGATGGCGAATAAAAAGAATCCAGTGTATAAAGTAGAGAAATATCGGGCCCCGGCTACAGTTGTTACATCGCCACCGGCCATCTTTCAGTTGAGCAAAATGTAGTCTCACCCCACCACTACTCGTGAGTCGTGAACCGATTGCCCTGATCTCTGGCTGCCAAATGTTCAATTGATTCCACTCATTCATTGCTAACATCACGATGCCAACGCATCTAAGCGACCGAGTGCGGAGTTACTAGCGTCAATTTTTTGCCGTAGCCGTGCCTCCGTAAGGTAATACATATATTTTTGGTACTTTATCTTTATCCCAATCACTGTGAATTTGATCTTAAAGTGACAAAATAGTATCAAAAAAGCACTCTCTGAACCCAAGATAGTATGAAGGGTATTTTTTTATTTTTTCAATAGAGTGCATTAAAAAATGGAACCATTTGGAACCTTTTGGAACCGTTTGAAGTTTCGGTTCTGCAGGAACCGAAATGACTCCGTATCGGTTCACCGTTTGAGATCAAATTTGTTGGACCAGAACCGGAACCGGAACCGTAATGATTTAAGGTTCCAATCCCTGATTTAAAGCAACCCAATAAGTGCTGGACAGGGTCACCTGAAATAAGGTCATCTAGCGCTTATTTTGCAAACTGCAAGATCATCTACAAAATTACTTTAATCCAGTCATGTGAAAGTGCAAACGGATGACCTTGTCGGTGGACGAACGTTATCGAGGTGGATGACATGAATCCCATTAAATCGAGACTTTCTATGTCATCCGAGGGCAAATGACCCTGTTATGTAAATTGGGTGACCTTATTCCGATGGAAAGCCATTGGTCCGCATCCCTGGCAAGAGCAGTTACCCCCAAATCCCTTGGTTCGTATCCCTGGCATGAGCTGTCTACCCCCAAAGCCAGAGGCGTAAGTACCGTACGGACGACCGGGGCCCAGAGGTTTTTCCAACTAAGGGGGGCTCACGAGCCAAAGGCTCGGGGGCCGCCGAAATCATGTAATATGGCTACTCCAGTCTCGACTCAAGTCCAATTTATCACTGCTTTGCGTTACCATTCGAACGGATAAACGACAGGGGAATTTCAAAACTATGCAGATTTCTGGCAACGCAGCTCATTCAACGCAATTTTGAGTTCTACTTCAGGGGTTTCATATAGTGTCAACAGTAAACATGAACAAAACTAGGTAGGTTCCTTCATCCGCAGACGCGGGTTGCGGATAATGACTTTGCGTTCGGGCTCGGGTGCGGGCTATTACTTAATTCCTTTTAGCATATTAATTGACAGAAAATAAAAATTTTTGTCTTGCAAAACAATATACAATAGAGCTTTTTTCCGGCGCCATCCGACGCTCCCCCCCCCCCCCCCCGGAAAATTCTTGACCCGGGGCCCAGGTATTTCTAGTCACGCCACTGCCCAAAGCCCTTGGTTCGTATCCCTGGCAAAAGCAGTCTACCTCCAAAGCCCTTGGTCCGTATCCCTGGCAAGATATGTCTACCCCCAAAGCCCTTGGTCCGTATCCCTGGCAAGAGCTGTCTACCCCAAAGCCCTTGGTCCGTATCCCTGGCAAGATGGCAAGATATGTCTACCCCCAAAACCCTTGGTCCGTACCCCTGGCAAGAGCTGTCTACCCCAAAGCCCTTGGTCCGTATCCCTGGCATGAGCTGTCTCCCCCAAAGCACTTAGTTCGTATCCCTGGCAAGAGCTGTCTACCCCCAAAGCTCTTGGTCCGTATCCCTGGCAAGAGCTGTCTACCCCCAAAGCCCTTGGTCCAGCCGGCACCCCCGTCCTGCAGCCAACGCTTGTCCCCAGGGCAACGAGGACGAGGCCGTCTACCAGTGCAAGAAGATGGAGGTAGCCGAGAAGGACTGCGGATGCACTGGACTCGTGGACCCCGACACACTGGGTCAGGACCCGCCGCGGCCGCAGTCGTGTCCGCCCGTCTGCCCGCCGCAAGGCATGATGGGCTACGGCGCGGGCTACGGCATGGGCATGGGCGGGTACGGCATGGGCATGGGCATGGGCGGGTACGGCATGCCTGGGTACGGGTCCCCGCCACCGTGCGGCCCCGGCGCGATGGGCGAGGGCGCAGTCGTCGGCGACGACGTCGAGGACAAGAACTACGAGGAGATCGGCGCCGAGCTGAACGGACACGCGCTCAAGATTCGCGTGCCCAAGAAGAAGAAGTGCAAGAAGGAGGGCGTCGACCCGTTGCTGGAGGGCGGCTACATGCCGTGCGCGGGCAGTCCGCCGGGCCCGTGTGCCCAGGGACAGGGCGCGAATGGCCAGATGGGCTACCCCATGATGGGCGCGGGAGGCTACGGCATGCCCGCCATGGGACAGATGCAGAAGAAGGGCTCTTGCTGCGGGAACAACGCGCCCTGCGACCAGAACAGACCCGGCGACCAGGGCTACCCCGGCATGTACGGCATGTCTGCCATGGGCTATGGAGGTACGTGTAAGCCATGCTGACCGAGGCCTGTCTGTCATGGGCTATGGAGGTACGTGTTTGCCATGCTGACAGGGGCATGTGCCTTGCCGTACCGCGGCTCTGGGGGCTCTGGAGGTGCATGATTTCTATAGTTTTGCAGGGTTGAAATGGTAAGATAGAATGTGAAAGCAATTCCCGAAACACTAATTTGTTTACATGGGAGCTCTCAAATACGATGCAAGTTTTCTCTCTCGTCTCGTCATCGTGCCGTCGTCGTGGTCGTTCCAAGGCACTAAGGCGTGCATGACGCTCAAGGCGTCCCGTTGTCGTTGCAGGCATGGGCGGCATGGGCGGCATGGGCGGAATGGGCGGCTACGGCATGGGGGGCGGCGGTGGCGGGGGTGGGCCACCTTGCGGGGTGCCGTGCGGGGGCCGTCCCCTCGGCTCGGTGGGTGTCGACGGCAAGGACATCATCTTCTCAATGCCTTCGGGCCCCGCGCCGTGCGGCCCCCAGAACATTCCCTCGCTGCGCTATAAGATGTCCTCGGCCGACCAGCCCGGCTGCGGACGCGTCGTGAAGGTCAGTCTGCACGTTCCATCAACCTAGATCACTAAACTCCATTTCACGTTCAGAATGAGAGTGGATTTGCATCTTCCTCGAGGACCCATCTGCTGCTAGATACGAGCTAAGAGTTTCAACACCTACAAGCCATGTCTTGAGCATTATATTACGTTATATAAGCAGTTATAGAACTCTAGCTCGCGTCTAGCAGCACTGGGTTCTCAAAGAAGATGCAAATCCACTCCCCTTCTTAACGTGAAATGGAGTTAAGGGACGTGGAAAGCGAGAACGGCGGCAATGCCACCCAGCTGTTTGCTGCCCAGCGGCGTCCGTTGTCAGCCTCCCTCTGTTTCGTCCCTGAGCTGCAGGGTGCTAACACTGGACTGCAGGGGACATGGTGCTAACTGTGCCGACTGTCCCGGCAGGTGGAGCCCGAGATGCCGGGCAAGGGGGGCGTGGTGACCGGCCAGACACAGGCAGAGTTGACGGACCCCGAGTCCCGTGACGTGTTCGTGTTGCGCATCGGCAAGCAGACCGACGGACCCGACAAACGGGCGCGTCTGGAGCTCGAACTGAAGACCCCTAAGCGCGAGGACCCGAACGCCTGTCAGAACACCACGTCGCACGATACGCAGTACCTTGCCTCGGACTGCGACGGCGGCGGCAAGGGCGGCAAGGGCGGCAAGGGCGGCAAGGGCGGCAAGAAGGGCGGCAAGAAGGGCAAGAAGAAGTGAGCCGCCGAGCCGGGGAATTGCAATAAACTAGCTGCTGTTGTGGCTGCGAGCGTTCTCGAGTCTTGTATTTCAAGACATTATGGCAGGCATGCGCCGAGTGATTTGTGTCGTCATGGTTTTGCGGCTATTTTGGAAGGTTGGGCAGATTAGAGTACCGAGATTAATTCGTGTAGTACTCAGGGGCGAAGCGTGCGTATTTTTACGGGGGAGACACATACTTTTACGTATATTGGGCAGTGGGACGTGCGTAGGGGTAGTACTTAGTCAATTTAAAATTTTTGTATAGTTCGATCATACGGTCATTTTACTCACATGCTGGCTGGAAATGTGAACCTTATCGTTACTAAATTACCTATTTCTTAGGGCGAAAAAAGCTTGCATGTGATGTTGTTTACGTTGACCAGAAAAGCAATGTTCCTCGCTTTCAACGCTGGGAAAGAGCTACTATTAAACCTGGTAGGTTCTAGGGTTGTCCTATCAATAATAACACAGTCACTCGATTAACATAATATAGCTTTACTCGTCCCAAATTCGGATACAAACTTTACACTTCCACTCGCTCAAGCAGCTCACATCCCAACCTCTCTCCACGACAGACTGGTGCCATTCTCTCCTCGCTCTCTTGGCCCGACAAACTAACGGTGCCTGTCCGGTCGCGTACATAAATAAACTACTCCTAAAAAGGTACAGTCGTAACACAAAATACACTAAGCCGGCTAAAGGCCTGTACTACGACTAAGACTAAGTTAGGCTGAGGCAGTAGCGGCCGGTGGACAGTTAGGAAGGTGGGGCATAAAAAAAACTACGAAAATATCCGCACCTCCTTCCACTCACCATTACCCCTAACCTAAACAGTGAAAATCGTATATACCTGACGCTGCGTAATCTCACTGACATATGAGAACCTATAAACGCTTCTTAACGTCACTCAATTCAATGACATGGTTTTGGTGTCCTACCTTTTGTCCTGGCAGGAAGTGTTCTTCGTAATGTTATGTCAATGTGTTCTGCTGTAGTCCTAAGTCAGCGTTTAGTTGCTACTCGCAAGAAGCAAGACGCTGCAATCTTCGTACATACTTCCGTATCAGTAAATCATAAGCAATACTAATGCCGATTTGCGATGCACTACCAAAAATATGTCAAACCATAACTCGATTAATCTCGACAAGATCGGCAATATTTCATAAACAAAAATGTCTTCTATTTATTTGAGAGTATCCAATGACACCTTAAACTTTTCCCAAATAAATTAGTTTGATTTTAAATCCTAAAACACGGCGTGAAACTAGAGTAATGACACATGACATCTCACGCGAATTCGCTCGCCGCGACACCTAACCCAACCCGCCCGCTAGACTGACACAGTGGCACGGATGTGCTAGGGAGACGCGGTTCCCGAAGCAGATATTTTCAGGACGGCATGTAGTCACAGAGCGAGTCACCGTCTCTAACGAACGCAGCGATTTTATTGCAGCGGGGACTTGGAAATCAAGCATCGTGTGCCATGGGCTTAGTGTATAAGAGCATATGGGAAGAGACACTCTCCATTACGTCTCGCTCTTGTTGCTCGAAGAGTATTAGCTCGGTGCCAGGTGCGCTTGCGCTATAGCCGAGTTTGGCGCGCGAATGTGAATGCATATGCATCTCGCGCCGAGCTCGTTCAAGCGACTTCGCTAAATAAACTCAAACGATACGTAAAAAAACCTCATCAAATTTTTAGGGTAAACACTGTCTCATTGTTTCAATTTTCATAGGACGCTTCGCCCCTGGTAGTACTGCATATAGGTAGGTACTTGTTGGCAGTTTAAAGACTGATTCATGCATAGTACTGGGTGCAGGTATGGGTACAGGTATAGGTACTTGTTGGCAGTTTACAGTTTGATTCATGTATAGTACTGGGTACAGGTATAGGTACAGCTCTGGACTTTGTAAGTGAGCTAGTCGAATATCGGCTATGTCCTCAGAAAGCTGTTTGGCTGAAATCAGCATAGGTATGCCAGGTACCGACCACGTGGCTAAGCACATGGATACAAGGCATGACGAGTGATTGTGGGTCTGAATCTCGTTTTTATAAACCAGTTCTTTTATCTGCAACTTCTTTCCCCGTTGAAATGACAAACTACCAAGCTGACAAATCGATACTCTATCGAGGTTTGCATGAGATTTCACAGTCACCAAATGTCATCAAATCCGTAATTTTTAAGTTACAAGAAAGATTAAAACACTTCCTGGGTCTTCCTTTTAAAACAAAAAGATCAAATGCATTAGTTTTGCAATATTTTCGGAAAATATGGCATTCACTATGAGATAGAATTAAATTTGCATAATTGAACGCGTCATTTCAACCCGCCGGGACGAGGTATAGCCATCAGAAAGATATGGACTCCGGCACGACAAATGACTTGATCGAGAGCTGATAACAGAGGTAATAAAGAGGAATAAAATTAAATCGCATTGCGGACGCAAACGTTTTCCAAAAATCTAAAGAATTGACTTTATAATTGAGTTTGTCTCAAAGAACAAACACATGCTGTTTTTGAATGAATGTTTTACCTCTAAAATTACGCATTTTTGGCCAAGGGTGGTGTTATGCTAGCATGCGAAAGTCGATTGATCAAACAATGCGCATGTGTTCTAATGATCATGAAAAAATAGTATTTATAATGGCAAACCAGTTTTATTTTCATTATCAGTCCTGCTAAAGCCATATCAATGAACCGCATAGGGAACAAATTCATTCACTCTCGCATCGCATTTTGGTCACGATGGCAGGATATGTCCACTGGCCTCGTGATACTAGAGTAGCCGTTTTGGGCATGATAGAGCACAAACACCTATCACCCCGAGCTGCTGGAGAGCATTTTGGCGTTTCGGCGGCAACCGCGAAGAGATGGCGGAGACACTATAGTGACACTGGCAGCATGGAGCGCAGGTAAATATATTTGCACATTATTTTAATATAATAATATGCTTGTTAGTTTTAAACTCCCAATAAGCGTAGGAATTGTTTACTCCATAGCCAAGGAAGATGTTTTAAGAACATTATGATTTTCTTAATCTGTATGTTTGTTATTATTTTTAATGATGACGAATGTAAACAAAGTCTGCATGCCACTGTGAACTGACACAAACTCGTTTAAGCCGGGCACTGAAGCGCAGCGCGTGTCTACGGAGGCGCAAGACGACGCCTTGACGACGCTGGCCGCCAACAACCCTTTCAACCACTCGACGTGGCTGACGGCGACCAGCAACTTCCCTGGCTGCACCAGGACGGCGAGAAGGAGGCTTCGCGAAGTCGGCCTGATCGCCCGACGAGCAGCCATCAAGGAAGTCCACCGCGTGGACCGGATAGCGTTCGCGGCCGCCCACCTCGACCACGACTGGGGACGCGTCGTCTTTTCCGATGAGAAGGTGTTTTCATCGGCGAACGAGGGGCCACAGATTGTGTATCGGCCCAACAACTCGCGCTTCGACCCCGACTACGTCTTCCAGCGCCAGCAGAGCGGTCGCTTCTCAGTGAGCACCTGGGGCTGGATTTCGGCGGCGGGGGGTGGAGTGCTGTGGCGGGTGGACGGCTACCTCACCGGGCTCCAGTATCGGAACATCCTGCGGGATGTAATGGTCCCCTCTGTTCGGGTTTTATACCCAGACGGACCATTTGAATTCCAGCAGGTAAGAATCAGCTCAATATCCAACCCATGAACGCAAAATTATAAACATAACATAAAAAAATAAATAACAGGGTATTGCTCATTTCCAGGATTACAGCCCGATACATTATGCCCACGTGGTGCAGGACTGGCTGGCCAACCAAGCCGACATCGAACCTTTGGCTTGGGTTCCTCGGGGTTGTGATCTCAACCCCATCGAGAACGTGTGGGCGGAGGTCGTCCGCACGATGAAAGATCTTTGGGTGCAGCCAGCCAACAGGGACCAGCTGTGGGACGCCGTGGAAGCCGCGTGGCTGGACGTCACCGAGGGGCCTCTTTTCGTGCAGACACTCGTCGAGTCCATGCCGCGCCGAATGGCCAAAGTGCTCGAGTACGAGGCTGGACGGGCTACTGAACCAATTAGCTCGCTTTTCTTTTCTTTACATTATTATTTGTCGTGTGCGGAAAACACACGCGCATTGCCAATCAGAATCTAAATGGCAAAGCAATCCAACTTGTGTTCTAATTGATTTCCCTCTCCGTCATTCCTGACAAGAAAGATTTCTGTTCGATCCCAATTAATCCATGAATCATCCGTTGATGAATACGAGCTATGTTTATTTTGACAGGAATTAGAGATTGCAAAATTAATCCGCCTATAAACTCATAGATTTAGCACATTTCTTATTTACGGCAGTTATTCATAAATTTATACGAAAATACTCATTCTTGGAATGATTTAATCTCTATACTAATACATCAACATCAATGGTAGTTGTAAATACTCAGTAAATTATTGATAAAACATATTTTATATGACACTTTCTGATATTCGAAAACCTAAAACCTTTTAGATGTTCATATAGATCGATGTTATTTCTGGTTTGAAACTATCGGCATCAGATCCGACCCGCCTTCACGACTCGGCCACCAGAAAGGTAGGGTATCGGTACCAACAATGATTAACTTGATTCCGAGATAACAGGCAATTAGCAGAAATTATATTATAACACGCAGTGAAAACCGAATTTTCCTTAAATTTCATAAAATCACTAACACCGAAATGCTCCTCAGGAAAACACAATTGTACACGTGTTTCATTTCTTCTTCCAACTATAAAAATACGTGTTGTAGATGAGATGAGAGGCTTGAAATCGCATAAACACAAATAGAAAAGGGGACGAATTCACGAGCGTCGCATGGCAGGTACTGGTGATAAAACTGGTTTGTCAAACAAGATTAGACACCCAAAGCGCATGTCATCCCAAGCCTCCATGTGCTCAGCCACGTGGTCGATACCTGGCGTACCTACGCTGATTTCAGCCAAACCTTTCTGAGGACATAGCCGATATTCGACTAGCTCACTTACAAAGTCCAGAGTTGTACCTCTTCATTTTTCGGGAATAATGCAGGATTGTCTTAAACAAATAATATTACTTCCAAATGAAAGCACATGGTAATGTCAGGATATTAAGATCATAAAAAGCTTTCCTGCATGTCCTTTCTTCCATATTTTACACATAATCAAAATTGCCTTTTTTTGTTTTACGAACATTTTGTGGGATTGTGCTACTATGCCATAGGTTAAGATAGAGTGAACTTGAGCGTGGTACACAATTTTTAGTGTAGGTTCATTCACCTGATTCGCTAACATTCTCAGCATGTAGCAGGCCACACAAGCTCGTTTGTTTACCTTTCTAATAGGGCTTCGCGAACGCAATTTGCGTTGCGTTGAAGATGAGCGTAGGTAGCGGTTTGTATACAGCAGACAAAAAGGTGGAGGCCGAAGGCCTTTGAAAACCATGGAGCACCAAGCCGGACCATTGCCCTCTCGAAAACTCTGATCACTCAAAATTTTAGACCATTATGACATTCTTTTGTTTGGAAGGGAGGCGAAGCTGGAAAAATGTGCACCCGAACCGGGATACGAACCCGGGACCTCCTGCTTGCCGGGCAGGTGCTCTACCAGCTGAGCTATTCGGTCACACATTCTCCCTGCTTCGCCGGGTGGGACAAGGGGGTTCTCCGGGGAGATGAGAGGCCGAGCGACCCGTACATGGGACGGGTAAACGGCACCTGCCCGGCAAGCAGGAGGTCCCGGGTTCGTATCCCGGTTCGGGTGCACATTTTTCCAGCTTCGCCTCCCTTCCATCAATTGCATACTGGTATCTGCTTAAACCAGTAACAATTTCCTCTCATCCACCTCGTGTCTCTTCATCTGAGAACGGGACAAGGGGTCTAGTGATTGCGCCATCGCCGTCCTGGGGCCGAGTCCGTTTACCCGTCCCATGTACGGGTCGCTCGGCCTCTCATCTCCCCGGAGAACCCCCTTGTCCCACCCGGCGAAGCAGGGAGAATGTGTGACCGAATAGCTCAGCTGGTAGAGCACCTGCCCGGCAAGCAGGAGGTCCCGGGTTCGTATCCCGGTTTGGGTGCACATTTTTCCAGCTTCGCCTCCCTTCCATCAATTGCATACTGGTATCTGCTTAAACCAGTAACAATTTCCTCTCATTCTTTTGTTTCTCTATAAATCTGTCAGATAACCAAAATGTGCTTATTTTGAGCTAATTGAGTAATTTGAACATATATACATGAATGTGAATTACGCCGTGGATTCTTATTATATTAGAGATATATATCTAGTGCGAATTCACTTCAATTACTTCCATAAATGAGAATTACTTATTTCTGATATATCTGTCAAATCATTGCCTTGGACAAACTACAAGTCAACAAAGCTTGGTCACCAAGGTTACGAAGGTAGTTGATTCAGGCGTGAAAAAGTACCGAAAATCACGAAAACAACACTACAAAAAGGCTAATAAAGACCAATTGGAAAGACCTACTGACCTAAGATTTGCAGGCATGATAATTATTTATAAGGTCAACATGTTTAGAAGTTTTGTTGAAGTTATGTTAAGCAGTTTGAAATTTACAGAGATTCAAAATTTTGAAAAAATCGACAAATTTAGTAAAAATTGATTTCTTAAAAATATTCTGAACCGATCTTTTCGATTTTTTGGTCTAAGTTGAGAACAAAGGTAGGTACTCGGAAATTTTCATTCAAATCGGTTTAGTGTTTGGTCCGTAGAGCGCGCACAAACACACAAAAAAAAAATATATACACAAGTTACTTTTTTTTGGGGGTAGTGAAATTGAATATTTCGCTCTGCTCGTCAGATATGTTTTTTGACAGTTCTGTTCTCTGAGACGAGCCCGTGACTTTTGTTTGCAACTTACGTATTGTGTCTAAAACTCTATTTACTAGGGCTTCGCGAACGCAATTTGTGTTGCGTTGATGATGAGCGTAGCGGTTTGTATATAGCGCATAAAAAGATTGAGGCAAAAAGCTTATGAAAATCATGGAGCGGCAAGCCGGACCATTGCTTTCTCAAAAATTCTGATCACTTGAAAATGTAAACGATTCTGATCTTTCTTTGTTTCTGTCTGAGCTGTCGGGTAGCGGAAATATGCTCATTTTAAGATCATTGAGCAATGTGCATGTACATACCTAGAAGTAACTCATGCCCAAGGGTTTTTATTAGGCTGGGGTATGTTTCTGCCGCGGACTTACTTTCAAAAACTTGCATGCACGAAATTGACAAAATTTATAATATCTTTCAAATCTTGAAGTCAACTTCAAGTCAAACAAGCTCGGGAGCTTCGCTCTCTCCCTTGGTGCCCACAGGGCACTGGTATACGCCCGTAGGGCGTAAATATGCCCTTCGGGCAAAATATGCCCTTCGGGCAAAAATACGCCTCTAAGGCGTAACTATGCCCACAGGGAATAGGTATTCCCATAGAGCGTTGTTATGCCCTTAGGGCATAATATGCCCATATGGCATAGGTATGCCCACAGTGAATAAATATGCCCATGTGTCGCGAAGGTATGCCTATAGGGCATGGGGCATAAGATTGCCCATAGGCACAAATACGCCCATAGGGCGTAGTGTAGGTACTCTTACCGATCACATACACGCCCAGAGGGCGTAAATATGCCCCTAAGGCCTTTAATTATGCTATTTTGACAAATATTTGCCTCTAGGGCCTATATATGCCATTTGGGCAAAAATACGCCCAAAGGGCGTAGTGTAGGTACTTTAATGAATGAATAGTGGGGTTTTATGGCGCGTCAACAGCTAAGACCATCTTGCACCTGGTGTAGGTATATTTATACCGCCATAAGGCTGGAAATATGCCCCTGAGGCAAAAATATGCCGCGCGGGCAAATATATGCCCCTACGGCATGAATATGCTCTTCGGGCAAATATACTCCTTTGGGGCGTAGTGTAAGTACTTCTACCGGTTCTTTCTACATATACGCCCTAGGGCGTTATGCTCCAAAGGCGTTAATATACCCTTCGGACCAATACCCCCCATAAGGCGCAGTTTCAGTTAAAATTGAGTTTTCATATTTTAACAATAGGCGCGATATCACGTTACGCATAACAGCATCGCATTTTATATTTTATCAATAGCGATATCACGTCATAACACCATTACACTTTATATTAACAAATTTATATTATGCCTAAAGTCATAGTTTATTAGCGCAGCTTTTCCGGTACTTCATTACTCATACGTAAATTCGGTTTTTGGTCGTCTGGATGGTAACCAGCCGGAAACTATACATTGCGAATGTCGGCGGGAGTGGGTGAAACCCGGCGTATATACGATATTATAATCTGTGATATTATGATAAAATTGCATGTTCTGGTGCCAAATTGCGGAACATACACATACCAGTAGACCCCTTTCAAACCGATATCACGACTGTTTATATGCGAAAAATGCGTTTTAAATTGATTATCCGTTTGGCAAGACAAGTTTTGACACTTATTTTTCGGGTACAAAACTTACAATGCATTTGCTTTGCCATTTTTCTTTTTTCGTTTCCGGTTCGGTTACGGTTCGGCCAAAATTTCCGGTTTTTCTGGTTTTCAATTCGGTTCAAAGCCCTGTAAGAAACCTGCGAAAGACTGTGCATTCGTGTAGGGCGTGGGATCTTTTTCGTCTTTATAATAGGTATACCTATCAATACTGGAACTGGAACCAGAATTGGAACCAAAAACTGCAACCTGCAATTCTCAATAACCAGAATCAGAACCCTCTTATAGAAAAAAATTCTGAACTGGTTTCGAAACCGTTTCTTTTCGGTTTCGGTCAAATGCGATCCGATGGATTATTTTATCTCGAAGGACCTTTCCTCTTTCGCAACTTGTCGCTAAACCGGGGTAGCGATCATCTAACTTTTTATCATTCAATTTGGCTCGAAATCATTTGATTTCAAATCACTGCCCATGTTAAACCATGGGCAGTAATATTGAAAACGAATTGTCTTGAAATCAAAAAGTTACATGTAGCCCCCCTGTTCTCTGTACTCTAGTTAATGAGATTTCATGGGTAGCAGTTAGCACCTAAATTTCATAGCATAAGAAAAACACAAAAAGATCCAGTATTCTCATGTAACCACGTTATTTCAGATATTTACTTTATTTTGCAGAAAATAGAAACAATTCAAGAATTTTTGTGGCCAAAATCCATTGCGATGCTTCTGGAGCATACCTACCCGGCAGGACTTGATATATTTAACTAGCAGAAACCCAGTAATTGCAGCTCGAGGTATACGTTGTTGCTAGACCATTTGCAAAACGGGCATAATAAAATGTTGGCATTCTTTCAATTTATTTTATCATGGTGGAATTAAAATAATTTGAATATTTTAATTTGTATAAAAAGCAGATAAAAACATAGGGATCCAAACCCAAACTTGTGAGAAGCTTTATGTTCCACGGAACTGAAACCGTGTTAGATCCGTACCGCGGACCAATTAATTATTGTTGTATGATTATTTGTGGATCCACACGTTTCTGTTTATAACATTCCTACACAAAAACATTTCATTTTTTAGGGATAGACTAGGTATCCCTAAAAAATATAGGTAATAATCGAATTTAGATCACTTTGTTGGCCGTCAGATTCAACCCGGTGCTTCCTAGTTGTCTGCTGGTGCGCCAAAAATCTTTGCAGTTTGAGTAATTCTCTAGAAATCTTAAGAGAAATAATTCGTTATGAAGTTATAACACATTACACGAGATCATGATGATTGACACCTAAATAATTTTAATGTAAAATACTGGGCACAAAGTTCTTACTAATTTCATGTATTTTACCTACCATAAAAATCAACAGGTAAGAACATTTTGAACGATAATTTTTTTTATATAATTTTATATTTTATTTGTTTATATGGAGTATGGTTACTCCGCGCAAAAGTCTACAAATTACAAGTTACAAGTCCGCGATACAAGTTTTGTATCAGATTCCACACACCCTCTCTGGTCAAAAACACATAATTTTATAGTTAGAAAAGAAAATTTAAAAAACCCTCGCAACTTCTCTTTGCTATGAATACTTATTTATCACTACTTTGTTAATATTGAAGAAAACACATGTTTCCATATTCAGGATCCATTATTTTTCTGTTAATTGATTCTGTTATCTTTCAATCTAGTTAATGGTTATTACTAGAGCAAGGATAGTTATGCAATTTCATGTTCTTCATTAAGAAGCAGAACACATGCAGACATAGATATAAATCCGATTTGAGTCCCAAGGATTCCAAAAATGTGTGTTTCATTTTGCATGTTTTGGCACTTTTTAAAAGTTGCATATTTCTTCATTTTCATGCATGTTTGTGCATATTTAAGCCATTTTCACAAATTTCCTCTGACTTATTGGCAATTTCTTCTATGGATTGTTAAAAAAAAACGATTTTGTTTGCACCAAGGGTTGATTTGTAATTTTTGTTTACGTTTGATGCAGCCGATGCAGCCAGTATTAGAGAGACACAAAGGCTTTTTTGCTGAACTCCATAGCTTGTTATCTGGCATACATTAAAGCTAATTTCGGAACCAACCCGAGTTACATCAAACAACTCGACACACATGGTCTGCCCCAAAAAAGCTGAAGGTTGCCGAAGACGAAAGTTGCGCGCAACGAGTTCGCGCTAGTTTTAGCAAAGAATTCTTCTTACAAGCTCCTGTGTGGTATTTCAAAAATTACTTCTGGCCAAGAATTCGATATGGGTAATTCAAAATATGACTCCACATCTTGCAAGCTCGTTGAAGTATTGTCTGGAGAACATCTTGCGAATTTGAACGGTGATTTTCGGTGCTTAAAAACCTTTTTTCTGACCAACGACACAGCCTCACATCAGAAAATATTAAAATGATGATTGTAACCTACTGTTTTGCGCATACCCAGTCCCAACCATAGGCCGATTGTTCAAAAAACCTAGTTTCAATTGGCTAAAAGAACGACATTTGACTTGTTTTGACGTAGTGTAACACATTTTGTCGAATCACAACCTATCACGGCTCCGTAAATTAAAAGACAATTCACTCTGCATGTTTTTTGCATGTCTTTTTTTTTCAAAGTTGCATGTTTGCATGTTTCGGAACTTTTGCATGCATGTTTTGATGTTTTTTGTGCATAACTATCCTAGCTCTAGTTATTACCCTAATGGTTACCCTACTTTTTCGGTAGCTTTACGGTGGTTACCTCATCCAGTAGGGTTGGAGGTGATGCGATATTAAAAAAAGTAATTGTAGAATATAAATTAACGGGAATCATACCCACGTCTACTTGCAAAAGTTGCTTAATGTGTTTTTTCGCGAGATCAGTCGTTCTCGAGCTCTCAAGGCAGAAGGACGTGTTTTCTCACGCTCCAGGTCTTATGTCTCGCAAAATATATCAGTCCAACTCTGCCAATGCTTGCACCATGCCCCCCACCCCCGTTCACAATCTAGACTTCGAAACTATCAGTCGAGTCTTCAGCGACTACTCAACTTTATAAACACAGCGAGTGAGGCTTATCGCTCCGGAAGGATTATTTTTTATCGCTTTATTTCAAAACATATCACGTTACAATAAAAAACCTACAAATTCAGGAAATGTTTTATTTTATTGATACGATTGGATTCGTGACGTCATGCAGAGCGCGTATCATTTTGAATCGAAGTGATCGGGTGAAAATTGCGGATATTAGATCGATAAAATTTGCAGTTTTCTTCACTCGATGTCTGGTCGTTACCAAATCCGTCACTAAGCCGCTTATCGCCTGGCAGATGTTGATATTATGCTCTATTCCCAGAAATAATTCGTAGTTGTCACTCTGAAAATTGATTGATTTCTATATTTCGAATATTTTGAAAATTTCATTGTAAGGACGTGCACGTGCGATTGTCAATTCTTTTTGAAACGAAGTTTTCAAGTGAAATTTGACGGAGGTAGCTTTTTAATGTGCAACTTCATGAACATGACTTACATTTCGAAAAGCTGTAGCCGAAATATGTTTGGATCTCACAAAAGTTTGTTCAAAACAAATCTGTGGCGCATAGTAGGCATACGTGAGGTGTTTGAAAACGTATATTGCAATGAGGTCAGCTCAGTACGGCATGGCCTAATGCAAGCAAACAGAACGCAGTGTTACATAAAATGCAGAATACTGAATTGAATATTACCGAATAATGAGTCGGTTCATATGAGAACATATGATAAAATGTATTATAATACGATGAGATGAATATACAGAGTGATAATACAATCAGAACTAACAGCGTTTTGCTTACTTGGTAACGCGTAGTGTCATTTTCAGCAAGAAAAAAGTTCTTGGAATAAGTGTATATTAGCGGGAATGGAATAAAATAATAGCCTCTTCAGGAAGTCAATTACAAGACATAGGTATAGCTAAGTTCCGCCGGTCCGCGGTTCAGTGGTCAGCTTGGTCCCCAGGTCGCTAGTGAAATAGGATCTGATCACTATAATGTAAATAACATTACGTTAGAACGAATGGCCGTCAAAAATGATACAAAACAAATTACTTGAAGAAAATTTGCGAATTCTACAGCGCCGGGGGATGCAACCGATGCAACTACATTTCCACACCATCCAAGAGGTAGGAATTAAGGTGCGCTTTTTTATCACAAGACTCCCAACTAAGGCCTACTCGTGTATTTTCGTGAGCTGAGGTGTGTCCAGCCCGTGTCCGCCGCCCGGAAAATCACCGCGTTACTCGCGTGAAAAAATGTACCTTCTGGACTTTGGATGCGTGCCAGTCGAATGACGGCTATGTCACCAGAAAGGTTTGTCTGAAAAAAGCATAGACAGGCCAGGACCCCTATTCTGTAACTTTTCCCAAGTGAGATAACAAGAAATGAGAGTGACAACTCCAAGTTCGCCTATGTTTTCATATGGAACAATGAAGGTTCACGCTCTCATTTCATTTCATCTCACATCAGAAAAGTTACAGAATAGGGGTCCAGGTACCGACCACGTGGATAAACACATTGTGGCAGGGGATGTCATGTTCATTGATCGGTCGCAATCTGGTTTTGTCAAACCAGTAGTATTATCAGTGCCTGCCTCGCAAAACTAAAGAAGGGTTGTTCTCTGGCAAGTTTTGTATCAGATTCCACACACCCGCACTGGCCTAAAACACCTAATTTTATATAGTTAGAAAATAAATTAAAAAACCCCTCGCATCTTCTCTTTGCTATGAATACTTCTTTGTCACTTCTTTGTTAATATTGAAGAAAACACATGTTTCCATATTCAGATTCCATTATATTTCTATTCATTGCTTTTATTATCTTTTAATCAATTTAATGGTTATTACTGATGCCCTACCTTTCCGGTGGCTTTACGGCGGTTACCTCGTCCAGTCGGGTCGGTGGTGACGCGATATTAAAAAAAACAATTATGCAATTTAAATTAATTTACACTGTGAATACCAACTTTTTTGCAAGTACGGAAAAAGTGATGCCATTTATATGCTTTTCGTACAGAGCAGGAGCATGGAGGCTTTTTGAATTTTTCTCTAGCTTAAAAATTACGGCATTAGAATTGCGTGAAATCCATTGCAAAACTCGACAGTGGACCGAACTATCATCTTGGTCGATTCACATTTCACCGCGCAAGGCAGTTGCTGATAAGCAAACTGGTTTGTCATTACGAGATTTGGACCCTCTATGCATGTCATCCAGTTCCTCCATGTGCTCAGCCACGTGGTCGGTACCTGGCCTACCTATGCTTTTTTTCAGTCATACCTTTCTGAGCAGATAGCCGAAATTCGACTAGCACGCTTTCAAAGTCTAGAGGGTACAATATTTTATAAATCTCCACAATGATGAATAATAAAATGTTGTGTAACACAATTATCCGTGCAATCTTTCAACCAGATCTATGCGCTCGCGCGCACAAATATTATTCATCAATCATCTACTTATTTTTATAGAGTTCATCATGAAGACATTATAATCTTTTCTCCACGCAATTGCCATTTTAATATATCAATTATGATATTTACGGTAAATGTCATTTTGTACGTAGTATTAACGACCATTAATTATTACAGATTGTAGTTTCGGACATGTCACACAGATTTTACACTGCGATTCAGATAGAATATCTAGGAGGGTATAGGACAAAAAAATCGTGAAGCTGTCAAGTGGCGTAGCAAGCGCGATATAGTTTCTGGACCTCTAAAGTCCGAGTGCGGTCGCCTCACGTTGCCGGGAGTTCAAGCTTCATCCGCCGGGACCATCGAGGATGCGACGATGCTAAATAAGTTGAGAATCATTCCCTCCTCTTGGCAAGCGAAACACTTTGCATATCTAGATGTTTATAAATCTTACTTCCTCACTGCAAAAAATGTAAATATAATCTCGGGGATTATGAGATAACGCCGCGCGAACACTAGTCGTTCGGCTCGCAAACCTTCCAAGGTCGCCCCGTCGACTGCAGTTGCTGGATCCGAGTTCAAGCCTGTTCGTATGCAAAAGTCGCGACTCGAGCAGATCGAGGCTCCAAATTTATAGTTTTCGCATAAGCGTCCCCGGGGCAGCTTTATGTCAATACCAATTGTCCGATCAAGATGAGACACATATTTTTGGAATCTACAAGCTTCAGGCATTATGACTATATGTTTTAAATGTCAAAATAAGTCATATTTTTACGCTGACAGATTGTTAAAAAACACTGGTTTATGTTTCGATTTTTCAAAAATCGATTTCTCAGCCAATATATGAAATGAGATCATGGCACTATCTGGTCATAATCAGACAGTTATTCTGCGCCAGGAAAAAAATTCCGCGGCTCGCTATCTACAATATTGCGTCTATAAAACTGAACCTACCGATTCACTATTTTTTTGGGGGTTTTTCTAAAAAATTTCCAAGAAAAAATTATGCATGATTTTTTTACGTATTTTTCTTATGACAAATTAGTCACGACGAAACCATCCCCCTAAAAAAACACGTGGTTTTGAATCCCCTTAATTCACATTGTGAATACCAACTTTCTTGAAAGTACGGAAAAGTGATGCCATTTATGTGCTTTTCGTACAGAGCAGGAGCAGGAGGCTTTTTGAATTTTCTTCTAGCTTAAATATTGCGGCATTTAGGCCATTATAACTGCGTAAAATCCATTACAAAACTCGACAGTGGACCGAACTTTCAGCTTGGTCTATTCTCATTTCACGGAGCAAGGCAGTTGCTGATAAGCAAACCGGTTTGTCATTACGAGATTTGGACCCTCTATGCATGTTATACAGTCCCTCCATGTGCTCATCCACGTGGTCGGTACCTGGCCTGCCTAGGCTGTTTTCAGTCAAACCTTTCTGAGGACATAGCCGAAATTCTACTGGTAGGTACGCTTTCAAAGTCCAGAGGTGTCCTACTTCTTGCAAATAATGTATAAATTAATAGATACTTTTCTTTGGCCTCTGATATTCCCATTTTTCTTAGGTAGGGACCTCTATCTATACTAATAAACATTATCATGACGGTAGGGCCCAGGGGCGGACTGGCTGCAAAAAGCCCGGGGTGCTGTAGAAAATTTAGGCCCACAAACTTTTAAATGCATATACGCGTTGTTTTAGAAGGCGCAACCTAATCCCGCGAATACGCTATTTTTACAGTTATTCTGTGCCTTTGTTATTACTATAACCATGCTATAAGCAAAACTTCATTCACTGTCAGTCTCCACCTTGCCGAAGTGTCTCTACCATTATAGCGTAACTAGCTGCAGGAATGAGTTTATCACCCAATGCACCGAAATGTAATTTCGTTTGTCCTTTTTCTTTAGCGGCAGATATTAGCTCTTTCTGCAGCTTAATTTTTAATTTGTTCGAGCCCGACGTGTGCCTGCACTACTGTTTTTTCCCCTTTACTTTTGTCATATTTTTTCTCAAACTGCAATCAATCAAGTAATCTGAGCAAGCGCTTACAATCACCAAACGCTGATTTGAAAGTTTATAATTATTGATAAACGTTAATTAATTTAAAATCAATTCATCGACTGCAGACATTAGAGACACGGAGCAGTGTATGGCAAAATGGAAACAAACATGCGCTTTATTTTCAACTAGATATTCTTATTTTTACACCGAACTTGAGCTGAAACTAAGCATTGCAAATTCATCGGAACCCTTGTAGTGTACGAGCGGCAGCTTTGGCGGCGAAGCAATAGCTTAAGATAGAGTAGAGGTACCAGCGAGTTACTTTTGTTACTAAGAACATTCGTGCCCTTCTATCCGCCGACAAAAGCCTGACATTTATCGTATTTATCTTCTATGGATTACAATTCTTAGCTTGGTGTTGCAAGAAAAAGATATATTCCTATTATTATTAAAACATGAGCATTTGCAATGACCGGCAGGGGCCCGGAAAGTGAGAAGCCCGGGGTGCGATAGCATCCCCGCACCCCAGGCCAGTCCGCCCCTGGTAGGGCCCATTAAACATGAACGGGTCACAACAATATAATTCATAATTTGCCGCAGTACACTTCTTCATCGTAACGCTGCCGTCCACGCTTTGTTTAGTCAACCTGTGGCTCACAAAGAGAAGCATGATCCACCGTTGGCGGCGGCGGCATTCCTCATAGATAGACCGCTCACATATACGTTGCTCTGAGCTCGCATATGCATTGCACAGAGTACGGGATGACGCCTACATTGTCGCCGTCGTGCCAGTTCAGTTCACCCTGGCTCCAAGTATTAGAGGTCGCCAATTTGCATTTTGACTTGGAGTAGGGAATGATTCCGTCGCCGTCGTCCCGGGTCACCACCTCCTAATCGCAGGGGTTGCCGATTTGTATTCTACTCGGAGTATGGATGACTACGTCATCGTCGTCGCCGCTATCGTCCTATGTGCCTCTCCTTGCTGTGCACGACGTCGTTTTGTGTGTATGCCTTCGACGTCGTCCTCCTTGGTTACATTCTCAACGCCTCCACTACAAGGAAGTAGCCCTTGATTACGGTCAGGAAGTTGTCAGCTACGCCCCCCAAAAACTTCGAATTTTTGTGCATGCCATATTTTTTGTGGTGACTTTGAGATTATGCCACCGTGTTTATAGCCCCTGTGCAATTTGCGCGGACTGTCAGCTGTAAACCTAACCTTGTATAATATAGTTTTTTGACAGCTTGCACACACGGTTCCAGTCTTGCAAATAGTGTTTCAGCGGTTTGTCCACACAGTGGAGCCGTGTTAATAGTGTTGGAGCGGCACCGTCTTAAGAACTCATCCCGATCAGACACATGCCGATCAAACACATCTCGCAATAGAATTGGAAATGCAAATAAAACCTAACGGAACCGAAATGAGATTAGTCAAGCCATTGAATTGTCAAGCCGGTCAAATCCTTGACAACAGCTGATCTGATCACAGTCACAGACAGCTGATCTAGCCGGGATCTGGGTCCTGGGTTCGATTCTCATCTCAGTCATGCCTATGTGAATTTAGCACGGAGTGCTTGCGCGGAGCAGCGCGGAGCAGAACGTAGCGTTAGGAAATTTGTAACGGTACCAAAAAAAAAACCGGATTGAAAATGGAGCTTACAAAACACACATACAGAACAAATTAATTTACTGTAGAACCAGTGCCGCGCAGGTGCCGGTAATACACAAATTAGATAAAATAGATAACATGGAATATTAAAAAACAAAAACGGGGAAAGGCAAAACAGGACTTCACTTTCAATAAACAAAAAATATACACTAATTACTACTGTTTTGTTCTATTGATTGCCCAGTTTCGATTAAAAAATACCATCCTATATACCAGCCAGTAAAAATAAACAAATGCACTATTAAATGAAAATCCCTATATTTGCCCCAACCTCACTTGCGTGTCAGTGGGCACTTTACTAATAAATAAAATAATAGCATTTAGTAGCATGCCCAAATTAATGCAGCAAAATTGGGGGGGGGGGGGGGGGTCGTGGTCCCTCAATGAAACACACAGGGAAGAAAGCCAAAGGGTCAAACTAAATTACCCTGATAGCCCCAAAAGTTTCCCCATCCCCTAACTCCAGCCCGTGGCCACTTTGTAAGAAAAAATTGTCTAAAAATATATACGGTTACATCTATATGATTTATTTGTGAAAAAGTGTTGGGGTAGTACGTCGATTAAACTCTCAGAGTAATGAGAGTAACTGAGAGTAATGAGAGTAACTCTCAGATAATGGGGAAACTTTTGGGTCTATCTCCGGGTAATTTAGTTTGTCTCTGTGGCATCTCTGTATCATCCCTGAGAGTTTCATCGAGGTACTACCCCAACACTTTTTCACAAATAAATCATATAGATGATTCCGTATTTAATTTTTTGTGCAATTTTTCTTACAAAGTGGTCACGGGCTGGAGTTAGGGGATGGGGAAACTTTTAGGGCTATCAGGGTAATTTAGTTTGTCTCTGTGGCTTTCATCCCTGAGAGTTTCATTGAGGTACTACCCCAACACTTTTTCACAAATAAATCATTTAGATGTATTGGTAATTGTGTTTTTTCAAAAGTTCTTTACCAAGTGGCCGCGGGCTGGGGTTAGGGGATGGGGAAACTTTTTAGGCTATCAGGGTATTTTATTTTGACTCTGTGGCTATCATCCCTGAGAGTTTAATGGAGGTACTACCCCAACACTTTTTCACAAAGAACTTATTAAGTTGTATCGGTAATTGTGTTTTTACTTTTTATAAAAGTTTTTTACAAAGTGGCTGCGGGCTGGGGTTAGGGAATGGGGAAACTTTTGGGGCTATCAGGGTAATTTAGTTTGACTTTGTGGCTATCATTCCTGAGAGTTTTATGGAGGTACCTCCCTTAAATTTTGCTGAATTAATTCGATTTTGTTCCTAATCGTTATTTTTTTAATGTGTATAAAGTGTCTATACAGACATGAGTGAGGGGTTGAGGAAAAAGCAAGGGTTATTATTTCCTATTACATTTGTTTATTTTTTCTGGCTAGGATATATAGGTTGGTGTAGAGTTGGTAGCACTGCAGTGTAATAGAGTTGGTAACCCTGTGAGACAGTGATCCACTGTAGGATCAAATATAGGCTCGCCAGTCGGACAAGATGGTCAGTAAGGTGTACATCTCCACTGTGTTCTGCATATTAATAAACAGCAATCATTACCATAATTGATTCCTGCATTCAACCCAGTGTTTCTCCTGCATAAAAACTACATTTGGCGACGAGGAAAATAAAACAATTGCCTACGATTACCAAGATAGGTACAGCAAGATTAAAACGCGTGTTTCGTATCGGCCTGTTCCAATGCCGAACATTGGATGTCTCGGTGAATTCGACTCCGAGCAAGAACATGGCCGACGCCTTTTCGCGCGTTCCGTTGCCGGGTACAGTCGACAAAAGTTCATACGAATTGTCGTACCTCAACTACATTGAGAGCGATTCGCCTGTCAATAGTTCGGACATTCGTAGCGAGACCAAAAAGATGCCGTATTAGGTCAAGTAACGAAGCGCATGCTCTTAGGCTGGCCTGACAATTCAACGGGCGTGGCCGAAGCTATACGACAATTTTTCAATAAATGGCACGAACTAGCATGTGAGAGAGGGTGCCTCATGTGGGGTCACCGCATAGTGGTTCCCTCAGTCCTTCGCAAAACTTTGCTACGCGAGGTGCATTCCTCACATTTCGGGATAGTAAAAATGAAATCCATGACGCGCAATACATGTGGTGGCCAGCCATGGACAACGACATAGAGCAGCTTGCTGCTACTTGTCAGGCGTGTATAGCAAACAGGAGCAACCCTCCTAAGGTGACGTTGCATCCCTGGACCTATCCTGAAGCCGCGTTCGATAGGCTCCACGCCTATTTCCTCGGTCCCGTGGAAGGAAAGCTGTATTTAATCGTGATTGATGCTTTTTATAAGTGGCTGGAAGTGTTCGCTGTTCCATCCACAGAAGCAAATCACACAATCAACAATTTTCGTGCGTTGTTCGCGCAATTCGGACTACCGCTAAATTTGGTAACGGACAACGGCCGCCGTTTCAATCTCAGGAATTCCAAACATTCATGAAAATGAATGGGATTAGGCATACGTTCAGTCCTCCGTACCATCCGGCTACCAAAAGGTCTAGCGGAAAATGCCGTAAAAACATTAAAATAAAAGCTAAAAGCAGCTCGTAAGTCGGAGACGGATATCGATATGATCATCTGCCGATTTATACTAGCGTACCGCAGCACACCGCACTGCACCACGAAAGACTCTCCGGCTAAATTATTCCTAAAGCGCAATGTCAGAACGCGCTTGGACTTGATCAGACCAACAGTCAGGGAGGAGGTGGTGGATGCTCAATCCAAACAAATAGAAGGATTCCGTGGGTCGCGCAAAGCCAAATTTGAACTACAAGAGCAAGTACTTGTAGCGGATTATCGGAGCGCCAAACAAACCTGGGTTGTAGGAGAAGTAACCAAAATCCTAGGGCCTGTTACATATGAAGCAACAGTAGGACCAAATGTCTGGAAAAGACATGGCGATCAGATACTCAAGTATCACGGTAGTCAGGTTGAGGATATAGATAGCGATCAGGACGATATGGTCGCACCCGTGGAACAAACACCACCAAGCACAGGTCAAAGTCAACCAGTGCGGCAACACCCAACCAGAGTGCGCAAGCAGAAGGTCATGCTTGATTTGTAATCTTATGTTCCTAGAATTAGTCATATTATAATAAAAATGTACTTGATGTAAATATATATATATATTGTATTGTATCACCATGTATTTCAAAAATGGTACCACATTCATTCGCGCAATATTTTTGCTATTTTGTTTCTACGGTATTATATATACATTTGTGCCATGTTGCACAATTGACATATTGTACTTGTGTCTGTGTACACAATTTGTATGATTTAAGTGTGGGGGAGTGTAGAGTTGGTAGCACTGCAGTGTAATAGAGTTGGCAACCCTGTGAGACAGTGATCCACTGTAGGATCAAATATAGGCTCGCCAGTCGGACAAGATGGTCAGTAAGGTGTACATCTCCACTGTGTTCTGCATATTAATAAACAGCAATCATTACCATAATTGATTGCTGCATTCAACCCAGTGTTTCTCCTACATAAACACTACAGTTGGTATTGTTTAATCGAAATTACACTCGGTTGTCCTGGCTGGAGCATCATTAGTACGTACAAAACAGTTTAAAATTACAGTGAATAATATGGAATTTGAAAGTGAAGTCTTGCTCTGCCTTTCCCCGTTTTTGTTTGACAAAATATATGTTATCTAATTTATTTCATTTTTGTATTACCGGCATTTTGTATTAACTTCCCACTAGTCTCAGTCATGGCGTCGGTAAATATGTTTGCTTGTGTTGTGAATTAAAAAAATGTGGGTTTATTCCAATTATTGATGAGCGTAGCGAGCGAAGCGAGCGGAGCGAAATCTTCAATTTCACTTACCCCAGAAAAAAGTCACTTGTGTATGTTTTTTTTTTTTTTTTTTTTTTTTGTGTGTTTGTGCGCGCTCTACAGACCAAACGCCTGAACCGACATTGATGAAAATTTCTGAGTATCTACCTCTGTTCTCAACTTAGACCCCCTGCGTAAATTTTTTATAAATCAATTTTTACGAAATTTTTCGATTTTTTCAGAATTTTGAACCCCTGTAACTTTCAAAGTTCTGAACATAACTTCACCAAAACTTCTAAACATGTTGACCTTATACATATTTATCATGCCTGCAAATCTTAGTGCGGTAGGTTTTTCCAATTGGTTTTTATTAGCATTTTTGTGGTGTTTTTTTCGTGATTTGACTGCTGATTCAATACGAGTCCGGTTTCCTTCGTTTCCTTGGTTACCAGCTTTGTTGACCTCGAAGAGAAACAAAGGAACGTCAGAATCCGTATACATTTTCAAGTGATCAGAATTTTTGAGAAGTCTATGGTCTTCATAGGTTCATATAAATGGTTTTAATAGGAGTTCTGTCTGCACCTTTATATCCGCTGTATACAAACCGCTACGCTCATCTTTAACGCCCTACAAATTGCGGTCGCGAAGCCCTAGTTAAACGAATTGAGCATAACAATTATAAATTAGCATATCAGAATGGTATACACGTGACACTCTTCCTACCAATTTACACATTTAGCAGCGCCATTCCACGGCTGTTTCTTGGACATGTATTTTGTACTACACAGGTAGTATACTGAGATAAAAGTTCTTTTAATTTTACTAGTAGAAATCTACAAGATCTACATGAACAGAAGAACAATTAATGCAACCATGACACTCAATTTGTATGTTCAGTTACAAACTTCCAAGTACCATCCTACCGTTGAAACATTTGAGTTGCCAGCCGAGATGTGTTGATACCTAGATATTTTCTTAAATACTGGCCTATGTAGTTTACCAAATTGGCACAAAACTGTCTTCTTAGGCCAACACCATTTATTTGCAACATACTAAGCACAATTACCCAATTAAAATTTGTTTGATTCATTTTCATACCATATTAGACCCTTATAGCGTAGATTTTGGTGAATGACAGATCGCAAAAAAAGGTGCATAGTAACGGACATCGATCAAAGGGGCTTATAAATTGTAAACAAATTTAATTCTGAAAATGCACCTAGAATTTAATAATTACTTATTTCCTAGCGTTTTAACTATCGCAGCGCATACTTTTCATATGTTTTCGCTCAAAGTTCTACTTCGTTTGATAGAATTTGATACAGCATGTGGATTTCTATACACATACGTCACTTACCTCGGCAACACCCCGTAAGTCCTCTCGCAATAGACCAGATTTACCATTAGATCCCATTCTGGGACCGTTGTGGTAAAGCTGCGCTAAAAATCTGGTGTGATGTTTCGATTTGGTTTCTATTAACCTTATATAAAACCATTAAAATGGCGATGTTCAACTTTTTAGTCTGTGCTGTCTGGCTGGCTGGCTGGCTGGCTGGCTGGCTGGCTGGGGACTATGTTTCACCGAATTTAACTCTTGATAGAAATCACGAAAATCGGCTGAAAACGGCTGGGAATGGTTTATAAATGTTCAAAATATTGGTTAACATCCAGAGCCGACATTCTTACAGCGATTTGAAAGTGTTTTTTAGGTGAAATATTGAAAAAACTGATTGAATTTGGCTGGCATGATTGAGTAGAACCTTGCAGCCCAGCTCGATTTTTAAATCGTTCAAATCTTACCTTTTTACTGATCCGCTTCGTCTAGGTGACTATTATCGCATGCATTGTGAATTTATCGAAGAAATTTTGTCAAAACGCTCCTATTTGCGATCATATTACGTGGAATTGAAATGATTTGGGATTCAGAGTGACAAATGAATTCTTTTGTTTTGTTTTCATACCACAGCAAGGTGAATGAATCCATGAATTTATCTTTTACGCAGTGAATGTGGCTATTTACTCGTCATCGGGTACAGAAAGCAAAACTCCCAAGAAAAACATCCAAAACCGACTAGAAACACTATGAAAAGATTTTGATTTGCATTAAATGTAAGTAATTGATTGCGGACAAATTTCAGGCGGAGTTATATACCGGTTAGCTTCTAAAATGTTCAATACACTATTTTTGTGTAGTCAGCAAGAAAAGTTTTGCGCAGTCTTGCCTGATCTAGGTAATTGATGCTATCAATTACGTTTTTAACAAACGAAAATTGACGTATATATATATATATATATATATATATATATATATATATATATATATATATATATATATATATATATATATATGTGTTGTTTTAAGTTTTCACAGCAATTAGTTTTTAAAAAAGACTTTTGGATAAACTGTGGTGTTTTATTATTCATTTTCCCAACGTTTCGACCAAATTGTTTGGTCTTTCTCAAGGGTCAAACAATGAACTACAAAAAACAAAACATTGGACAAAAGGTACCAGAGATCTCAACAATCAAACCAAAGTTATAAAAAAAAAAAAAAACACATTTTGACAAGAAACATATAGCGAGAAAGTCAAGGTCGATTCTGTTTCGATGCAGTCTTGCTCCATGTTGTAGGCCCCAGGGAAGGGGTGGGTGGATGGTGTATGGGCGATTCAGTGTTCGACTCGTATGATGATTTCTGGGACGCGGCTGTAACCCTGTATGGCAGAAAAGCCAGTTTCCAGGCTGGTGGCAGTCGTTTGGCGTCATCTCTCTTGTTCATTGTGTCGGGGCGCTTTTCTATCTCAATGGATTCTCTGATTATGCGCGGGTAGAATCTCTCTTTTTTCGCCACCGTCCGTGCGTTTTTGAAGTCCACCACGTGTCCAAATTGATCTGCATGCTGTGCCAACGTTGAAGTCTTCAAGGAATTCGTGACAGCTACCTTGTGTTCTTGAATTCCATGCATTATCTTCCTGTTGGTTTGGCCAATATAAATTTTGTTGCACGACCCACATGGGACTTCATAAACTCCTTGGGATTCGTTTGGAATCAAGTCCTTTCCTTTGCCGAACATTGCTCCGATTTTCTTGGCCGGTTTGAAGATTGTTTTTATCTTGTGTCTTCGCAACAAGCGTCCAATTCGATCTGTTGTACCTTTTACGTATGGCAGGAAAGCTAAGCTATGTTCGTCTTCATCCGGTGTGTCTTTGGGTTGGTCTCTTTTTGTTACCCAATTGAAAGTTTTGTCTATCGCTGACTTAGTGTAGCCATTGACAGACAAAGCTTCCCTCAATGTTGTCAACTCTTCCTCGATGTGCTCCTTGTCCGCTAGCTGTCTTGACCGATGTACCAATGTTTTGGGTATGGAGCTAATCTGTGCGGGATGGTGGTGGGAGGACGCATGTAGGTAGCGGTTTGTGTGTGTCACTTTTCGGTGCACGTTGTGTGCTAATTGAAACTTTGGGAAAATGAATAATAAAACACCACAGTTTATTCAAAAGTATTAAAAAAAAAAAAATAATAATAATAATAATAATAATAATAATAATAATAATAATAATAATAATATATATATATATATATATATATATATATATATATATATATATATATATATATATATATATATATATATATATATATATATATAATATTATATTTATATATATATATGTATTATTTATTTATTTATTTATCTGTGCATTATAATACTTTTGGATAGTATATAAAAATAAATTTAATTGATTAATGAAATTTGTGTTGAAATATGAGATTTGACATTTGCTACACCTCTTGGCGTTGGACATTTTTAAATGCAACTTTGCAAATTAAACTTCAAGTTTTTTTCCGGCAAGCTGGATTGGGATAATGACATTATGATTTACGAGCAACAAAATGTTGTTACGTTTTGGTCCCAAGTCCTAGGACCTAGGTTATGGCCTAGGGCCATATTTTAGTTATAATCTGGCTACCGGGTATGCCCGCAGGGCATAGGGTACTAGCGTCGAAGGAAAGGGCTTCATCCTACAGCTGGAGCTTAACACTGAATGATCTTAACATTATCTTCACGTTCTTGGTGATGTGAGTTTGTTCCGGTAATTTCATCGGGTTCTTTCAGTGAAAAACATTTCACTTTGTGGACGGGTGGCGATTTTGCTCTTCACCACTTATATGAGCAGAGTTTTAATAAATGTTAATTTCAATAAATAATAAATATTTAGAGCCATGAACTGGAAAGTACTAACATGCCCTCAGATGCAGTGCACTATACGTGCGTAGCACGGGCCCATACTGCTAGTGGTTTCTAAAGGCAACAATCGAAATTGGGTAAATTTGATAACGATACGCACTTTAAAATAAATTTCCGTACTTTGCCGAACTTTCCCAAATGTCGAATATTGCTCTTTTTTCTGCTTTGAAGGGCAGATGTATGGAGGATTTTCTTGAAAAGCGCAGGGGGTCTAAGTTGAGAACTAAGGTAGGTACTCAGCAAATCGGTTCAGGCGTTGGTCTGTAGAGCGCGCACAAACACACACAACAAAACACATACACGAGTGAATTTTTGTTTAGGGGTAGTGAAATTGAAGATTTCGCTTCGCTCATCAACAAATTACATAATCAAACATAATATTCCTGCTAAGTCGAACAACCCTTAATATTAGTTCAATGTTAATTTTAGCGTTTATCAAGGTAAGAAAACGAGCTTTTTTAACCCTTTATAGGGCAGAAGTCCGGGGGATGTCAGAAAATTATGAAACGTAGCTGATCTATGTTAAGTGATTTCGAAGGTGTCATGAAAATTTCATCATAATCCGGACAGCCGTTTAGCCGCTAGATAGTGAACAAACTCACACAAAATGACATACAAACCGGAATTTTTTACCAGGAGTCGAATGCCGAATGAGGATGTCGAAAGAGTTGAGTGGACTTTGCTTGCTCATTTTTACTGACAATAGCAAATATATTTCAGTTGCAATTTTGGCATCCCGACTAGTAAGGAGCCACACGTCTTTTCGGTTTTCGGCTTGTTTAAGGTCAACGCTCGGTAACTTTATTGAGACTATATTGCTTGTTTCTTCCACCAATCTTAGGAGAGGACGTGAGATGCGGCACCCGCGCGAGGCGACTCATTGAACTGTCTCTTGAAACGCCTCGAAGGGCCCTTCCTTCCATTCGATCGTTCGTTCGCAACTTTCAGTCCCAGTGGCTCGAGTTGGCGGACATTGCCTCTCTCACTGCATGGCACACGACTCGATGCCAGACTCGATGCCAGACTCGGTGCCAGACTCCATGCCAGACTCGATGCCCACTTTTCTTTCATGCACGAGCATCCAGTCCGCCCCACACCACATGGGACAGGAGCAGAAACTGCCTGCGATCGGGGAGTCGATCAATGTCCATTACGCAACGCACGAGTCACTCGCAATCATCACTCGTCGAAGGCAGGACTCGACTCGGCGGGGGCGGATAGGAGGTTCGCCACTCCTTACAATAATTGGTCTGCCCTTTTCGGGCGCGTTCACATTTATTTATTTATTTATTTATTTATTTATTTATTATTTAAGTCTAAAAATTCTTATACTGTTTGGGGACAGTAGAATGTACAGACTCTTTGAAACATAAAAACTAAGTATTCTAAACACAATGAAACTGAATATTAACATTCTTATAAAAACATTCTTATAAAATAATAATAATAATAATAATAATAATGATAATGATAATGATAATGATAATGATAATGATAATGATAATGATAATGATAATGATAATGATAATGATAATGATAATGATAATTATGATGATAATTATGATGATAATTATGATGATAATGATGATTATGATGATAATAATGATGATAATAATGATGATAATGATGATAATAATGATGATAATAATGATGATAATAATGATGATAATAATGATGATAATAATGATGATAATAATGATGATAATAATGATGATAATAATGATGATAATAATGATGATAATAATGATGATAATAATGATGATAATAATGATGATAATAATGATGATAATAATGATGATAATAATGATGATAATAATGATGATAATAATGATGATAATAATGATGATAATAATGATGATAATAATGATGATAATAATGATGATAATAATGATGATAATAATGATGATAATAATGATGATAATAATGATGATAATAATGATGATAATAATGATGATAATAATGATGATAATAATGATGATAATAATGATGATAATAATGATGATAATAATGATGATAATAATGATGATAATAATGATGATAATAATGATGATAATAATGATGATAATAATGATGATAATAATGATGATAATAATGATGATAATAATGATGATAATGATGATGATAATAATGATGATAATAATGATGATAATGATGATGATAATAATGATGATAATAATGATGATAATAATGATGATAATAATGATGATGATAATGATGATAATGATGATGATAATAATGATGATAATAATGATGATAATAATGATGATAATAATGATAATAATGATGATGATAATAATGATGATAATAATGATAATAATGATGATGATAATAATGATGATAATAATGATGATAATAATGATGATAATGATGATGATAATAATGATGATAATAATGATGATAATAATGATGATAATAATGATGATAATAATGATGATAATAATGATGATAATAATGATGATAATAATGATGATAATAATGATGATAATAATGATGATAATAATGATGATAATAATGATGATAATAATGATGATAATAATGATGATAATAATGATGATAATGATGATGATAATGATGATGATAATAATGATGATAATAATGATGATAATAATGATGATAATAATGATGATAATAATGATGATAATAATGATGATAATAATGATGATAATAATGATGATAATAATGATGATAATAATGATGATAATAATGATGATAATAATGATGATAATAATGATGATAATAATGATGATAATAATGATGATAATAATGATGATAATAATGATGATAATAATGATGATAATAATGATGATAATAATGATGATAATAATGATGATAATAATGATGATAATAATGATGATAATAATGATGATAATAATGATGATAATAATGATGATAATAATGATGATAATGATGATGATAATAATGATGATAATAATGATGATAATAATGATGATAATAATGATGATAATAATGATGATAATAATGATGATAATAATGATGATAATAATGATGATAATAATGATGATAATAATGATGATAATAATGATGATAATAATGATGATAATAATGATGATAATAATGATGATAATAATGATGATAATAATGATGATAATAATGATGATAATAATGATGATAATAATGATGATAATAATGATGATAATAATGATGATAATAATGATGATAATAATGATGATAATAATGATGATAATAATGATGATAATAATGATGATAATAATGATGATAATAATGATGATAATAATGATGATAATAATGATGATAATAATGATGATAATAATGATGATAATAATGATGATAATAATGATGATAATAATGATGATAATAATGATGATAATAATGATGATAATAATGATGATAATAATGATGATAATAATGATGATAATAATGATGATGATAATGATGATAATAATGATGATAATAATGATGATAATAATGATGATAATAATGATGATAATAATGATGATAATAATGATGATAATAATGATGATAATAATGATGATAATAATGATGATAATAATGATGATGATGATGATGATGATAATGATGATGATAATGATGATAATAATGATGATAATAATGATGATAATAATGATGATAATAATGATGATAATAATGATGATAATAATGATGATAATAATGATGATAATAATGATGATAATAATGATGATAATAATGATGATGATGATGATGATAATAATGATGATAATAATGATGATAATAATGATGATAATAATGATGATAATAATGATGATAATAATAATGATAATAATAATGATAATAATAATGATAATAATAATGATAATAATAATGATAATAATAATGATAATAATAATGATAATAATAATGATAATAATAATGATAATAATAATGATAATAATAATGATAATAATAATGATAATAATAATGATAATAATAATGATAATAATAATGATAATAATAATGATAATAATAATGATAATAATAATGATAATAATAATGATAATAATAATGATAATAATAATGATAATAATAATGATAATAATAATGATAATAATAATGATAATAATAATGATAATAATAATGATAATAATAATGATAATAATAATGATAATAATAATGATAATAATAATGATAATAATAATGATAATAATAATGATAATAATAATGATAATAATAATGATAATAATAATGATAATAATAATGATAATAATAATGATAATAATAATGATAATAATAATGATAATAATAATGATAATAATAATGATAATAATAATGATAATAATAATGATAATAATAATGATAATAATAATGATAATAATAATGATAATAATAATGATAATAATAATGATAATAATAATGATAATAATAATGATAATAATAATGATAATAATAATGATAATAATAATGATAATAATAATGATAATAATAATGATAATAATAATGATAATAATAATGATAATAATAATAATAATAATAATAATAATAATAATGATAATAATAATGATAATAATAATGATAATAATAATGATAATAATAATGATAATAATAATGATAATAATAATGATAATAATAATGATAATAATAATGATAATAATAATGATAATAATAATGATAATA